>VWZI01018354.1:84533-165422 GCA_013396835.1 Psilopogon haemacephalus | reverse complement strand
ATAGGGAAGTATAGAATAGAATAGGATAGAATAGGATAGGATGGAATAGAATAGGATAGGATAGGATAGGATAGGATAGGATAGGATAGGATAGGATAGGATAGGATAGGATAGGATAGGATAGGATAGGATAGGATAGGATAGGATAGGATAGGCCAGGTTGGAAGAGACCTCCAAGATCACCCAGCCCAACTTATCACCCAGCCCTTTCCAATGGCTCTAAGTGTCCCATCCAATCTTTTCTTGAACACCTCTAGAGACTGGGACTCCACCATCTCTCTGGGCAGCCCATTCCAATGCAAATCACTCTCTCTGTGAAGAACTTCTTCCCAATATCTAGCCTATATCTCCCCTGGCACAACTTGAGTCCTTGTCCCCTTGTTCTCTTGTTGGTCGCTTGAGAGAAGAGACCAACCCCTACCTGCCTACAAGCTCGCTTTAGGTAGTTGTATACAGAAATGGGGTCCCCCCTTGGCCTCCTCCTCTGTGATCCCTTAAGAGACACTGAACTACCATCCAGGTTTTGTCTTAAAATTAGTATTAACAATGTCATTGTTACTTCATGGAGTTGAGCTATCAGTCTAAAGAACTATTTTTGGTTTGGATTATTTATTTTAGTCTGAAGCTTATATTCTCACTACAATACATCCCCCTTGGGGTATTGTTATTTTTGCTAAATGAAGAAGAAACAACATTTCCGATAAGAACATTTCATGACAATAAAGTTCTTTCTTTATGGTGAATTAAACTGCTAAGTGTTCATTTTATGTTCTGATCTCCACATTACCAAGCAGCACAATTCCAAAAGTTAAGGAGCCAAGCTCTGTAGATTTTTGTGCATCACACTGCTGCTGAAACCAGTAAATTATCTAAATGGTTTTTCACTGGAGCAATGACCACCCAGTTCAGCCTCCTACCACAAATAAGTGAGGAGAGAACTTGAGGCTTTGTTCCTACTCTGAGTGCTACAACAAGCTCACTGAACAGATAGAGGTAGAGGGGGAAGGGTAAAGGAGGAGTCAGACCTTTGCTGTCAGCACTCTTGGGAGTCAGATTCTTTCCTGCTACAGTTGAAAACATTGCTGGAAAAAATTCATATTCTTCTCTAGTGTATAAGTTCTTAGTAAAACCTGTATCACTGCATACAGCACTGAACCATTCTAGAGCTGGACTTGACTTCCAAGTCAAGCAGCTTGTAGTAAGCAAAGCTCAGTCCCAGAGGAAGAGTCAGAAATAAGTCAAACTCAGTATTCTCCCGCTTACATCCAGCTCAGTATTTTCCTTTGTTGTGACTTTTTGCTTTTCTCTAGCTGATTTTTGACCTCATGCAAAGAATCATCCTCCCAGAATAGTTACATTCTATGGCACAGAACTTCTGTTTGCTTTTCCTGAACTTGCCTTATCTTTTTATTATTGTTGCCCCTTCCCTTTTGGAGTGGAACAGAGACAGAGCATCTGTTAGCTTCCTTCGTTAGTACTTTCTTTGTGCTAGTTAGGATTTTATAGGCTTCTGTCTTATCCCTCACTCTCTGAGTCTTTGTGTAAGTCCTTTGGATGTAAGCTGGACTTCTGAAAACATTTGGTACACTTTCTGCTAATTTTCCAGTTTAACTAAGTCATTTTGGGAGGCAACTGAGAACCAAGCAGACACTTTCATAAAACCATTTTCTTACCACTCAGAGGTCTCTTTCTCAATGATAAGCAGTTCAGAACCTACTTCTATATATGTAAAAGCTGGCATTTTTTCCTATATTCATTGCTTTATGTTTACCAGTGCTGAAATTAGTTTACCTTTCAGTATCAGGAAAGCCTCCTGCATCTCTTCAAAGCTGGCTTTCAACTTTACTAGGGGAAAAAAAAAAAGAAAAAAAAAAAAAAGTACCTTGAAAAACTTGGTATCCTGAGAAAACTCTCTCAGCTCACTGTTCATGCCCTTTGCTAGATCAGTTTTGGACATGCTTAGTTTGGCTGTGTGGGGGAGTTCCCCAGTGACATCCTGCCGCTGTGAAAACTGCCCCACTTTATCCCCTCACTTTCAACCACCTCTTTATCTGTGAGAGAACATTCCCTTGCGTCCCTTGACAGCACAGTTTCTTAAATGTCTTTGATGAGGGACCTTGTCAGATGTCTTTTGGAAGTACAGACAGACACTATCAGCTTATGCTTACCCTCATGCTTGTTGTTTTCTTCAAAGAACTCTTAGCAAGGATCTTTGAGTAGCAGGAGCTTTGAGAGTCATGCCAAAAGCTGTGCTGACTTTTCCACAGCACAGAGTGGAATGATCATAGTCATTCATACATCCACTTATTCTGTTCCTGGTTGTAATTTATGCCCATTTGTCCAAGAAGATTTTACCTTCTTTATTTTTCTTTTTAAAAAAATTTACTTAGTGAATTTAGCATCTGCCTCAGATCAACTTGCAAAGGAAATGGTGCAGGCAGTGAAAATAAATCCTTGGTAATGTGCACTGAATTAGAGAGACAAAAAGGAGTCATAGCTGGAGAGATAAAGAGGTGCATGTGTGGAGATATCTTTGTAGAAAATATAGCATATTTGTCTCTTCTATGAAGACAGGTTTAAAAGTAATTTAATATGTCCATTTAAAAGTTAGATGTGGAAATTAGCTTATCAGCATTTAAAAAGTGGAGAGAAGTACATAATGCAGTCTGTCCTTGAGGCTGTCTTACCTGCTTCTTAACCCACTGAAATGGTGAAACTACATTTGAAGCTTTTGTGTGGTTGAAACACAATTACAGTGATCAATAAGTACCACCTGAGCGCACCATTTCCAGTGGCAGCTCTCTACTCCCCACTGAAATCTCCACTCCCGTTCCATCACCCTGCAGGAAAGTTTGGTCTTTCAAGTCAGGTTCAGTTGATTTAGCTCCTCCAAGTGCAAGGTTGTTTCCCTAAATTCGTTTCTTCTTTCCAAGCTTGCCAAAGTGCATTTCTGCAGGTGCTTCTTTAGACCCTTCAATCCAAGCTACTGCAGTCCTAGTGCAGCCATTTGGCAGAGAGCAGATTTAGCTCCCATCTTGTGATTTCCAGCTAAGAAATACAATTTCATTTTTTAGTTTTTGAGACAGAAAATCCTCTTGTGCTGCATAAACATCAGAGAATAAAACCTGCCTTTTTTTTTTTTTTTTTTGTCTTCTAGAAGCACAAAATTACAGTGCTGGTTTCCATGTTTGAAATAAAACCCAACTCTTTGCATCCCAGCTCTAGCTCTGTGTGTGTGAGTAAGCATGTTGCTGCTTTTTTCTGTGGTCTTTGATAAGATTGCAAGGGTTAGTTTGTTTTCTATTGAGCCTTAAAAATCTATTTCCTGGCAAGAGACATAAACTGAATTGGTACTATGTCCTCCTCCTGTGCTTTTTGTGAGTGTGTGTTTTGGATCAATATGTTTGTAAGCTCACACTTAAAATCTTGGTCCAACTCAAAAAGAAACAGAACTCCTTCACTGACATCAAAGCCAAGTGACTATAAATCAGCACAGAGGTGCCTGGCAGCAACAATAAGTGCTACGTGCTGGAACAAGAAGGTTGCTCATCTTGACTACTAATGCACCAAGCTCTATCTGTGTGATACATGCAGTGGTTAAATCCATCTGAGCCTGCTGTTTGCATCATGGTGACAAGGCAGGGTGGTTCCCAAAGTCATAGAATCAGTCAGGGTTGGAAGGGAGCACGAGGATCATCTAGTTCTGCCATGCCCAGGGACACCCTACGCTAGATTAGGCTGGACAGAGCCTCATCCAGGTTTGCCTTAAACACCTCCAGGGAAGTGGCCCCAACCACACCCCTGGGCAACCCATTCCAGGGCCTCACCACTCTCATGGTGAAGAACTTCCTCCTCACATCTAATCTGAATCTCCCCACCTCCAGCTTTGCTCCATTCCCCAGCACTCAAACTTTCCTAGAGCAGAAGGACAATGCAGGCAGAAGCTAAAGCCTGTGTTTGCAATACAGTGAAACTAAAGCTTGTGTCAAGTCTTGCATCCACGGATGCAAGGTTTAGTCTTAGGACGTTGAAAATGCATGATGATCATTAGGTAATAGCTCTGCTATTTCTCTGACCTTAGAAGAATTTTAAAGCAGACATATTTGCAATACGTAACCTTGAGGGTTATCTGGCTGTTAACTGGTTACAGCAAGCTGGTTTTCTTTCTTGTATATTCTGAAGTAAAGTGGGATAACAGAGATGAGTAACATCCACTAGGTCTGATGTGGGAGGGAACTGTGGCCTCCAGGGGGTGTATCAGCATAAACTTCTGCTTAAACCCTTCAGCAAATCTACTGAGCCCTCCCTGGTTAAGCATTACCTCTGACTCCAGGCAGTGTGGCTTACTATCTAGGGATCCCAGCAGGCATGAGTTCACTGGGATTAGTTACGCATATAAGTAGTCACTGAAGCAGGACCTACAGAACCAGTGAGTGTCTTGAAGTCCATGGAATTGCCTTGGTATTAAAATGGAGTAAATTAGGGACCACCATCTTTGGACTCCTCCGGGTGAAAAGTTTATCATGTATAATGTGCTTTCCACATCTCTAATCCAGAGTTGGTAACTAACTTTTTGTTGGGGTTCCACAGAGGGTGGAATAGGGCACTTGCTTATAGTCAGAACAATTAGTCTGAGCACATCTAGAAATCCAGAAGCTGTTTTCAGTCTTCTTTCTCTTCCTTTCACTGTATTTCCATGGCTATATGATGAAGTCTTACAGTTATTTTTAATACAATGTTCCTAACTTTGAAGTCCTTGTTGTGCTGTAATGAACTTAGCTGTGTGATCCCCTCAAGAGACAAGCAAATATATCGTAATTTGTTCTTTTCATGTGACTAGAAGTTAGGTATGGGAAGGTGTAAGAAGTGTTGATACTACTGCCTTGCAGGCTGTAGCATTGTGAGTCTCAGCTCTGCTATTACCTCTCACCCTGCTTTGGGAGTGGATCTGCCACCACAGGCTTGGGAGCTGGGCTATCATCTTAATGCTAGTCACCTTTGCATGTTTACTTCTCTGGTTTCATTTAACATCACCCACATCATTAGTCTGACCAGGCTGGATTTAGGTTTGGTTTGTTTTCCTTTTCCTTTCCATTAATTTTTATGACAGTAGCACTGATGCATTCTTCCCCGAGGAGAAAAAGGAAAATAAAATTTTGATGGAACTAAGGAGAGTCAATGTATGCTTTAAACAACAACAAAAAAAGACTATGTTTATATCTCAGGAAGAAAATACCTTCAGTAAAAGAAATATCATTGCCTGAGAGTAATTAGGTTGGGATGATGTTCTAAGAGCCCTGTGTGTATTACAGCCTTGTGTGTGTGTTTTTATATGAATATAAAGAAGACATTTTCACACCAAGGATGGCGAAACACAGGCACAGGATGTCTGGGGAGGTGGTAGAAGCCCCATCTTTGGAAACATTCAAGGTCAGATGGGATGATGTTCTTAGCAAACTGGTCTAGTTAAAGATATCCCTAATCACTGCAAGAGGGTGGGACTGGATGTTCTCTAATGATCCATTCCAACCCAAACCATTCTGTGATTCTTCAATATGCAGATCGGCCTCCTGTTTTTTATATAGAGACAAACTCTAGCATCTGTGCATCTATTGCATGTATTGCATGCATAGAATAGCTAACATAAAGCACTTGCTTATACGTGTCCACACAGGAATTTGGGCTGTAATCCTTCTTTTCCTATCACAAAGGAAAATTACCAGATGTATAAAACAAAATAGAATATAATTGAATTTACAGGATATTCCTGCTGGCAAGAATTGAGAAGCCCAACCCCGTAACACTCGGTCAAGAGCTGCAGCTCTGATTGACCTTGTTGTGGAACAACTGCCACACTAAGTAGCTAATGTAGACTCAGCCACAGGAGGGGTGCTGTCACCTCTTGCATTTATTTTTTGCACTGGCTGAACATTTTTGAGGTACAAGTTGGGCTGTATGACAGAGGTACCTTTGTGTGATGAGCTGAAGTCTGATGAAGCTGAAATGATCCTCTACACAAGCAGGGGAAAACTGCATGAACTTCTCAACTTTCTGAGTTATATTTGGTTCTTTCTAATGAACACTAAAGTTAGAGGCTTGCTCCTGAAGTTAACATTTCTATCTCTGCTTAATATGCTCTCTCATCTTCCCTTCCTTAACGTGATTGATTGCTGTGTTCTGAAAACAGCAACAGAGCTCTTTGGCAGCTTGAGAACTTGAATTGTGCTGTAGTGGCAGGAACAGTTGGCAAGGGTTTCTGAAAGGTTAATCCACTGAGGATTTATGGGTTTGTGTTAGAGAGCAAGCAAACATTATTTGTGTTGTCATGCTATAAAACTATAATCTGACATTGATGGTTATTTTGATTTTGCTTATATTTCAATGAATGGAAATTACATAATGCTAAGTTTCCTATGTAGATCTTGAAGTGGCTTAGAAGATAGAGTGAAATCCTTTCTGCCAGGGATGAGGAGATAGGGAGGATCTCAAGGACAAACAGCAATCGGAGGGCTTTGGGATCCATTGTGCTGCTCTCTGATGTGCACTTCCAGTTGTCTCTGTCCCTTCTCCTAAGCCATTAAATATGATTTCACCTGGCCAGGACCAGGGGAACCTATTTCATATATGTTTTCTTTCTTTGATCTCTGCATGTTTATCACCATGGCTCCAGACACCTGTCTCATTCTTGAAAGGCCTGACACGTTTTGCAGAGTGCATATTAGCTGCTTTATTTAAATCCTACATCTTCTGTAGCACACTTCAAGCACCAGGAAAATGGGGTCAAAGTCAGGAGGGATTTTAGCAGGTGATGTGATACTGAAAAACAAACAAAGAAGCAGTTTAATACAAGGGAATTGTTTTCTGTATTATTATCACCACTTAAAGGAATAGTTTGAATAGGCTATTACCAGTGCCAGGAGAAGGAGACAGTACAGAATGGGGCATTTAGGTAAATATCAAGAATGTATGTAGTGAACATATCTTCAAAGCAATGTGAATGTCCAGGATGCTGTAGACAATGACTAATAATCAGTGATCCAGAAAGACTCTAACCATATTTCACTAATATTACATTTTTAACACATTGCTGAACAAACTAGATGAGTGTTCTGTTGACAGTGTGTCAGATAACAAACAACAAAAAAAAAAAGTATTAAAAAAAGTAAGTGAGAAGTTAGAGATGTCAAACAAAGCAAAAACAAATAGAGAAAAAGAAAGAGGTTGGACAGAAATTAATTTTCTTTGATAATAAAGAAATGCCCTTCAACCTTTGATCTGAAATCTCAGCTGGTTCTTCTTTAGTCTGAACAAGTTTGCTTGTCTCTAATTAAGGGCATTCTTGGCTGTAAAGCCAGTGAGGATGGTTTTGCAATCTATGTTTGAAATTTGAGATGAACAGCTTACTTCTGGTAAGGAGGGCAAACACAAAACTCACCAAGTCCAATGTGGCAGACAATAAAGGCAACATGCGAGATAACTGCAGTAAAATTTGATGGCTTAATATAAGTAAGAAGGTTCTGGTCACTTTGTAGGAAAGCAAAGTTACCATTTCAGCTGCTGAGCTTAGTTCCCAAGTTCTGCCTGTAAGGGACTGATTCACATCTATGCAGCAAAATGGTGAGGACCTTATCAGAGGACTTGTACTCATTCAGATTTCAGTGCCCACCTCTTGGAAAGGAAATATTCATGGATGTACACAAACCTGAGACTGGCTTACTTCAGTCTTCCCTGCAAGGCCACAAGGTTATATTTCATTCAACTGCTTATTTTTATTGCTAGTCACATTTCTTTCTAACTCAAACTCTCAGGACAGTGATTAGCTGTATGTTAAAGCTTTATGTATGTGATGGTAAAGCTTAGTATGTCTGTTACAGCTTAAAATATGTGATCTGGAGCTTTGAATTACATATTCCAAATGTTTCGATTCTACAGGGCTAAACACTATAATCTTCTCCACTCAGCTGGGAATTATTGGGCACTTACTTTACTTTGGCTAAAACACATTGTCTTTTGTGGCAAAGCAGGCTGGAGGTGGGGAGATTCAGATTGGATGTGAGGAGGAAGTTCTTCAGTATGAGTGGTGAGAGCCTGGAATGGATTGCCTAGGGGGGTGGCTGGGGCCACTTCCATGGAGGTGTTTGCAGCCAGGCTGGATGAGGCTCTGTCCAGCCTGATCTAGGGTAGGATGTCCCTGGGCATGGCAGGGGGGTTGGAACTAGATAATCCTTGTGGTCCCTTCCAACCCTGAGTGATTCTATGATTCTAAGTTCCCAGGTCTCATCTGTTCACCATATACTAGCGCTTCAAGACCAGGCAGAGTACATGTTGACTTCTGTACATACTTCAGAAACAAAGTGGACATACTTCAGAAGTGGACAAGCAAAGGAACTGCTACAATGGTGAAAGATTATGTCTCACTGACCCTGCATTACACACACACACACACAAAAAAAAAAAAAAAAAAAAAAAATCACTGAAAACCAGTAGGGGGCCGAGGAGAAGCTGGGCAAGAAGTCCATTTCTTTCTTGGCTCTAAGAAAGGAGTTAAAACAGCAATATTTGGAAAGCAGTGACTATTAGCACTTGGATATTTGACGGTTACCACAGAAATGCCATATTCTAAGCATATGGAACAATTGCAGCCTACTGGGTTGATATGTTGGCAAACATTGACTTCTTAATGGCAACTGCTGTGCAAGTGACAAAAATGCTTCTGTGCCTTCTGGTGTGAGGAAACTGTTTAAGCAACAGATTCTTGGCATGGCTCAGTGTGTCTGTAGGAGCCAGTCCTGCACTCGGCAGCAACAAAGGTTGCTGGGGAGTAAAAAACACCTTCCACCTGGGAATGAAACTGGTGGTTTCCTCAGCAGGGAACAATGTGGCCTGAGCCTGTTGCAGAGGTGTGGACTTGGAGTCCATTGCTCAGACTGTAATCCACAGAAAACACCACGATAAGTGTAAGCCCACACCTGCCTCACTCTGCTGTGTGGCATCTAGTGTGTCATTGCTTGCAAGTGCCAAAATGGTGGCAGTTAGCATTCCAGTGTTGAAGCCATCAACTCCTACCTTAGTCCTGAAATGTGTCTGTTCTTCAAGCTCTTTTGAGATTTGTCTTATCTTTCTGCCCAAGCTGTTTGTCTCAGGAACTTTAGATTTCAAAGGACTTCTAACAACATACTGTTTTCCATCATTTCTCTAGGTTTATCTTCACCCTAAGGGAGAAAAATGAGAATTTATGTTCTTATTTTTCAAATGGAGAACAGAAACATAGAACAAGGGGACACAGTCTCAAGCTGTGCCAGGGGAGGCATAGGCTGGATATTAGGAAGAAGTTCTTCACAAAGAGAGTATTCAGCATTGGAAAGGGCTACCCAGGGAGGTGGTGGAGTCGCTGTCCCTGAAGGTGTTGAAAAAAAGCCTGGATGGAGCACTTAGTGCCATTGGATAGGGCTGGATGCTAGGTTGGACTGGATGATCTTGGAGGTCTCTTCCAACCTGGCTTATTCTATTCTATTTTAGTTGATTCTAGTCTAGTCTATTCTTGTCTAGTCTAGTCTAGTCTAAAGACCCAATAGTCTTGTCAGAGCTCAGGGAGGAAAACTGTAGCAAAGTAGCTCCAAGTTTCCCATTCTTTCAGCTATTCCAGGTACCTAGTTGCCCTTCAGTGTTTGTCAGAAGTGCTGCTTCTCACCTTCAGCTCCTCTTCACGTTCTTTACACTCAATTGATGTTTGGTATGATGTTTGCTCCGAACCATCCAGCTATATCAAGCCAAATAATATTGTGGATGACAAAATGTAAGTTTCCTTTTCCCAGCTAACCTTGGTAAACCATCCTAGAACCTAGATATGGCTTTACATTTTTCATACCTGTAAATCACATGACCTGCAAAACTCTGTCAGAGAAGGAAGCTGCCTTTGCTCCTGATCCTTTATTTATTTATACAACAGAATTGAAAGAACCTCAATGTGCAAAAGGAAACGATGGATATCTTTTGTAAAGTGATGGTACTCTTAGGCTGAGATAATTAGCCCCAGAGGAGTCATTTCCTATCTGTAAACAGCAAGGGCCATACCAGTTGTCTTAAAATAGGCTTGGAACGTTCATAAAGAGCAGCTTGAACTTTCTGCTTTGGTTATAAGATACACAATGCCCTCTAGTTCTTATTCATGGTAGTATCATCACTTTAGAAGCAAAATCCTGTCGAGTACAGCTACAGTAGAATCTGTAGACTCCAATAATATTATAGGATAGCAGTTATTTAGAGACCATTGAGTTTGATTTAGCTCTTTTGAGGGGCTGGATGTATCAATTAAAATGCGGAAGCTACAATAATCCTCCTCTAGATTTAAAACTCAGGTACAGTGAACTCTTGACCTCATTGTTTCCTGCCTCCATACAACTCAGAGAGGCTTGCAGCTTAAATTGAAATTGCCCTTCTACGTAATTAACTTCTGCCTGCAAAACTTTTGCACCTTTGTAGGGAAGTTCAGTAGCAGAGCTTTAATGTCATGTTGTGGTTTAATCTCAGAGAAGCAATTACTGTTGCTTGGTTACTGGTGCCATCGCTAGCTTATTTTCAAACCAAACCTCAAGCTAGCAGCAGATAGTTTTAGGTTTAATTCTTAACAGAAGGTGTCAGTGAGGGTTAAGTCTGATTTGTTCATGTGAACTTTTTGTTGTTGTTGTTCTTTGAGCCTTGGTGTTTTTATATTTCTGTAGAGATACAGGAAATATTTTTGCATTTTGGTATCTTTTTCTGATATGTTCTTGTAGAATCCAGGGGATGTTTGTCAATAAGATGAGTTGCTGATAACTACAAGAGTTCCAGAGCTGACTGCGAGCCTGAGAGCTTTGAGTTCCAACAAAAATTAAACTTCAAGGTTAGGAAAGCATATGAAACAAAGTTCATAGAAAAGACAGCTGATAAACTCATGAGCAGAAACTGATGGTTTCAGCACCCTGCCCTGCCAGTGGTAACTGACTCCTTGCAAAGATTTCAAAATCTCTGTGATGTGCATTTTGGCAGCAAGGACAGAGGATCTGCTGGTCTTGAACTGGAACAAAGGAAACCTCTAACTGATGTAATTGGAAATGTTGGATAAGGATTATGTGCCAAATATTGAAATCCTTAGTTATAACGAAGCTAATGGCAGATTCCTGCTTGAAGGCCCACCTTAAAAACTCCAGATTTGTTCCTGCCTTAATTAGGAGGACATTGAGATTGCCACTGTGTGCTTGACTAAATGGTTATTTTGTGCAGACACCCCTCCTTTGAAATAGAAATATTCAGTAGTTCAAATCTTGAACTGGAACTTGATCAGCAAACAGTGGGAAACCTACATTGCTGCTTTTGAGAGGAGCATGAAAATGAGGTAGACAACCAGAGTTATCATAAGCCGCTCTCATTAATTCATCTTCAACACATATTTCATGTGCAGTAGTGCTCTCCCTGTTGTATACTTGTCAGTGTTCCCTTGTGTAAGTGAATAGGTTAACTGGGCTTTCGCTGTTTTGCTGGTTGTAAGTCTCCCTGTCTTTAGATAGAAAACTCATGAATGCTGCAGATTTATCACCAAAGTGATTCCTGTATTCTGAAACTGTAAATTATGCCTCACTTCACAACCTTTCTCCTCTCACAGAAGACAGTTTTAATACTAGGGGAATAAAGTGTTTCCCTCATGAATAAGGATATAATAAGACCATCAGTAAACTATGGAAAAACACAAGCTCTGAGCATCGTGTGTATGATGAACAAGGCTTGAAAACAGAGCAAATTGAGGCTTATTGCTGAAACTGAAGATGAATTACATCCTTACCCCTGCCATTGTAGAAGTTTAAACTTCTCTCAAAGCTGAAATACTAACCACGATATTTTTCCCCCCGCTATAGATTTTTTTTCCCCCCCCCAGCTGCATTTATCAGGATATTTAAACTCGTGCATGGATTTGCAGATACTTGTAAACAGCAAGTACTGTGCACTTTCCTTTTGCTTACTGTTTTAAGGTTCTGTTTTTTCTTGGTTTTCTGGTTCTTCCAAGGGCTTGATTTGTGAGTTTAAAACTGAGAAGCCAGTATTGTACCAGAGAACACGAGTGCTGTTGAAATCCACGTGTTGATGAGAAGCTTCTTGCTTGCAGTGTACATTTATCCAAGTGCTGAAAGTGTATAATGTAGATGAAACATGTGAGCTTCTAAGAGAATTTCACGAAGGGCTTCTCTGCAGGAAGTTTATACATACAGTTGACGGACTATCTTACTTATCCAGAAATATGCTGTCCTTTAAAAAGCACTGCTCTGAAAATACACCCAAACCCAGAAGAGTTTGGAAAATGGGAGGACAGAGGGTTGAGTACCTGGCCAGGAGCTCTCCTTTAGGAAGCACAGCATGCTGGTTTGAATTGGAGGATTTGAGTGAGAAATTAGACTATAGGCTGAGAAAGAAAAACACTGCTGATGCTACTTTACTCATAGGTTTACTGAAAAAGAGAAAAAAATGTTTAAGAGTTGTAACCCAAACATAGGTAAGACAGAGTTGCTTGAGCTACTCTGGCTGCCGCATCTCTCTGCCTTCTCAGCTGGATCTTGAATAACTTGTAACTACTTTCCTGCTGCTAATCCCCCAGCCGATCTACTCTTGCTTTCCCATCACATAAGACAGATAGTGGGATAAGATTGGGAAGTGGGGGGAAGGTGGTAGGGTGGTTGGAAGCCTCCCTCTTGGGTTTTCTGATCTCTGGGAGGGGTGTGGTGTTTCTGTATTACATTTTCACTGTATATATCTGTAAATATCTGCTTCATTTCCATATATCTGTAAATATAAAGCTTCATTTCCTTAATTTACAGCCAACCAAGTTCTAGCCTGGGTTGGGGGGCGGGGGGGAGGGGGAACTGCCAAACCACCACACACAGCCACCTCAGGGCATCGGTGTGAATTTGTCTGGTGCAGAGATAAGTTTCGTTTTTTGTTTTCCTGTTACTAACACAGAGGAGCCTTAGCTCAGGTCTGTGCAATTAAAGCAGAGACCTGCTGTCACGGTGGCCAAACACAAGTTATAGCTTAAAATTTGAACTTAGATCTGCAAAAACAAAGCAGCTGGGGAGCCTTTTAGAGCACATTAACTGCAAGGGGGCAGCTTTGGCCCCATCCCCTCAGCGGAAGCAGAGAGGCAGCAGCAGGCAGCTGCCGCACGGGGCTGGTACCGCAGCTGCGCACCCGTCCCGGCGCTGGCAAGGGAACATTTACTCCTGCTTTGCCTCCTTCCCCCGCCCAGCTGACTGACGATTTAAAGTTGGCGTGTGAAGCACCCAGATGTCCGGCTCCAGGAGGAGTCTCTTCAGTAGAATCATCTCCTTGACAACTCATTTTTCTTTGTCTGTTTCTTGGCTTTGTAGCAGGGACCTGCCTGTGTGTCTGGTGCAGGGTTTGACTGCTGCAACTCTGCTTGATCCTTCTTGATGTATTTTTTTCCCCCTTAAGCTTATTAGAGGCGCTATTGCCTACAATATAGGTCTTGGGAGGAAGAGGTGGGCTATGAATCACATACCTGAAGTGACAAGAAAGATGTTCTCCTTTCCAGGATGAATTTCTGGGATTTTTTTTTAATGTTTCTATAGAAACACCTGTACTGCCATGCACGGAGTAAAAGTAACCTTGTTATCCCTGCATATAGAAAACACAAGGGTTTTGTAACACTGCAACGTGAGGTAGCTGGCAGCAACTGATTCATCCAGGTGAGCAGAGTCCTGCACTGGATGACCCCGGGGGAGGTGATATGGAGTCAGGCAAGTCAAAGTGGAAGCATCTCCAAGGAGTTTATCCTCTAAGGTCAGGTCTGAGTACTTTCCAAAGTAAGAGTGGTTTCATTTTGTCTCCGACTGTTCGCTTGAAGCTACTAATTGTATTCAGAAATAGTCATCCCATGTGGCATTGTGTACTGATAGTTGACAAAGCATCTCTCTCTCTCTGAAATTACAGGAGTCTTTTCAGTCAGTAACTCAGCTTTTAATCTTCATATCTATTACAATGGCCAGAACAGGATCTGCACATTTATCTCTCCCATGCACTCAACTTTGTGTGACAGTCCTACCTGACCCTACCTACCTTTGGATGAAAGCACTTTGGGTCCAATGGCATTGATAGGGTATTCCATTAGCCTCTGTGTTGTAGTGATAATTTGTATGTTGATGTTAATAAGAGTTCATCTAGATGTGTTTACATTTGGAAATGACAATGACAGTGGCAGTCCTTTTGCTGATGGAAAATCTATTCCTTCACAAATACAACATATTTAGGGAGATAGAAAACACACTGAAAACCTAGTTGCTGAATTCTCTGCCTCAAATTTAGCCCTTTACCCAAGAAAGACAATTCTTTTGGGTGCAAAGGTCAGACTCCCCTTCAGGTCATGGCATGCCTCTGCCTTACTGCCTTGTTTGATGTTCTCTTCCTCTGATGCTCCTTTGGCATCTGCTAAAGGTCCACTTGGTACACTTATGTGTCCGGATGGTCTGTTTAGACAGAAGGTGACCTAACAAGGGGACATTATCATATATTATTTCCTTTTTAGCAACGTGCACACGGAGAAATATATTATTTACAAATTTTTGGTGCACAGTTATGATATACCCAACCTGTGATGGATGGTGCCAGTCAGACTGGTGTGCTGTGTCCTTGAGGCTGAACCTTCTCCTTGCCTTGCTAATCATTTTGGCTGCTTGTCTCTAGGCTGAACTGATTCGAATCCAGGTAGTTTTTGAAATAGACAGTTAAATCCCCAGAAACAATGGAGAGCATGAAAGTCTTTCTAATAGTCCTTCAATATCAAAGCCATGTAGGTTCTGTGCTTCTAAACTGCATTGGAAACGTGTCCCACTGGTAAAACCGCACACTAGCTCGTCTCTCTAGACACTCTTTCAAGCCTTTTGCCTTCTCTCCTTGCACTGAATTTCTCACGTTTTCAGCAGGAATTCAGGACTACTTGCAGTGCTCTTGCCTTGCCTACAACAGACTTACCACTGCTTGTTGCTGTGCCACAGTGTGTGATTGCATAAGGTGGTAAAGCACAACACACTCCTGAAGGCTCTCCTGTGCCTCCTCAGAGAGGTGGCCAGACTGAAGCACAAAACACACGAGCACATTGCATGTTTGCTGCTATGCCTTGTGCACAGCTACAGGAGGCACAAGGCAGCTCTCCTTTGGGAAGTGCAGTTATGCTGGGGCTTGAGGAATTACACAATCCTGGAGAAACAACCATATTTCTCCTGGCACCGGCAGAAAGCAGATGTTAACCTGATCAATTATCGATGAGGCAGAAGGACAATATGCAAATTGTAATAGACTACAAGAAGCATCTTGTATATGGTGAAAAATAGAAAAGGAGCAGGAGCTTTGGTATATGAAACAGAAATGAAAAAGTGTGCAGGCATATGAGGCTCTCTGTGTTTCAGGATATATTTCTGCAAAACAGCAAATGAGCCACAGTTCACTATTAAAACTGAAATGTATTTTGCTGGCTTTACTCAGCCCACTAATTGCCCATGAAAATTCAGGTCTGGTATTTGACACATTAATTACTCAAAAAACATTTACACTGGGGTTTGCAGAGAGGAACAAAGAGAAAATGTAACTGAGAGAATAAGAAGCTAGAAAGCGAGGGGAGGAGGATTTTAAGACAAGTCTTTTGATTCATTAATCATACAATATTCTCTGGGGCCAAGTGCTGACCTCTGTTAATGCATTGTGGAAGTGAGCAAATGCCTGTTAGCTAGACAAAAACAGAGTGAGGAATGGCAACTACCCAGCAGGCATGGGCATTGGTACACCTACCCACCCCACACCTGCTCAAGCAGTGCTGAAAGCATTCATGAGCTGGGTAGGAGGGAGATCTTCAGGAAGTTTCCACTCAGCCACTGCACTTACCTGGAGGTGCAAAGAGTAACCAATGTTGTGGTACGTTCTCACCACTGCATGACCATTTGGTGTCCCTAACTGTCTTCTGCAGAATTGTGCCTTGCCAATATTGACATTTTACAATATGATGGCTGGTATCAAAGTATCACTAGCAACATCATATTCAGCTCTTCTGAGACCGCATACACCAGTGGAGAAACTTTGTGGGTGATTTAGAAGAGAGGAAGAGAACATAAATGATATGTTGGTGATTACACCTCGTTACAGACTGGAGAAAGAACCAATGCCATTTGCATAGGAGTAAATAAGAGCTTTGAGGAAAATTGGTCTTTACAAAGCCCCTGAGGGCTAGAACTTTATTTATTTATTTATTTGTTTATTTTCTCCCTGGTTCCATTGATTATGGTGTAAAGACTATTTATATTGTGTGCCAGAAAGGAGGGAGGAAGGTTGTGTGCTGTGAGGAGAATTAAGGCATGAGTTACTATTGAAATTAGTGCTCTTTATCGACTCCATCGAGTCATCTCCAGTCATTACAGTTTTACAGAAGTGTTAAACTACTTTAAAACTTTCATTTCCCCTTTAAAACTAGATTACTTTTGTGTTTTCTCTAGCAGTAGTGCCGCCCTAAGGCAAGCAAGTTACAGTAGAGCAAACATATAAACAACAATCAAGGCATAATTACTAAATGGGAATAACACTTTCTAATGCTGCTTCTCCCAACCCAACTCTGTGTGTACTGTAATGGAAACTCTCTCCTGCTATTTGCAATCGACTTCTTCAAGCAGTTGTCAGATATGCTTGAGCAGTTTGGGATTGTCTGGTTCACTGATCATGCAGTTCAATCCAAAGCTCTCTTATTCTTTCTCTTAAATTAAGAAAAATGCTTTTAAGGGGTAGGTAGGAAACCCTGAATGAAATAATAAACCATGTGAATCTGTAGCATTTACTGAAAGTTGAAATCTTATTTTGAATTCCAAGATTCACTTCCCTCATTTTCCTACTATTGCCTAATTTTTCTGTCTCAGCCATGAACGTTAAGTTACTATGTGTTTTCCATGGAATGGCACAACCAAATTTATCGTGGGCAAGAAAGGCTAAGGTCCCCTAAACTCTGCTTTACAGTGTATGTAATTTGCTTTGCTTTCAGACAGCTTTTCCAAATCTGTGGTGCATATCCCATCGGAGAGTAGGTTCTGAGCTTTTTGAGATTTATTCATCACAAATCAACCCATTCCTGTTCTTCTTTTGATATGTTTCCTTAGAAAGAACTCACACTGTGCAAGTTCAAAAAACCCAGAAACTACAGTAAACGGTTTCAAGTCGTGTGAGATTTCAGGTACCTCTAGATACCATCAGCTCGTGGGGGTGCTCTCTAGACATATATGGGGTTAAACTTTTATTGCAGAATTCAAAAACTATCATTGCTGTAAAATATTGGACTGTGTACTTTTAGTCCCACTTATTTCTATTGTTCTGGTAGCTTAAAACCCTAATCAAAAGCCAGCATACCACTTGGCAAGGCATTGTAGGATAACCAGGGGAAAAAATTGTTCTGCTTCTCAAAGAACTTAGAATTTGCATCTTAAGGGAGAAATAGAGGAGAGCAAGAAAAATAATCTAGGCAGTAAGAGGCAAGCAATTGTATCAGGGCACCAGCAAACTACAGTGGGATTTGTTTTGTTTGTGTGCTTGTTTCTGGTTCTGAGGGATATTTAGAAACACTTTCAAGAGCTAACTCTGTGACTATTTGGAAGGCCACAGAACTGATGAGAAGCTTTCTTCTCATGGAATTAGCCAGGGTGGAAAAGACCTCTGAGATCATTGAGTCCAGCTTATCACCTAACCCTTCTAATTTAACTACACCATGGCATTAAGTGCCTCATTGTATTGGGTTGAGGCTAGCTGCCCCCACCCTGAGCCCAAAAGCCCAGTAAAGACTCAAAGAAACGATTTGGAAGTAAAAAGGGTAAACTTTAACAACAAGCAAGAGGGAAAGGGATTTTTTACAGCAGGTGGGAGAAAGGGAAACAAGCTTTGGGATATGGGGAATAAGGGAAAAGGGTACAGAGACCAGGGAGAAGGGGAAAAAAGGGAAGAAAATACAACCGCGGCAGGCAACTGAAGTTCGATTGGCTTTGGAAAGCAGGATGCAGGAATCCTATAGCGAAAAAGTCTCAGTCCCAGTCTTCAGCGGACAGTAACGGTGCTGGAACACAGGGCGGCAGGGAGACACGTGCTGCAGCAGCACAGAGCGCCAGCAAGTGCGCGACCAGCCCGCACGAGGGGAAGAGGAGAAGGGAGAAGAGAGAGAGAGCCCCGCGGGGGACTGGGTTCCCCCTCTTATAGTCCCAAAATCCTAGCAGGAAGTGGGAGTGTCTAACCGTGCAACCTGGGAAAAGGGTGAAACCATTCCTTGGGAAAAGACAGGGGGTCCCAGGGGCTTAAACCATCACACTCATCCAGCATCCTCTCAAACACCTCCAGGGATGGTGACTGCACCACCTCCCTGGGCAGCCAATTCCAATGCCAATCACTCTTTCTGTGAAGAACTTATTCCTAACGTCCAGCCTAAACTTGCCCTGTGCAGTTTGAGACCGTCATCTTGTTCTAGATCAATGAGGGTCTTTCCCATAGCCTGCCAAAGAAAGTGTTCCTAAGTTGGGAGTCTGTCTGAGAAAATCCAAGTGTTGTCTCTTTTCAGTCAAAATAATTCATTATTAGGCAAAACTTTGCCTCCAAGTTGCACTGGCTGAAATCAGAGCAATCCTGCTAACCTAGGAAGGTATGAACTTTCTTCTCGTAGAATCTCATAGAATTTCTTGGGTAGAAATAAAAAATTAGCTACTGAAGGTGTCACTAATGACACCTTTCTTTCCAGATTTTGTTAGCCAGAATAATGTTAATCCAGAGGTAGCCTAGTTTGGACAGATTTCCAAGACTTGTGCTCAGTTGTAGAGGATTGCATGGTTCAACTACAAGTTAGTTTTCAGTGACTGAGTTTCCTAAGGCTACCTAAACACTATGCTGGCTCTTGATTATTGTGTCTTATGCCAGGAACAGATGGAGGATGGAGCTGGGATGGAGGATGGTGCTTAGCACCTCTGCTTCACTGCAGAATGAGGAAGTCAGGCTCTGTCTGCTTTGGGGCTAGCCAGCAGGCCTAATCCTGTCCCAGCATGTACCATATATTGGGGCTTCCTGTGGAGAGCTCAAACTTTCCAGTGCTCTTAGCTAGGCAAAATAAGCAAATTAACCACATCTGGTTTTCCGTCTTAACATTCTTGTGCTGTCCAGAGCTGCTTGCTCTAACTGCAAGCGCTAACCTGCCTGATGGAAGCTCCCACTGATCTGGAGTCACAGTGTGGGGCTGGCATCTTTAGTGCCTGTGTGGTACAAGCTTGGTGAGTGGAGGAAAATGTTCAAAACACTAGGGAGACCAGTTGTCTGTTGACTGCCTTTCCAGAGGGGGCAAAAATCTTTGCTGTAGACAGCTACCATTGCCTGTTATTCTGGATCTGATATGCAGATATGGGACTGGAGAAGGGAGATGTTGCTTTCCTGATGTATATTTTTCAGTGGGTGAAAAAACTTCGGTTTCCTGGCATCTCAGTCACAGACTAACAATTACTTCCAAAAAAATCGCTAAACATTGTGATCAGTCTAGCCCAGGAGTCTTCAAATGCTGGGTTTTCACCTTGTAAAGGCAGATGAAAGAAGCTTAATATCTTGATTCTTCGTTTTGTTCTTAAATTTCCATCCCCAGCACAGTCAGATATAATCACAATGCCAATACTGGTAATTTGTCATTAAAGTCACAAACATCCATTTGACATTGATAGAGAAAAAGAGTGTCAGAGCCTATCAGTGTACTGAGCAAGAGTCCTTGCGCAGAGAGCTGCTGCAGAGCCTTTCCTCCATTAGGCATTGCGGTGGAGTAACTCGGACTTGACTTTCTTGCACTTCTAGTCAGAAGCACTTTCTGTGAGTGAGAGTGGAAATGTTCAGCCAGTGCATGCTGTGTCTGTGACAGGAATGCTTCAAGCAGTAACCCAAACAATCCCAGAAGAAATTATCACTCACAGAAAGGGAACTGCAGAAAGGCCTCAAATCTGCCCATAAATGTGAAGCTGTCCAGAGACTACCTTCTGCCCTCTCTTTGTCCTCTGCAGAAAGTTGTTTGAAAGACCTAACAAGTCCTTTGAAATTACTTGGGCATAACCCATGACAAAATAATTTTCTTTTTCTTTTCTTTTTTTGTACTTTTTTCACTTTCCAGAGAATATTCTTGTTAAAAATGAGCTTTATTTCACTGCTGGGAACGCAATGGTTGCTTCATAAACCCTTATCTAACAGTATTTTATGTAACAAATGAAACCAAGGCATGTTCAAGGGCAGTAGAGGAACCCAAGAAAATGTGCAGCTGGACCTAGTGAGATGTAGAGGGAGACTGCCTATAATTTATTTTGCAGTGTAATTGCTGTCTGATAGTCTCTAAGGATCTATGTGTACTTTGATCTCTACAGAGTTATTTGAGAGCCAAACCTAATGCTGCACATATATATGCAAATAGATATAAACTTTAATGTTCAGGGGCATTGTGTCATTCACAAAATATAATGAGCCAAATTATCCTTTTCTTACAGTGCGAGGCCAAAATTCAGCAAAGCATAGCAGCACAGACTTAACTTTCATTCTGAAGGCAATGACACTTAGATACATGCGTAAAAGTTTTGCTGAATCAGACTGAACTTAAGCATTTGCTTACACTGAGATGTGCACTGAAGAGAGTGGTTTGTTTTGAAGTTCAAATAATGATCTTCTCAGATTAATGGAAGCCATGTTGTTTCTTTCCTTTCTGTCTGAAAAAGTGTTGGGGAGTTTGGTCCTCAGACGAGCCCATTTTACAAAACATCAAAATGGACCTTACAACTCTGTGAAGTATGTGCCACTCTTTAGGGGTCCTGGGGCACAGCAAGCCAGGCTTGGATGTAGGCACCAATGAGGCAGTTGCTTGAGCTGGAGTGATTATGAACTTGTTTTCTGGTTTGACAACAGCAGTTCTTTTTAATTAAGCTACAATATTGTCAAAGGACCTAAGGGACAAGCAGGACACATGGCAGCAGTGTGCTCTCGCGGCAGAGAAGGCCAACAGCATCCTGGGCTGTATGAGCAGGAGTGGAGCCAGCAGGTCAAGGGAAGTGATCCCTCCCCTTTGTTTGGCACTGGTGAGAGTACATCTGGAGCCATGTGTGCTGTTGTGGGCAAAAGAAAGACATTAACAAAATGGAACAAGCCCAGTGAAGGGTTACTGAGGTGGCCATGGGTTGCTGTGCATGAAGTGTAAGGGCAAGCTGAAAGACATTTGCTCAGCCTGGAGAAGTGGGTCGGTTAGTATCTTACTGTGGTCACAGGATGTCAGGGGTTGGAAGGGACCCAAGGAGATCACCAAGTCCAACACTCCTGCCAGAGCAGGACTATACAATCTAGCACAGATCACAGAGGAACACATCCAGACAGGCCTTGAAAGTCTCCAGAGAAGGAGACTCCACAACCTCTCTGGAGAGCCTCTTCCTGTGCTCTGGCACCCTTCCAGTAAAGAAGTTTCCCCTTGTGTTGAGCTGGAACCTCTTGTGCTTCAACTTACACCCATTGCTCCTTGTCCTATCACAGGGAGCAAGTGAAAAGAGGCTGCCCTGCCCCACTCCCCCAACCTCCTGATCAGCCCTCAGATAATTATAAAAATTTATGAAATCTCCTCTCAGTCTTCTCTTTTCCAGACTAAAAAGTCCCAGGTCCCTCAGCCTCTCCTCATGAGGTATGCCCTCCAGTCCCCTAATCATCCTCATAGTCCTCCACTGGACCCTCTCCAGCAGATCCCTGTCCCTCTTCAACTGGGGAGCCCAAAACAACACAGTATTCAAGACAGGGTCTCACCAGGGCAGAGTAGAGGGGGAGGAGAACTTCCCTTGGTCTGCAGCTGTCTAATGGAAGGATAAGAACACTGGGACCAGGATCCTCTTTGATGAAGTGGGAGGTCAGTAGGCAGCAAGTACAAGGTGGACATAGGAAATGGCATCCAGATATACCCTGTGTAGGTGATCAGTGAGGGGTTCAGGGAAGTCATGGGCTCTCCATCCTTGGTGATATCCCAGCTGAGCTGAACACAGGCCTGAGAAACCCTCTCTACTTACACCTGCTTAGAGCAGGGAGTTGGACTGGAGACCAGTCCCTTCTGATCAACATTTTTCTCTGGAGAAACTTTTTCTTTTTTTTCCCCTCTAAAAAGCATCCCTACAGTCTCACTTTTCTTTTATCTTCTTTAGCAGTGTTAAATCTGCTTGAGCTGCACACATTAACCACAAGTCAGCATTTTCATCACTGTCTTTCTGTTTAAATGAAGTCTTCCGACCTGGAGCCATTTGGTGAGAGAGGAAAAGTAATTATGCACCAAGCTCTTGTCGACTGCAGATTTCCCGCTCATTTTTATGTACCTAGTCATAATCTAACTCTCATAAAATTTAAGCACTGCTGCATTGCAAGCATTTCCATTTTGCTTGGTGAGGTTTTTTTTTTCTTTNAATATGTCTAAATTCTGTCTTGGTACTCCCAGAAACAGCAAGTTGGGTGGAAAAAGTCACTGGGTTTTCTTTTACTATCGGTTAGATTATTATTCATCTGCTGACTTAAAAGTAATGTCACCCCCTGAAACTCCTTGTTCAGGCAAACTGAATTATTTCTGACAAGGATTCATCTGTGCTAGTCCTGAGCATTGAGCAGTCATAGAAAGAATATGTAGATTCAGCTACTTCTTTTAACATAGGTGGGGTGATGAAAGCCCATCTCACCTGTGCACCTTGGAAATCCATAAGTAATTAGGGCACCCAGCTTCGGTTTGAGTTCGGAAAAGCTGAGTGCTTGCACGTGGCAGTCAGAGAAATGAGCTGTAAGTGAGTGAACACAGCTCCATCGGTATTCAGCATTACTGCTGCCACGGAGCGGAGCGAAGGAGAAAACAAAAATATGGAAATGAGAAGGGGAGGTAACACAAGAGACGTGAGAAGGACAAAATCCTTCTGAGCAGTGTAAGAGCAAGGACATTCTCTTCCCATTGCTTCCTTCCCTCTGCAATAGAATGGTCGCTACGCTTTGTTGAGCCACGCTCATTAGAACAACCTCAGTGAAGACCACTTCACTTTTTAATTAAAGCTCGTGGAGATCCTGAAATTTGGACATTTTATCAAACTCTAGGTGGAAGGCTTGCTTTCAGGAGAGTTCCAAATCCAGTCTGTAAGCTAAAGAAATGGAGTCACCAACCCTGGATGTGTTTAAAAGTTGTTTGGATGTGGTGCTTGAGGATATGTTTTAAGGGTGAACTTTGTAGGCTAGGGATAAGGAAGGGTTGGACTTGATGATCCTGAGTCTTTTCCAACTGGAATGATTCTGTGATTATATGAAGTTGTCCACCCACTCTGAACCCAGACTCTTCCTTCTCCTCCTCTTCTAATAAAAGACTGAGGCATGCTTAACAATAAACTTTCCATCTAGATCAGGTTGCCACTTCATTAACTCAGATTTAGACTGGATCTTTACGTGCTTGTGCAACACTTGTCATGGGTAGGTATCATTAGAAAGAAATCTGTAGTAATGGAATAAGCAGTTTCTTTAGCACTACAATGAAAGTTCTAAATACACTGCCTGGCAGAAGAGGTCAAAGTTGTAGCTGCTGGATCACAGAGCAAAGGAGGAAACTAAGAGAAATTACTTGGCTGTCACCAGACAAGACAGGGAGAAAACCTAAGGCTGCACCTCTGAAGGCACATCCAAGATTTTTCAAGTCCACTTTTAATTTTGCCCACATTTGTCCCAATCTAATTTGTTGAGCTGCAGGCCTGTCTCCTGACTTACAGCTTTTTACTGCAAATATCAACTTTGTTAATACACCCACTGCTAAACTCAGGCCAGCTCTTGACTAATGAGGCAATAAAGAAGCCTCCACCACTCTTAAACTCTGCATTCCTCGACAGTTAAAGCAAGTAGCCTAGAGGACTTCACAACTAAGTCCGTCTAAGGCACTTAGCTTCCTCCTATTTCTGTATTGTTGTATGCATTAGATTATTTTTATGTTGTATCCTCAGAAATCACTGGTGCTCACCAGCCCTCCCCTGCCTCTGGGAGCAGCAAAGCTGGGGACTCTGCAGTCCCTCGGCAGCCGTAGCTGTGCCAGGATTCTAGTTAATGAGCTGCATTTGATCACCCCAGCACTGAGGGCAGCTGTAAATGAAGGTCCTGAAAACCCAATAACTTCTACATTTCGTTTAGATGAAGGAGAAAAATGTGGTGCTTGCAAAGATAAAGCAGTGAGCAGCAGAAAGAATCTGCAAGGGGTTAGGAAAATCTCTGAAAGTTGGAGAATCAAATTAACTGAAAGAGGATCCAGTGATGTAAATTTTAACATCACTATTTTATGCCATGAGAGGAGAAGTGGGCATCTGAATGAGTGAGCTGCTCAGGCTATGTTCTATGTGTTCTGTAAATGGAAAACATTTCTATATGGCATGCTATTTTGTGTTTTTTTAGGCAGACCAGTTAGGTGATGGGTATGACAAGTCAGTGCTGATAGCCTCAAGTTTGGCCCCAAAGTGTCCCTGACAAGCCTCTGCCCTCCCATATGCATTCCAAAATTTTCTTTCAAAGCTATTAGCACCAAAACCAGTCAAGGGACAGAAAATTTATGTGCCATTTTCCTAAAAGTAAGGGGAAAAAAGTCTAAGGGCATAGAAAATCTATGTATTTGCCATCCTTTTAGTCCTTCTGGAGCAGTTTCAAATTACCCCTTTGGGACACGATTTAATAACCTAAAAGTCTGGGCAAAACATTCACCTATTCCTCTAGGAGACACAGTAACTTTTGGTGTCCTTTTCCTTACATTATTTCAGTTGCCTGATGCACATTTTCCACATGCCAGATATTTACAATGGGTCAAGTATTATTTGGACATGTAAAAATCCTTCTCCCTTCCCTTCACCCAGGAGGAAGCTGCAACTGCCTCTGCAGAGTAAGCTACTGTGGTAGGAAAGAGAGAGCTCCTGGGGCTTCAGGGTTTGCTGTGTGGCCAAACTGTGCCAAAGCATATCTAAAATAATCACCACCGTGGCACACAATGATAAACTCTTTTCCTCTATGCAAAACGAGCTGGCTGGTGTTGGGCAATTTCAAGCAATGTGACCCCCTCCTATAGCTATCTTAGCTTGTTTTTTTCAGTTTTTAGTTATTAATACAGACAGTTTAGTTATCAAAGATTTGACAGGAATGAAAGATTGACCTCCTGTGATTGAAGATGCAGACAATCTCAGCTTGTTAAAATAATAAATGGGTACCTGTCAAAGAGACACTCAGAGCAAATGTGGCCCCTGTAGATATCTCTATTGTAGATTTTTAATGTCTCCTTCTGCTTCCTTGTATGGATATTAATTAATAATAATATTTTCTTTCATTGAGATAGATGGAACCGCTAATTACTCTTTCCCCACGAATCCCTCACTAGTACCATTTATCCTGTAATAATTAAACATCTCAAGGCAAAAAAAATGGTTGGTTAGAAGTAGTTAGTACTGATTTAAGTGGTGGTGAAGAATCGGCACATGAATTAGTGCCAAGAAGGATGTGGTTGTTGGTAAGATCCATCTCTAAAGCAATTAGAAATAACAACATGAGACCAGGAGTTTTGTTGGCTACCACTCTTGGAAACACAGCACCCTCTAAGCCCCACAAAGCTGTGTAAGCCTTTCTGATGCCAGTGCTGCAGCCTCAGGGGGCAGGAGCAGGGTTCACAGATAAAGCAAGTCTCCTTGATGTGACCACCTCAGATAGCTCTGTACCAGTGCCTGGGCAGACCTGAGCTTGATAACCACAGTGCAGGGGCTGAGAAAATGCAAAAGACCCCAGCGAACCTTTGGTGATGTATGATGCCTTCTCCACAGAGAGTCACACAAAACAGCAAGGCAGGCTTTTGGCAGGCTTGGCTTTTCTACACTAATTTTCATTAGACTACATCATCTCAAAATGTCTGCTGCTGATCTCTGCATCTATTTCATAGAATCATAGAATGGTTTAGGTTGGAAGTGACCTCAAAGATCATCCAGTTCCTCTGCCGTAGGTAGGGACACCTCCCACTCGAACGGGTTGCTCAAGGTCTCATCCAACCTGGCCTTGAACACTTCCAGGGAGGTTGTGGAGCACAGAAGCACCCAATGTGATCAAAGATCACATTGGGTGCTTCTGTGCTCCACAACTTCCCTGGGCAACCTGTGCCAGTGTCTCACCACTCTCACTGTGAAGAACTTCCTTCTAACACCCCACTTGAAACCATTCCCCCTCATCCTGTCATTACAAGACCTTGTGGGTCCCTCCCCAGCCCTCCTGTAGGCCCCCTTCAGATACTGGAAGGCTACTATAAGGTCTCCTTAAAGCCTTCTCTTCTCCAGGCTAAAGAGCCCCAACTCTTGTAGCCTGTTCTCATAGCAGAGCTGCTGCAGCCCTCTGGTCATTTCCGCAGTGACGGCTCCAAACCAGGGGCAGCTTTTGGTCCAAAGAGCAGCTAAGTTTGGTTGGGAATTGCCATTACAAGCAATGTCTTACCCCACCGGTTTTTATTGCTGTCAGTATAATAAGACTCAGGATGCCTATACTTTGGCCAGGTTATTCTAGTTTCAGTGTGCTGCAAGATCAGTAAGAAGCCTTTTGAAGTGAGGCAGATCTTCCACCCTCAAGTGTACACAAACTGCTGGAGTATAGGATTGCTTACAAAGGAAAAAAAAATAGGTCTGTGTTTCATTAGTCTGTGGGTGGGCATACACCTTGTTTAAAAACCAAGTATTTCTGGTGACTACCTTGCTGAATTGCAAAGATCCAAGGAGTATCTGTGAAAGAGAGCCAATATGCTGTTTTGCAGGGAAATAGTTCCCAAACTAAGGAAATCTGGACTCTTCTACAGAGACTAATTGGCTCTATGGATCTGTCCTTCCATAATGAATTGTTAAAGAACATTAGCTTTGGACATTGGAAGCATGCTGAGTCGGTGTGGAGAGAGATAATGAAATGAGCAGGTATTAAGAAATGGCCATCAAAATCACCACTGGAAGCAAATCTAACACTTCCAGGAATTTTTAGGGTAATTATTTTAAGCCATAGGTAAAAGTGGTATTTGTTACACTCTGTCTGTGTGGAGGGAAGAAGATTTTCATTTGTTTCACATCCTTTGTAACAAAACCCCAACCCAATGGAGGGCCAGGGTGGTGGTCTGAATTTTCCTCATGCTTCATTTTCTCAGTGCAACAAATTGAATATTGTCATCTTCCAAATGTAAGAGGTGAGGGGGGAAGAGGAAAGGGTAGGTCCTTGAGTTGAATTTCTTGGTGGTTTGGTTTTGTTTTTTTTTTTAATATAATCCTCTTGTGCTTGGCTGACTTCACATGAAGATTACTAATGACCACCATTACGTGCGTGAACACCATGGTAAGACACTGCTTATAATTTCTCCACTATCCAAGTCTCTTAAAATTCTATCCAACAGCCTCAGAACATGTGAGAACATTCAAGATTTTTAAAATCCAGAACTGATGTTTGTAAATTGGTTACAGTCTCACATCATAATGGTTTTGAAAAAGTGTTCCTTAAATAATTTTTTAAAACCCCAAAAATTAGTTTGGGAAAGTTTGGGAAGTCTGTTGGTAAACTAATTGCCACATACTAGCTGTTTCTGGGGGAAGCAGAGAGACCTTTCTTCTCTACATTAATTATTTCAGAGTTGGGGTTAGGGTTAGAGTTAGGTTTAAGGGCTAGGCTAGAGGTTAGGGGTCAGGGTTAGCTTTAGGGGTAGAATTGGGGTTAAGATTAGCATTACGGTTAAAGGTTTGGGTAGGATTAGAAGTTAGTGTTAGTGTTTAGGGTTACAGTTTGCTTTAGGGTTAGGATTAAGGTTAGGGGTTAGGGTTAGAGTTCAGTTACTAATGATGGACCAGCACCTGCTTCTTCAATATGAAACAGGTTCACGTAGATCACCTTCAATGGCTATGTTGTGTTTGAGGAGGCTGAGGATAGCAATTTCCCCCTCTTCAATGTTACGTCCCTTGTAAGTGGCAGCCCTAGCTGAGTTGCAGAAAATAGACTCCCAAACCAGGAAAATAATACGTACTCAGCTTTAGCAATAACAGGCTGCATGATCCTGCAATACTGACACTTTAGCAATTTATTCATTTGTGTTCTATGTAAAGGGATATCTATTAAGAAGGAATAACAAAGTAAACATTAAGGGAATTATCTCAGGAATCAATGTCAAGGCAGAAATCAGGCCATTAGCTTTGGCATACTGTGAGTGGGATGTGAATAACTTTGGCAACCAACTAAGGACAAAGGCACTGACTCCAGTGTTCATTAGCCTGGCCAATAAAACAGTATCCCTGATATCAGAGTCCTACTAAGACTGATGGAGATTGAGGCACAAATCTGATTTTTGTCTATGGCTAATACAAAAATCATTTACCACTTTCCATTCATTGCAGTATCTTTGGATCTAAAACTAGACTTGGAACTCACTCACTACGTATATCATGATCTTCAAAAAACAGCTAAAATTCTTCATTTATCAAAGCATTTCTGGAACTTGCCAAGACAGAAAAGTTTTATGCAGCCTTGTGAGCATCACCTGTGTCTTGGGGAAAGAAATAAGCAGAGTTCCAATGTTCTTCCTATGTAATTTTAGAGTTGTGTTTCTGTGCTGAGACCCTCACAGGCAGATTTTGTACTAATGACCATGCTTTAGGAGTTTTGACAAAAAGGGATGATTTACCCTGGTTTCAAAGCAGGCTCATAGAAGCCCTGACAGTTTTGGTTAGGAAGCTGGTCTTGTGCGTTGGTGCAGGCAGCACCAGTGAGACACTCACCGCATCCTTTCACTGAGCAGTTTGCTTTCTTACAGGCTGGGTGCAGCCACAACTTTTACTTCTTACTGCCTTAGGTCATTATTTCCATGGACCTTGGCACCGTTCTGAAGGCTACAACAATGAAAATAAATATATATGCAGCCATTCTATGTTTCCTATTTCATCTTCAGAGAATGGATATTGTCACAGACAAGGAGGAGAATATAAATCATTGAATCATTCAAGTGTGGTACCTCACCACTACCATCTCTTTGCTGCTTTGGCATCCTCCATGAAACTGATTCCCTTGGTCTGGAGGAAAGCTGCAATTTCTGCTTCTCACTTCATCAGCTGTCTAACCAGGCAAGCTTTTAAACCCCAAAACACTGTACTTGAAATTGTAGATCTACTGCACACAATGCAGAATGGCTACAGCCTTTCCTGGATGCAAAATTTCATATTTTGAAGCATACAACCAGAGCTTTTGAACTGGTTGCTGCTTGATTGTTTTGTTGTTTAGGGTTCTTGTCTTGTAGCATTAATTCTTTTTCACTGTAACATCTCTAAAAAGTATTCCACAGTTGCACTGATCTTCTTTCTCTGTGATTCAGAGAAGAACCAGTCAGAGATGGTTCCCAAAGTAGGACTTGGCACCCAAGAGGTTCCCTCATATGTTAAAAGTGCTATTTGAAGTCTCAAATGACAGTGTTATGATGTCTAAGCATCTTTTCCTTCCCTTTCTTCTGTAACGAATGCTAATGATCCAAGTCTTTTCTTTGTCACTAGACCATATAGAGTTGCTCTGTTCTTCCCTTGTCGGGTTAGCCACAATCTGGCGAGATTCATCTATAATGCTGAGAAAACAACCAGAATCTCCAACATCTATCCAGTTCTTGGTTATTCCTGCACACTGGAGCTGCTGATACTTTTTTTGCTCTGAGGTCAGAAGCTGGAGCTTAGGTCTTCAACTATTTGAAAAGTTTACCAACCAACAAATCCAACCGAAGCAATGCAAACTTTGAAAGGTTTGCCAGCCAACCAACCAATCCAAACCAAAGCAGCTCACTTACCTGACAATGAACTGAGATATTCCATCCAATTCTATAGGCTAAAATATTCAGGCTGCTGTTTCACTACTAGCTACATTTGGCTAGTGAGCAGTTAGTGGAAGGCAGGCCAGGTATGCATTCATCTTGTTTTATGAGCTGTGGAGCGTTCTGGTTGCTTTCATCTTTATAGGAGTTGTTAATCTAAGGGCAGAGGTTGCATATCCTTTTCTCTTTTTTTTTTGCGTTGATAAAAAGAATTATTAAAACCCAGTTGTTCTGGAGTGTTTTTAAGTGCCGCCTGGTTTTCCTCCTCTTTTCATCCTCCTATTTTTTCCTCCTCTTTTTGTGCCATCTATTCAGGTGGCACGAAGTACAAAGAAAGAGGAGCCAAGTGTTCTAGTGCAGTGACCAGCATGCCTTGCAGATGGGTTATAATAAGACAAGAGCTGTCTTTGTCAGAACCAAATCCATACTTTTCATGTACAACCTTTTCAAATTGTGCCCATGTGGCAGAGTTTGAATTACTTTTTTTACAGCTTTAGAAAACAAATGCAAAAAATCTTTCAAGTGCATTCAAAGTCATTACAGCACTTTGCCCAACGGAATCAATCGTCGTAACCTCTGTGGGTGTGTAAAATATGAAATTACTATCACTCTCATAGTCTTTCCGAGTTTGTAAATTAGAAGGAATTGATTATAGGTGCTCTTGGAAAGGACTCTGGTGTATTAAAAGTGTCTTGATGACAAACAACAATATATTATTTGTAAGATCTTGCTTGATGAAACTGTCTTGTCCACTAATGGCTGTTTGTCTTTGTTATTGTTCTGACTTGCCTTTGAACAAATTGATGCGTGGGCTGAGATTTATCATGTGATGACTTGAGGAAACAAGAGACTTTACCTGTTCAAGAGATCTTTAATGCTTCTTTTGTTTGATAATTTAGGATATTTTGAAGTTAGTTGCTGTCAATATTTTCCAACTTAGTCACTCTTTCCCCAGAAGCCAATTCTTTTTATAAGTAGTTTCTGTAAATTTATTTTAAAATGGAAAAAATAGTCTGGTTTTCCAACTACCTGTTTCACCATTCACATATTTTATTCACTTCAGGGGCTCTACAATTTATCTTGTAACATAGAATCAAAGAATGGTTTAGGTTGGAAGAGACCTCAAAGATCATCCAGTTCCAACTCCCTTGTGCCATAGGCAGGGACACCTCCCACGAGAACAGGTCACTCAAGGCCTCATCCAGCCTGGCCTTGAACACCTCCAGGGAAAGAGCAGCCACAACCTCCCTGAGCAACCTATTCCAGTGTCTCGCCACCCTCATTGTGAAGAACTTCCTTCTAACATCCAGTTTCAGTCTCCCCTCTGCCAGTTTAAACCCATTCCCCCTCATCCTGTCATTACAAGACCTTGTGAATAGTCCCTCCCCATAATTCTTTATGTATTAGTTATTTCATAGCTTGCTATTTTCTTACCTCTTTTGGTTTATATTCTTATAACTTCAGTTAATAGCAAAATGTGAACCTCAAAACACTTGGAGCTTCATCTTTGCTTAGATTAGTAACCAAATTTACCGACAAGTTTGTGACAGTTTAATTACTGGTATCAAAATAGTCTCTTCCAAAGTACTTGTCTCTGGTTTCAGAAAACATTACAGCAAAGGAACATAAAAATAAGTCACATTTTGAAAAAATCTTAATGAATATATATAGCTGAAAGCTGTTCTTCCATTTCTGCTTAGTAACATTTTAATTCTTCATCTTCTTGTTAAGCAGAGCCTGTTCTGCTTGATTTTAATAGAACCAAAATGCTATTTGTTCATTTTCCAGTGCAGAAATGGCATCTCACGTTTTCATTTAGGCATGACATACAAGAAAAAGAGGAAGATTATACATGAGAGAGTTGAAATAATGCATGTTGACATAATATAGAGATCATTATGGTTTGGTTTAATGGCTGTGTTGGTCTGGATTTTGAATGGTTGGATACTGTTAACACCTGTCTGTGGTGAGAGAGGGAACACACACAGGTGAAGATCTGCTTTTCTCTCCTTCTCTGCATACACTCTGCAGGCCACCAACAAAGATGAACCCTAGGTTAACCACGGCACAGCAATGTGTCCTTTTGGCCAAGAAGGTCCAATGGGATCCTGGGGTGTATTAAGAAGAGTGTATCCATCAGATCAAGGGAGGTTGTTCTCCCCCTCTACTCTGCCCTGGTGAGACCCCATCTTGAATACTGCCTTCAGTTTTGGGGTCCCCAGTTGAAGTGGGACAGGGATCTGCTGGAAAGCATCCAGTGAAGGGCAATGAGGATAATGAGGGGATTGGAGGGCATGCCTAATGAGGAGAGGCTGAGGGACCTGGGACTTTTTAGTCTGGAAAAGAGAAGACTGAGAGGCAATTTGAGAAATGTTTATAAATATCTGAGGGCTGGGGGTCAGGAGAGGGGGACAGGCTCTGCTCACTTGCTCCTTGTGATAGGACGAGGAGCAATGGGTGCAAGTTGAAGCACAAGACGTTCCAGCTCAACACAAGGGCAAACTTCTTTACTGGAAGGGTGCCAGAGCACTGGAAGAGGCTCTCCAGAGAGGTTGTGGAGTCTCCTCCTCTGGAGATTTTCAAGGCCCTTCTGGATGTGTTCCTCTGAGACCTGAGCTAGATTGTATGGTCCTGCTCTGGCAGGGGGGTTGGACTCCTTGTGTCCCTTCCAACCCCTAACATCCCATGATCATCTTGGGCAGACTGCCAACTCTTTTCGGGCTGTTATCCCAAACAAATGCAATGACACTCCCTAGGCCATAGATGCACTAATAAAACAGAAACTTATTTCTTAAATAATTAGATAGTTAAAAATATATTGTTCATGTTCTTCATTATGATGCAGTAGGACCTTATATGTAGTTGTAGGATTATAATTTACATCATTTAAAAGAAAGTCTTATAAACTTTAGAGATACAGATTACATTCCTCTAGTTTAATAATGCCACGCAAATCAGCACAGCAGAAGATCCGAAACTATCAATGGTGAAATGCTAGGCTGGATTTTTTGGGGTTAGAATCAAATTTCCTGCACCACATCTGAGAATCAGCCCTGTTGAAAATTCCCAGCAGTACCACCCCAGTGGGTTACCATGTGAAGGGCTGAGCGCCGATACTTGGAAGGAACAAAGAGGAGTCTGCTCTGCAGCATATGGGAAGTTTAAGATGTGTGGAGTTGTTGAAGATTATATTCCCATGTTTTCCATTGAAGCTTTTAGAGGTACATATGATGCAAACAGATGAACAGAGGGACATACTGCTCACCAGGCAGGTTTGCTCCGTGTTGCATCGATTATGCCTGTGTATTAACTCACTGCTTATGTGCCGTAGGAAAAAAGTCACCTGCTATGGTGCTATTCAATACCCATCACATTTATTTTTTGTTCACAGACTGAAAAACACTGTTTCCAAACTGAAATGAGGGATTAAACAATACAGGAATAGCTAAGTCTTAAAAGATTGCAGTGTAGAATTTGACAGGGGAGGGCTTAAAGACACAACAGCAACAAAGACAGGAGCTCTTCAGAGACCTTTAACGTTTCCTTAATGTTGTAAGCTGACGAGGCAGTGAAAATGGTAACAGGTGGAGCTTTTACAGCTCTACTAGTATTTGTGCCAAAATTCAGACAAGCTCTAGTTGAAATGGCAGCTTACATCCTCAGATGACAAATTATACCTGGTCAGCACAAGAATGGAAAACAAACAAGACGCCTTTTCTTTTTTTTTTTTTTTTCCCCTACCTCTGGGTTCTTTATGAAATGAAAACACTGCCTTGGAAAAAAAGCTACCAACCTGCAGCAGTGATAAATGTCCAGGCCAGTAAGTCCAACTGACCAGTTTAGAGAGGTCATCCAGGTGTTCTTGTCAAGGAACAAATAGATGATGCTTCCCTACATGATCCTTAGTTACTCCACGCGGTGCCTCGCTGTAACATTTCAGCATGTAATAGCTGTCACTCCTTTCAAAACCATAAGCCTGTGATGTCTTTATATAGCTTCAGAAAGAGTACAGCAGTTCACTGTGGCAAGCTTTATGGTTTTGACAATATATGCCTTTGCTCTTCTTTAAAACAAAAAGGGTATTGTTGAAATCCCTGTGGCTTTATTACATACAAGTGGCAAGCTCTTTACTTTTTCAGTAATCCACATCTGTCAGCCACTGCTTACGAGATAGCCCAGGGGTTATCTGCCCTCTGTTATTGCTTTGATTCCTTTCATTTGTTTGCTTGCCCAATTTAATAACAAGGAGAGATCCAGCTTCTTGATGATTTTGTTGGCATAACACCAAGCTCATCGGCACTTAACTCCAAGGCAGTGCTGTGGTTGCAGCTCTACACATTGGAAGCTGCTGTATTGGGTCAGCATCTTTGCCTAAGCATCTTGCTGCTTGGTTTATTCTTTGTTCTTCCTCTGTTGTTCAGTAGTTGTTGTGCAGCAGCCGCGTGGGGTTATTTTATCATCTCAGAGAAATGTTTTGTAAAGCAACAAAATTTCCTTTGAGTGTAATGAACCGTTCCATTATGGGAATTTTGGGGTTTTGTCTGTCTAAATGTTTTAAATGTGAGGGGATACCTCTGCTGTAGTTCCTTGTTGTCTACCAGCACGCAGAAAAGCTGTGAGACATAAATAACAGATGCGGAAGAGAACAGAGCAGAAAATTACCAATTAAAGAACATTGTCTAACAACTTCTCCATCTGGGTCACCAGCAGGGTTTGAACCCAGAATGTGCAGTGCTGCAAGCACCGAGAGGCTCTTAGCCCTTTCTGCAGCAGCCCTGGGAGAGAGCAGCACAATAAACCCATTCTCACTTGTGCTGCTTGCCTACTGGTGATGAGGAAGGGGGGAAGTTTCTCACTCCAGAAGCACCATGCAGTGAAAATTTGGCAGGTTTGCTTTCTAGCACAATCAAAGCAAAACATTTCTCCAGACAATCAGTTCCTGCGATTTAGCAGGGATCATTTTTCCCCCTTCCACAGGTGCAACCATATAACTTTTTTTTTTTTCAAAGTACTGATGTATACAGAGTCGATGATGTGTGAATGTTTTGCACCTCCCTCCAGGTGCAGTTACCCACCTTCGTGATTGTTTTCTTTGCTGATGTGCACCTCCTCCTTTCTGGATGCACTGTTGAGTAGCCATCACCAGGCTGCCTAATAGCAAGCAGCTGCTCCTGTGCCAGTATGGAGGAAAGAGAGTGTGAAATACATTTCCCTTCCTCCCCATGGTACAGTCCTGTCTGTAATGTTTTACAGATATTGTCATCTTACAGAGGGAAATTTCATCTAGTCATTGGTGCTGGGGATTTCTTTGATTCCACCCAAAAAAAAAAAAAATATCTGGACACTGCTATAACTTCTGGTCATTTTTACAGACAAAAACTAATTTACCCACAAGTTTCTTTCTCAAAGAAGCAGTCATGGGTACTGCAAATGAAATTTAAAAAGGGGCACTTTGAAAGTTTTGTATGAGGGATCTGCCAGGAAGTTGATCCTGAGCTTTACTTCCCACGGTCCTGTTTCATAGGCAGGTGCATCCTATCAGCTAACCCTCAAATCATCTCCTGATGACAGAATTGCCCTCGAGGCTGGAACAGCTCTGAGTGTGTGGGATGGCTTGGCACGCTCAGTGTGGGGGCGTCGCTTTCATCAGGTAAGGAAGAGTTTTTCTGACACATCAGTGGGGAGCCGTTCCCACAAATCCCAGTGTCAGGTTGAATACAAGGATAAGTTGGCAGTTGTATGCCAGCAGAGGTGTTCACCTTCATTGTCAGCTTTCAGAGTGATTTACAAAATAATTTTAAAAATTCATGAACCTTCTTCTTTATAAAGCATTGTTGTGGAGTTGAATATTTTATTACACAAGGCAGCCATCATTCATTTCTAGGAAAGAGTGTGTGTGACTGTGGTTTTGAAAGGCCAGGGTGCAGGGATGGTTGGTTTTAGAGGGAAGGAGTTCTTCTACTGAATTTAGTGACTAATCTCTTAAGCAACAGTTTTATACAGGGGCCTCCCAAGAAAGGACTACTGCTGTTTGGTCTGACTTTTCTGGTTTCATTTCTCTGTGCACACCTTGGCTGTGATTTTTGGTTTGGTTTTGCTGGTTTTTCTGCTTGTTTGCTTGTTTTTTATTATGTTCACACTCATAAATTAAAAGCTGATCTAGTTGGCCATAGAAGTTTTCTAGTCAACCTGTTTCAGGGTACAAGTTTTCTGCATGGCCTATTGCTACCACAGCTGCCCAGCCAGGGCAGAGGAGGATGGCATGGATCCTGCTGAGCTTTCCAATTGAGTTCTTCCCAGTCAATAATAAGTAAATGCAGCTGAACAACAAAACAATAAGGTAGTTCCTTGTTTGTAGTGGAGTTTCCAAGGCCTCAGGATGAAGGCATGTCAGGGCTGCCTTGTGTGAACTCCTCTGTATCTGCCTACTCTTTCCTCGGTCCATTTGTGCTGGGGGTGTCCATCTCTGGTTTGCTTGTGTTTGTCTGTGATGGAGATTCACACTTTCATAACAACAGCAGTAGCAAGCAGATGTTCTAGGTAGGATGGGGTATTTGTGACCCCAGTACATGATGTCATGGAGAAAAAAAGGCTCAGTATGACAGCAGGGACACTGAGAAGAAAGTGCAGGATGCAGCAAGGAGGAGTGCAGATGTAGGAGAAGAGATGGGGCACAGGATTGGCACTGGAGACACAATGACACTAAGCAATTCCATGGTGGTCAGCTAAAAATGATGCAAAAAGTCATGATTCCTCTTTGCTCCGCAACAAGGATTTGTCTCTAATGTACTCAGTGTTCCTCTGTGGTATCGTAGTTACAAATAAAATGCTTGCATGCCATGTCAAGAGGTGAGTAACATGCTATGCAAATATGGTCCTAAGACTAAAATCCAAAACATCATGAATAATTTTTAAATGACTGCCACATCTCCAAGAGTCACCTAAATCCACACAACTGCACTGGTGTGGTGTGTGTTTGTATGCAGGGGAAGGGACTGGTTTATGAGCTATTGTTAACTGCTTCAAGACAGGTTTAGGGGGTGGCACAATGATACGTGACAATTATTAGAGTCTTCACTCTTGGTTGGTTGGTACTTCAAAACTACTAAATGTCCCCTCTTGTTTTTTTCTAGCCCTTGCAATACCTGAGCTTCAGCAGCTGACCCGAAGAGGAGAGATGCCTCTTCCCATGGCACGAGCAGTCTGACAGCACTTCGAGGTACTAACTATTAATGTTTCATGCTTGAGAGACCCCAGGCTCCTTGGTCTCCTGCTTCCTGACATGACAGAAGGATCTGGTCTGTATTAGCATCTTATATTGTGGTGAGCAGCAGAATCAAGTCCTTGATGTGCTCTGGTGCAAGCATTGGTCATGGCAGCTGGCAGGTGCTGACAGACAGGCTGCCTTTTGTAATACTGAATGGCATTGTGTCATTATGGTTAGGTGACAGAGAGCAGTCACAGATCAGCATCCCTGGGTTTAGCATGTTTTATAGCCCACCTACTTCAAGTGGTGATAGCAGCAAGCCCAGTAAAACATGAGGGGTGAAGGATACCTTTTTAAGCTTTGCTTTGTAAGGGACACAGACCACACACGGACAGCCACCACATTGTAAGTGTGGAGAGGAGCTTGGCCATGAGCTGCAACTGTTCCACAAGGAGCAAACGTCCCACCAGATGGGTAGAAAACAGCAGAGGAAAGCACCATGCTTAATTATGGTTTTAGCAGTAATGGCACTTTGATTAGAAAAGACCACAAGATAGATTCATTGAATGTGAAAGGGTGCAGCCAAAGCTACAAGGCAAAGGCCTGTTGCACCTATAAGTATATTGAGCAAGATATTATTAATTTGGACATATAAAATAGCCTGTCTGATGGCAGTGCAGAAGTATGCCCAGATGCTGCAACAACCACTCACAAGGGAAGCAGCAACAAATCAAAGCAGGAATATAGAAATTAGGTGTAGTAGTCAATGAGGAATTGTGTACTTGCAGAAATGGGAGTACAGGAAAACATGTACATAGTAAAATCTTCAGAAGTATAGGACAGGCAAGAAAGATGTAAGGAGAAACAATGAAAAGGCATGTATGTTTCTTACACCCAGGGAGGTGGTTGAGTCCATCATTTGGAACCACTTAATTCCTAGCTGTGATACGCTGCCGTCACTATCTCCTCGTGGCTGAAAGTGGACACCAGATTCTAGCATCTTTACCATCAGGAGGAACAGGTTGAAGCCCCATCCCTGGAGGTGTCTAAGGCCAGGCTGAATGAGGCTGTGGGCAGCCTGATCTAGGGTAGGGTGTCCCTGCCCATGGCAGGGGTGTTTTGAACTACGTGATCCTTGTGGTCCCTTCCAACCTGACTGATTCTAGGATTTTATGTGTCTGCATGTGTATGCACAAGAACAAGCAAGCAAGATGCCAGGTGAAATCAGGAAAAAAAAGGTCAGAAGCAGATGGGGGAGGTCCCTTATGAGGGGTGGGATGTGAGCAGAACAACAGGAATGCTAACAAAAGCCACCCTGAATCAGCGCTCACTACCTGCACCCACCTCAGGCTTGCTGTAGACTCACAGCTAGTTTAGAATAATATTCTTAGGGTCACATGATTTGTGTATGTAATGCTAATTATTCCTGAAGACTAATAATTAACCATTGGCAGTCTATGCAAATGCTTATCTAGTTTTGTTCTGAAATTTGCAACTGGCCTGGTTTATCAGTCTTTCAAACACTCCCATCACCCTGATCTCTTAATTGTCTGGGAAGTTCACACAAACACATCACTTACATCTCTGTATTCAGTTGCAAGAAGGGAAAGAGGAAAAAAATGTAGGACTTGAGTTGCTCTAGCCTTGAAAGCCAGGTCAGAGGCTCTAGGATATGGCCCATGGCAAGTTCTGTTACACAGCTAAGGTAGGCAGACAGAAAAGATGTGCTGCCTTAAGTGCTAACCACAGCCAGCAGCAGGGCCAGCCAAAAATCCTTGTAGTTTCTAAATCTGAATCAAAGGTTCCCTTCCATTTGTCTGGTTTGCCACCAGCTGATCAGCCTCTATCCGTTTTTCCTACCAGCACTGTGATGAATGCTGCTTTATTGTAAGAAGTGCACATCCCCTACTGAGGTCCATGGAATTGATAGCTTCTGCCTCATTAGAGACCGTATCAAAGGTCAGCTTCTATAATGGAATAAGCTTCAGCCTTCATGCCACTGATTTGTAAGTGGAGAAAGAGAGGATCATTGATGCCACAGGCACGAATTAAACAGAACTGCATTTCCAAATTGGCAGTGCCTTTGCCTTCACAAAGCTTCACGCACCACACTATAATGTATATTACATATGTACTATTTTAGGAGTGTACATTATATATCAAAAGCTTTTAACATGCCTCTTCAATCCATTCCTCTGTCTCCTCTCCTTTCTGATGAGCTTTTCTACTCCAGCACAGATTCTGAAACCCTAAGCAACTGCAGACATCTTAGAGATAAAAGTGACATTGGACCTGCCAGAGGAACGTGCTTACATTTGGCATTTTCTCCCCAGAGCTGCTCTCATACTGGATGAGTATGGATTTTTATATCCATAATAGTTCTGTATTTTTGTTACCTTTGGAAGTAACAGCCCAGGAACAGAAGTGTACTAGTGTTTGAGCTGGGAATTGCCCACTGCTTCCCTGCCTGCAGTGTCAGTACCCATTTATGGCACCTTTGAGTTACCTTCTGCTGCCTAACCCCATGCAAGGTAACTTAACCTCTGTGTGCTCGCTCAGCAAAAACTTTGTTTTCAGTGGAAGTATTTATTTTGTATGTATTTATTCTGAAAGGTACAATGTTCATTCCAGCATGGATGGGTATGGTTTTGGGGTCGTTTTTCTAAGTCCCAAAAGGCTTCACAAGATGGTTAGGCTTGTTTGCACTTGCGGCAAACAAGCTCTTGCTGGCAGAACAAGGCGGCAATAGCACCTATGCATGTGCACATAGACCCATGAGCTGGTAGAGGATAGCTGGAGAGTATTGGGCTTGTTTCATGTGTGCAGATAGTCCCTGCCTGGTGCTATGATCTCACAGGCCACAGAAACACAGCATTTCAAAGCCCTATACTTAGGACCCTTGAGCAACCTGTTCTAGTCCCTGCCTATGGGACTAGTAGGAACTAGGTGATCTTTGAGCTGCCTTCCAAGCAAAACCATTCTATGATTCTGTGACCCCTCCACTGTGTAGCCATGCATCTCCAGAGGCATGAATGAGTCCCTGGTGTGACATCCCCCTGCATTTACCTGCAGAAATTCCTGGCAAACTCCTTGCAAGTGTGGAGAGGAATGCTGGTCTTTATTCAGTCGCTTATTACGTGAGGCTGTGGTACTGTCTGAATCACAAATTGCATGCTAATGGCCTAATTCATAAACCATTGACATTTTTTATGAGTCCTTAACATTCAAAAATGAAGAATTTGTGCTCAAAAAATAATTTGCATTGCAAAATTCAATAATTTAGTTTCTCATATTCATTAATGCCTAAGCCCACACCACATAACTTATCCCACTCTAACTACACTTCCGAGCACAATGATAAAAACAGGATCCACAGTAGTTCACATAAAGTGCTTCTATTTGCAACTAACTCTTTACCTGCACTGATTGATTGTATTTGTAGAGAGGAAAAATCCAGTTATGAGGCGAGTGTGATGAATACACTAAGCAATGGCTGCTTTGAAGCTGCTTTCTGCTCTAATCATGTTTCCCTCCAATGGCATTAACTACCATAAAATATGAGATCATAAAAGGGTAACGATATCAGACAACAAAATCATCCTCCAGACTGCTCAGTCTCACTGTATTAGGGAAGGACTCATGTTTCATTAATGAAAACTTGCTTTGCTTTTGACCTAATATCACTGATTGTCAAAACCAGATGAGAAGACTAATAATAATGCATAGCTCCTAAATCATCCACAAATCCCAAGTGTCTAGTATCACCTTCTTTTACAGGGAGGGAAACTGAGGCATGTACGAAGTAAATAGCCTCATAACTCATTTAGGGTCAGCTAGACCTCCCTGACTGTCCAGCTGCTGTTGGGTGTGGACATGCAGTTTCCTTTAAGGTAGTGAATGCTACATAAAACAAGTTTTGTAAGCAGTGTTTTGGGTAGTAAAATCAGAATAATTATGGCATCCCAGGTCTCTGTCCTTCCAGGTGGTATATGAGCACATCTGGAAGGGCTTTCCACCTGCAGCTGTGTGGTACTGCACATGCACACCTAGACAGTGTTTGCTAAAAGTGATTTGCATAAGGCAATGCTCTCCTGAGAAATCCAGTCTCACAAACAGGACACTTGGATGCTGCCTGGATGGAGATGGGAGTCTGTGTTGTAAGTGTCCTTGCAGCATTGTCTTCAGCTGACTTAGGTGAGACTCTCCAAGCTACTGTGCTGCTAAATTGTTCTAACTCAGCTGGCCCATGATCCTAAGGGACTGCTCCAGTACATGTTTAATTCATTGCTGTCAGTATATCTTGACTAAAGTCAAAACACCTCTGAAATAGCTTGACTACATACAAATGGCTTCCCACATGCTATTTCTGCAGCAACTATTTACAAATGTCCTGGTGATGCACAATTTGATCCCTTCCACAGCAGAAATCATCAAGGGGATTCTCTGGAGGGCAGGGCCAGATTCTCCACCCAGGATGTTAACTAACACTTTTAGGCATTCAGACTGGGCAAAACACAGCAGGAGCTGCCTGGGGCAACTTCTGCAACTGTCCAAAATTCCCTCCCAGAGAGCTCCTGCAACAATCATTCAGAACTGTAATTGTGATGGTTCAGTCAATCACCTCCTTTCCAGCTGGCCTGCTCTCTCAAGCCAGCTCCTTTTTCCATCTGTGCAGAGACTGGCAGGGCTTTCCTGGGGCACCCAGAGGGTTAGTAATGCTAGTACCCAGGGTGTGCACACGGGCATGGCCCTGAAACACAACTACAACTGGAGCTAAAGTTATTTCCACTTATAACTTGTGTCTCCTAGCTCTTGCTGCAATGATTTCCTGTAACATATCTAGAGCTGGCTCCAACTATCCTGACAGGGCACCACAGCACAATTTGTGTGTGTACAGCTGCAAACCCAATTGTACTAGATTAAGAATCACTTTCCCTTCACGAGGACATTTCAAATAATAAACTTCAAACACATTTTGAGGGCTTTCCTGTTCCATTTTTGTTCAGTTCTAGTGAAGAAAGAGTGATGTTGCCTTGTAGCACACAGAGAACTTCATCCTCATGCATCACTCATCAGGTGCACCCAGGACCTGGGCAAAGGCAGCCCCATGGATGGGTTTGCTTACTCCAAACAACAGGATAATTCACCACCTTCTACTTCATCCCAGCACAGGGCCTGGCCTTGCTTATTTTAAAACCTTCTTAATAAAACAGTTGTGGTGGGCTAAGGAACTCCACCCCCTGATCACCCCCTCCACCCCCACTTGAGATTTACCAGACCAGCTCAGAGAGCTTGGAAGTAAGATAAAGCTATATTCACAGCAAAGCTCAATTTACAAGCGTATTTACACAATATATTTGCAAGTATCTACAATTATATACAAGTAAGAAATAAAACAGAAATCCAAAATCCTTTCCAGACAAAGAAACTGCCCAGAAAGGGCTCAAAGCCACCCTCTCTCTCTCTCCCAGACAGACAAACAGAATTTCCTAGATTGGATCCTTCAAGATCATCGAGTCCAAACAACCAGCAAAGCTTACTTGTTATCTCTTAGTGAAAGATATTAGAGGGGAGCAAAGGAGAAGTGAAAACCACAAGAGCTCTGAGGCAAAAGAGGGATGAATTGTTTATATTTTGACTTCTTCTCCCTTTTATCAGACCAATGAATGATATAGACTCTATCATTTTCTTTTTACAACTAATGATCTCATTTCTCTCAACAGGATTTTCCAATTAGCCTCAAACCAGCACAGTAGTAGAGAAAGGGACCCTTATTCTAGACCAGTGAATGCTTTGCAGTGTCTTTAACTTGTAGAAAGTGAAGTTTCTGCAGCGCCTTTGTTGGGGTGGCTCTAAAAATTTAGCCACAACAGGGGAATTGCAACATCAGGAGTCATATAGGCATACTCTTGCTGAATAGCCTGCAGTATCCTGGCCTTTTACTGTACCACTTCTTTCTCATTTTCAGTCAGCTCTTAATGTATCTTTGGAGTATTGGTGCCTTTCGAACTCCAGTAGCTGAAGTTGCTGACAGTTAATAAAGAAGCAGCTACAATATATTTGCAGAACTTCCTGCCTGAGGTTGGATGCTAAACAGATTTGAAGTGCAGTTCCGTAATTACATGATGGCAAAGGCTTTGGGAGCTGCTGAACCATGGATACTTCAAATTTAAAGGTCAGATGACATGCTGATTTAGTATAAAACAAATCAATACCCCCCCCAAAAAAAAAAAAAAAACAGAAGAAAGGTTGGAAAATTTGAGCAAAACCTGGTGGATTTGAGACTGGCAGATAATGTATGTGTGCAATAAGTGGACATCACTTAGAATCATAGAATCAGTCTGGGTTGGAAGCTACCACAAAGATCAACTAGTTCCAACCCCCCTGCCATGCCCAGGGACACCCTAACCTAGAGCAGGCTGGACACAGCCTCATCCAGCCTGGCTGCAAACACCATCAGGGATGTGGTCCCAACCACCTCCCTGGGCAACCCATTCTAGGCTCTCACCACTCTCATGCTCAACAACTTCCTCCTCACTTCCCATCTGAATCTCCCCACCTCCAGCTTTGCTCCATTCCCCCTAGTCCTGTCACTACCTGATAGCCTAAAAAGTCCCTCCCCAGCTTTTCTGTCGGTCCTGGAAGGACACAATAAGGTCACCTGGAAGCCTTCTTTTCTCCAGACTGAACAGCACACACTCTTTCAGTCTGTCCTCATAGCAGAGGTGCTGCAGCCCTCTGAGCATCCTCATGGCCCTTCTCTGGACACACTCCAACATGTCTACATTCCTCTTGTAATAGAGGCTCCATGCAGTACTCCAGATGGGCTCTGCTTGGCTTTCTGGGCTGCAGGTACACACTGCTGGCTCATGTTGAGCTTCTCGTCCACCAGCACCTCCAAGTCCCTATCCTCAGGGCTTGTTCCTTTCTCTGGCAAAACTAGAGCACAACACCTAGAGGACACTGCTAACCATGGAGCACTCCTTGTTTGCATGAAGTCCCAAGATGATGCCTAATGGTCAAAGGAACCGAAGCAAAAGGTGCTTTACCTGAGGTATTATCCCAGTGTATCAGGTTTGGACTTTTTCAAATCTCTGGGCAAAATCTTTCACTTGTTGCTTGTCTGCCATCTGAGAAAGATGCTTGTGACACAGGTACAAATCTCACAGTGATGCTTAGGTGAGTCCAAGTTCTTTATCTGTTCTGGCCATGTTTAGTTTTAGATATCCTGGCAAACTAGAGAATGCAGCCTTGGTGGGGTTTGGTCATCTCAAAGTATTGCTCACTTTAGATGTTACACCAGATGCACTGGGCTGGCGTTCTCCTGCACTGGAAGAGATGGACAGGCAGGAGCACCAAGCAGTCTCCCTCTCTCATATCCTCTGAGCTCAGCACTGACATTTTGCCTATCCGTGAACATTGCTGCCTTACTGGGACTCTTTTCAGGTTTGAGGTGATTGGGGAGTTTTGCATTGTTATTAAATCTCAGATTCTGTAATGTGTCTCATGGAGCTAAAGATAACTTTTAGACCTCAGTTGTGCAATTTTAATGTTTTATGAACAGGCTCTTGTAATTTGCTCATCTTACAAGAGAAGCTGTCAATGCACAAAAAGCAGCTGAAATCTCCATAAGATCTTGCTGTACTCAGGTCCACCTGGGATGCTGTGAACTCCAGCCCCTAGACACGGTGTAATTGCAAAGCTGGGTCTCTAGGTCCAAACCTAGCTAACCCCATGTGTCGTGACTGCCTGCAAGAAACTAGAGCAAAACCCTGTCTCATGTCAAACCTCTCCTGTTGCTATCTTTGGTGCTGTAATACACAGCTCTGCCCATCTCAGGTTTCAAAATTATTAAAGGAAGCATGTAAGTCTGCCTCTGGTGAAACCTAAAAGGCTGTAAATATTTTAATGACATCATTTTGGTAGCAGTACGGAGGGGATGGGGGCTGCTTGCTGGCTTTTGAGGCATCTCAATGGTCTAGGGTCAGTTGTATTTTCCTTGCTTTTCTCTCTAACTATAGCCGGCTCTTGAAAAAAACCCTCACTGAGATATAAGAACTGATTTTTGAGTGTTCATACAGTGCACTATTTAAGATAGCTTATTTATTTTAAATTGTAGCTTCCTTTTTTTTTAGTGATCAAACTAATAAGCCTGTTCTGGTTTAAAAAAAAAAAAAGATCTTCAGAAGTAGAATTGACCAGATCTTAGCTGCCAGTTCTTAGCAGTTTGACAACATATTCCTAAGAGATGATCACTCTGATTTTGAGCAATGCTTTACAATTCCTCTTTTAAGGGCCAAATGGTTGGATAACATAAATGACCATACCTCAGCAGTGTCTTTCGACCAAGCTATGGACTTTAATTTTTTCATGGGCAGATTCCAACATACCCTCCACCTAGTGACAAGCTGTAATTATGGGCCTGCCTTTTATAAGGCTATGTTGCCCTTAAAAATGAGTAAGCCTTCCTATTATTACTACAGAGCAGATGGAGCAGCAGAACAGAGCAGCCTTGTGGATTGTTAAACCACACTGTTGCTAAGTAGAAAATGCTGCTCAAGACCAAATCAGCAATCTTTTCAGAAAACCAGGACCCTGTTCCCCTCCAATGTATTCATGTTACCCTCAAAGCAAAGCCTGACAAACCTATGTGTTCATATGAAATGCTGAAGCACTGTGAGCTTAATGTCACAGCTGCTTCTAAGGGAAGATTGCATTTGTAATTTAAAGTGGTCTCAAAGTAGTGAAGGGAACAAGGGAGTTGTTTGGGGCAATAGAATGCAGAATACCATTGCAAGCACAGGCAGATCCTACTTTGCTTGAACTAATTCCTCCTGCTACTTTAGTATCAAACATAACCCAGGCCAGTTTTACATCTCAAATACATTTGGTATATTTCAAAAAAATAATTAATAGTGTCAGTTTTATTAATGTGTTAAAATATGAATTAAAAACATGACAAATCAACGGGAAACAGCAGTCTGTTTTAATGAATATTTCATACTGTACATCAATACATCATAGATCAAAGGGAGTGAAGCACATTCTGCAGTATTTCTTTTCTGTCAACGTGGGGTTACTAAAACTTTTACAAGTTGTTTTGGCGCTTACTTAGTTGCACATTTGAATTAACATTTTAAGAAGGAAATAAAAACCAGTTATGGCTTTGAATCCCAGAAGAGCCTGGTGTTCAAAACAGATTGTCCTGGCTTCTCTCTTTGTCATTTCATTGCTTTAAAACTCCGTGGCTGACCATATAATTGCAGATCTGTGCTGTGCATGCAGGTAGCTTCTTGTTCTGCCTTCCCAAACCAGGCTGTTCCCAAGCTTCTCAAATGGGCACTAGCAGAAGGTGACAGAGTTCCTCAACAAAACACCCTGACTTTGTGTCTAGTTTTATGACTGGTTTGCTGCATTTGACTTGTGATGGGTTGTGCATAGCTCTTTCTGATGTCTCAGTAACAGAAAGGTTTGCCTTCTGTTTTGACATCTGCAGCAAGAATTGGAACTGTATGGAAAGTAAAAGATTCAGATACTCAGTACCTCGTAAGCTTGCAGCTCAGTGATTGATTAGGGCTAGGGACAGCTACCTGCAGATGGGGGGGTTTGTAAGGCAGCTTTGCTGGAGGAAGCTTCTCATTCTCAATCTCAAGTTTTTTGAAGCATGTAGCTAAATCCTATATTTTAGGCTGCAGAAATGACCTTCAAAACAGGAACCAAACTGACATCTGCAGCAACATGTTCCCGAGTTTGTGTAAATAATGACTGCAGTGGACAAACTTTCCTTGTTTATCCTTCAAGACCTTCAGCTTGATCCAGTCCTGGAAATATCAGTGCAGTTGTCAGACTCAGTTTTCTACATTTTAAGGAATAAATTCCTGACTTGTTAGAGATGTCATTAGATTATTAGGAGCAGCATCTAAATTTTCCTGAGTGGACAGATTCAGTCCATGAACCATACTGAAATTTATGTTTCTGTTTTAACTGATTATCCCCTTCAGCAGACTTTGGATTGACTGCACCTGAGGACTTGGTTCAGCCTATGATCCTCTGAGCAATTTTTGGGCCCCAGGGCAATTTATTATCAGAACTATATCAGAGGTGGCAGTTCACAATCAAGACATATTAAATGCAGCATGAAAGGGGAGGCAGATAAGGGAATGCAGGAGGTTAGGGATTGGGGTTTTTTTGCAAATATGTTTATGCTTCCCTATACAGGAGTTTTGGATCAGTTAGCCAGCAGCACAGGGATATTTCACCAGCAAATATTACTGTATCTACTTCTGTGGTCATATCTCCTTCCAGATTAGTCAACAAGCTTGTCTGTATGATCCTTTGTAGCCAGGAGGATGGATATACATCCATCTTGGATATGAAATCTGAGAGAGATACTAAATTGCAAACAATTTGCCATTTAAACTAAAAGTAAGGACGAAAAAGACTGCTAAAAAGCAGGGCTCTGACCAAATGGTACTTGCAGCACTAAAGAGTGCAGATCCTGACATCCCTTGTTATGCAGAATCTTCATGTCCATCACATCTGGCCTGTCTGGAAGCAAAGGTTTGTCCTAACTCCAAGCTTTTACTCTTGCTTATTCCAGAAATGCTATGACTACAATTAGCCTGGCTAAGCATTCTTCCAAGGTGACTTCTGGAAAAGCAACTCTCAAGAGTATACAACTCGTTTTCTGAAGAAATTTCGTTTACTTCTTTCTAGGAAGCTGAGGTAATTGTGCTCTTGTGGCCCAAGGTGTTTACTTGTTTGGCTGATAGTGTCTTTGTTTTCAAGTGTACATTTATTTGTAACCTTCTTGTTTCTAAGTGGCACTGGACAATCCCCTGCATAGCAGCAAATGTTCAGCCCCATTCCCACCCATAAAAAAACTTCCCTGGTGTCTGTAGGATTTGGTTCAGGTTTCAGGTTCAGGCTAGTTAAGCATTAGCTACCTAGTCAGAGCTGAGTGAAATATTCACGGTGAGCAACTCTTTTCCTCTTTAACAGTCTTTTGGTTTCACATGTTGCCTGTGAGCAGGCTATGAGTTCCACCTATGGAGTGCAGAGGAAAAATGGTTTAGCTGGAGCAGATCTGAATCTTTCCGGGAAAGATACAGAGGTACAGACAAACATACCTATGGCAGTATCCCCATTTATATTTCTGCAGGATTGTGTTGGTTGCTTATGCAGAGGTTTGTAAGATGTCTTGCCTTGACATTTATCTAGAACTTGGTATGCTGTTCAGTCATTCTGCTTTGCTTAGCATGAAGCAGTCAGTAAAAGGGTTAAGGCCTCCAAATGTATGAGGTCATGAAATTCTTCTTTTCCTCACTCTGGTTGAATATTCAGGGTTCAGTTTTGTGTCTTTTCCCACAATGCTGAGAACTAGGAAACTATAGGATCTGTCTCTGTTTTTAAATGCAACTTTCTCACACAAGGAAATTAATCCAGTACTGAGATTTAACAGTGACAAGTAAGAGAAATCATTGATCGGGCTAGAAAGCTCATCATTTTCTTGTAGAGAGTCAAATATTAGATGATAATTTCATTCTTGTTCATAGATTCAGTGATAAAATTATATATAAACATAGTCTGATCTGAAAGACCCAAGGGTAGAGTTTGTTTCTTTGATCTGCTCTAGCACTCAATTAAAAGACACGAGTGATCGTTCTCAAGAAGCCAGCTGGCTGCCTTCTCTCATCTGCTCCAGTTTGCATTTTCTTCTTTCTGCAAAAGGCAAGTCTGGTGTTGGCATAGTGCTGAGTAGAGGTTGAAGTCACCCATTCCACTGCAATTGATGTTCTTGCTCCATGCCATTGATCTAAGTAACAAAAACCTGATTTAACTCAGAGTGACTCAGAGAGAGACTTGGTGCTACACACACACAAAATCCCCAACTGAGAATTGCTGAGGGAGTTGGGGCTTTTCAGACTAGAGAAGAGAAGGCTTTGAGGAGACCTTATAGTAGCCTTCCACTATCTGAAGGGGTCCTATAGGAGGGCTGGGGAGGGACTATTCACAAGGTCTTGTAATGACAGGACGAAGGGGAATGGGTTTAAACTGGCAGAGGGGAGATTTAAATGGGATGTTAATAGGAAGGTCTTTACAGTGAGGGTGGTGAGACACTGGAATGGATTGCCCAAGGAGGTTGTGTCTGTTCCCTCCCTGGAGGTGTTCAAGGCCAGGTTGGATGAGGCCTTGAGCAACCTGTTCTAGTGGGAGGTGTCCCTGCCTATGGCAGGGGGTTGGAACTGGATGATCTTTGAGGTCACTTCCAACCTAAACCATTGTATGATTCTATGGTCATTCTGGTCAGACTCCTTTATCAAGATCTTCTGTCTGGAGCAAGAGCAAATGTATTTTTCTACACTGAATTGTTTTAATCCATGACAAAAACGGAATTTCGTAGAGGATCTGACACAGGAAAATTGTGTCCAGTCTTGATTCAGTCTTTTGTTTTCATAGAAATGTTGATTCAAATTCAACAAATATATTGGAAATAATCTTTGTAATAAGGTGAACTGTAGGAATTCTGACAAATGACAGGTAGACCTATGAGCAGAGGAATTTTTAAGGAACAGCAGAGGTTGATACCATGAGAATTGCACTTGGGAACCTCTGATGTCAGCTTCATCTGAATTGCCTCATTAGCCTTGTTGGCTAGGAAGCCAGGGGAGCAGCTGCAGCAATAAGGTGCAAGAAGGCTTTAAGCAGAGACATAGCTAGATTGTGTTGGATGTAACTCATGCAAAGTTTATGATTGTTCAGAGAAATCTAAGATGATACGAGTAAATGACAGAAGCATCTCCACTTCTAATGATGCCATCTCCTTGTTACTGTCTCATCAGGTACAGAAACACAGCAGTATCCTGTGACTGCTTGTGGTCCTGGAGGGAGAGGCTTTGCCCAGTGGGTTCACACCGCTCCTGGTTGAGTGGTTAGCATTGGAATGTGCTGCCCAGGGAGATGGTTGAGTCACCAACACTGGATGTGTTTAAAAGTTGTTTGGATGTGGTGCTTGGGGGGTATGGTTTAGTGTGAACCTTGCAGAGTAGGGTTATCGGTTGGACTTGATGATCCTGAGGGGCTTTTCCAGCCTGGGTACTTTTGTGATTCTGTGATCTTAGTGCTCTGCATTACAGGTAGAGGTGAAAGAATAGAAAAATAGAAAGGATTGCACACATTCATTTAAAGATACAAGGCTACTTACAGTAATTAGCTACTACTAATTAAGTGCTGAGATCAGGAATAGGAAAAGAGACAGAAGTCATTCATTGTGTAGCTGCTGAGTGATGTGATTTTGCTGTACTCCACTGATGTTTCACAAGAATGATAAATCCCCAGATCTCTGCAGTGGGCAAAGAGGAATTTAAGTCTTAAAATTATTACAGTAATACCAGAAAAGGTTACAGGAGGGTTTTTGAGGGTGCAGGCAATGGGGTCTGACTAGAGACCAGGTCACAGTACAACATTCTGCCCCACTGATTCCTTTGGGAGAACCTCAGCTCTGTTGTAACACTGAGTCCTTGTGTAATCCCAGCTAGCAAGACAAAAATAAACTCAAACAGACAGCAAAAAAAAAAAAAAATCTATTGGCCACCAACACAGAAAAAGCAGTTTTGGTCTACAAAGGCAGAACTGGAGTGCCAGAATGTGCAGAGATTAATTTGAAACTGGTACCAATTGCTCTCCATCATGTTCAGCATATTTGGCATAGTTACCTTAAGAACAGTCCAAGAGTGTTCTCTTGTTAAAGCTGCTTTGGTCAGGCTACATCTTGAGTACTGTGTCCACTTCTGGTCTCCTCAATTCTAGAGAGATACTGAGGTACTGGAACGTGTACAGGGAAGAGCAACAAAGCTGGTGAGGGGCCTGGAGCACCGTCCTGTGAGGAGAGGCTGAGGGAGCTGGGGTTGTCTAGCCTGGAGAAGGGGAGGCTTAGGGCAGACCTTATTGCTGTCTACAACTACCTAAAGGGAGGTTGTAGCCAGATGGGGTTGGTCTCTTCTCTCAGGCAACCAGCAACAGAATGAGGGGACACAGTCTCAAGTTGTGCTGGGGGAGGTACAGGCTGGATATTAGGAAGAAGTCCTTCACAGAGAGAGTGATTGACATTGGAATGGGCTGCCCAGAGAGGTGGTGGAGTCGCCATCCCTGGAGGTGTTGAACAAAAGACTGGATGGAGCACTTAGTGCCATTGGATAGGGCTGGGTGATAGGCTGGACTGGATGAGCTTGGAGGTCTCTTCCAACCTGACTTATTCTAGTCTAGTCTAGTCTAGTCTGTTCTAAGATGTGCTCTGCTGATAGCAAGCAGGTCAGACAATGATACTGATGAGACTTCAAAAAAGTTTTAATTACTCTTGCTCTTCTTTTCTTTTTTTTTTTTTTCCCCCCCATAATTGTCATTACTTTGGGCTCATTTGTTCTGTGGAACCCAAACTCTTTGCTCCTGGTTGCAGGACTTTAAAGGATAAAGGTCTCCCTAAGGAGAAACAATAGGAGAGGAGGCTCTCAGCTCTTAGTAAATCTACTGCAGGCTTACCTTAAAGAAGAGATGGTTTCTTCCACTAGGTGAAGCAAAGCTTCATATATCAATGTTGACATAAGCTGGTGTTAAATGTTTGACTTTTTTTTTCCCCCAAGCATTTCTCTTCTCTGGCTGAGACCCATTATTTTATTGCACCAGTTGGAAACCACCACACTGCATGGCACAACCATGTTTTTAATTAGTCTGAAAAGTTTACTCTGGGAAACAAAGGGAGATATCTTCTAGATTATTACTGCAACCTTTAATTGCCTGGCTCGAGAGACCATTAATTATCTTGATGGGGAGGTGACAGACCTTTCTGAACTAAGACACTCATATTTACAGCACCTTCTCCAGAGTACAGTACCTGTTGACTTTTGTCCAGCCTTTCATTAAGGAACTGCTGTGATAGGAATTAACTACAGTAATTCCGTTACAAAACCTGCTGTCCAGTGGAATTTTTCTGGAAGATTAGATTTCTGAAAGGGAAAAAGGCCATTTAAGCTAAGCATTTCCTCAAGGCCCAAAGTAAATAACCGATGAAGAAGGTCAGAATGAATTTAGAACTCTTAAAGGTCTGCTGTACGCTTGCATGCAGTGTACAAAAAAAAAAATAAACAGTGCAGCTTTCCAGTACAGTGATTTTTATTGTTTTAAATGTTTCACATTTCAGTTTAGGGAGAGATGAGAAATGCAGAGGACAGAATCTGATCAAAATGATTTTACTTGGAGGAAGAGCAGCATTTTAAGCAGACGTTTCAAGGTTGAAGTGATACTGGTAGCAGTTGCTTGGGATTAAAACCAGGAGAAAAACACTTGTTAAAGCCATTGGGGCAGAAAGGCAGAGAGAAATCCAACGACCTAGGGTTCGGATCGTGGCACATTGCATTCACCATGCATAGGGAAGGTATTGAGCACAGGGTCTGGGTATATATTATATTTATTATTAACTTAGGAGTGTACTGGTACCCAGTGTCTGCTTGCAGCGGGTGGCTTTCATTGCCTGCTTTCATCTGCAGTTTTGCAACTGAGGTGTTTTCTGGATTTAGTCATTTTTAGCAGGTCTATAATTGAATCTGTATTGAGCAAACTTGTTGGGAAACTTTCACCCTTACTTTATATTACTGGAAATTCAGAAGATTACCTTAAACTGTATTAATATAGTTGCTGTTCTGTCTTATTTTTTGCCTGGAGGTCAGCAGTATCTACTCTATCCCTGTGAAAGGAAATTAAAATATTCCCTGGGCTACCACAGCCTTAGTAGCTACTCAGGAGTTTTTTTAAGTACGGCCAAGTGACCTCTTTTTTTGACTAGGAGCAGGTGGACAAGCAGTGGCTAGAGCTTTGATCCCTTACAAACCTGCTTCCCTACCAAGCTTCAGCTAATACAGCTCAGTGGGAGACAGTATTACTCTCCTGCTACTGGGGCAGGAGTAATGAGGAAGGAAAGGGTTATGCCTGAGTCATAGTACCTCACAGGTGGTTCACAGGGAGCTGCCCAGAGATGGAGCTAACGACACAATTTGTGGTTTCTTTCCTACACACGAGAGAGGTAAAGCTAATTCAATGCAAGCTGAATGTGTGCTGTGGCCCAACCAAGGCTGTATAAAAAAAAAAAAAAGTCACAGCAGCAGACTCCCCTTTGTGTGCACTTTGTCTCTCTGAACAGTGAGCAGGGAAGCAAAGTTTTGTCACGCACTTTGGTGCGGGGAAATCTTTCCCCAACTATAGAAGTCGTTGCGCTGCATCTGCAGTAGCTACAGTCGTTGGAAGCAAAGTGGCTATCAGCGATGCTGGAATGTCGTCTAGAGCAGAGCTTTTGCAAATTAAGAGTCTGATGCTGCATACTGATTGAATGCTGCAAACTACTTCCCCCTTCACTGTCCTTTATTTCTTCTTCTCTCAAGTTGCTGTCAGTAGTAATCCCTCTTCTAATATACTGAGATGGGGAAAATCTCTCTTCAGGGTTTTTCTGGTTGTTTGTTTGCTTTTCAATTAATCTCAGCTAGAGCTGTGCTCTGTTGATGACATTGGTTTGCTATTCACATGTGCAGAATTGCAGAGCTGACCTGAGCTATGTGCTGAGGATAAGATGAAAACCAAGGAAAAAAAAATATTCTAAAGTAGTGGCCATTTGGACTTGACTTCAGCTACAAAAGGTACACATAGCTGTGTTATTGGATACTAATAGTAAATGGCTGTTCACCTGATGGCAAAAAAATATACTGTTCTTTGGACAGCTTTAGGAGCTTAGCAAAGTAATTGCTGGCTGGCACTACTCAGGGACCCACAGCACCAACTGAACAGAGTGCACTGGTATGTACAAGGCTGCATACACACCATTTGTGAGGAAGAATTAGTGCATGAATTTAACTTAAGCTGGGTATGCAGCATAAATGTGTGTGTAGGGAGTGGGAGGGATATTCCGATCCGTTCAGATGCTTGGTTTCCCACCTGGGAGAGGAGCTGCTTGAGCAAAGCCAATCTGAATGGCTTAAACTTCTGGGAGATGTTATCTCTTTGAAAAGTGGCAGCTTCCCATCTTTGTGTCATTGAAAATGTGACCATGACTGTGCCAGTTTGATTCACTGTGCTGGAAAGGCAGCTATTGTCTCAGGGTTTAGTGAAATACTGGAGTCCAGTAAAAGATTCTTTGGAACTGAAATAAATGGAAGAAAATGCAACCTGGTTTAGAATAATCCTAATGCTAAATTTTAGTACATCACTCAAAATTTTTATTTAATTTGTCTCGTCTGACTATTAGCTTTATTAACTGCCTCTTACATTTTTATTTTGGGGATGGGGAAGGGGGAGGAGCGCATGCAATGAAGACATCAGCATGAAAGGATTCACTGATTGTGTGCGTGTGACAGTGCTGTAGGAAAAGTCCAGCATGCTGGACTGCACTGACACTGTGTAATTACTTCTTAAGCTACTAAATCTAATTGCACAGTTTTAATGTTAATGAGCATTAACCATGCAAACCGGTACAGACGCAGCTCCGAAGTTTGATTTATCCAAGATGACAGAAAAAAAGGTTAAGAAGAGATGTAGATATCTGCCACTGAGTTCTGTGTGACTGGCAGACCAGGTTGTCTTCTGTTTACCCTGGCCACAGTCAGTGATGCTGCAGAGCTCAGCCTAGATCTCTTGTTCTGGGCAAAGAGGAAGCCTTAATCATGCAGACTTCTTGGACCTGATGGGCACTGTGACCTCTGAGCATTCTGTCATTTGTGCCCTCTTCCTTTTCTGAGCTTTGTTGTGATGGGTTTGTTTTTCATCTGGAGGGAGGGTTAATATATTAAGACCTTTTGCACGAATGGAGATTTTCCTTGTCCTTTAGTATATCAGGAGCTGAAAATATCAGCTAAAACTCTTCACAGTATGTGAGGTTTTTTTTTCCTTTTATAAGAAATTCAGTTGTTGCTACAGATACAATACAGAAATAGACATTCCCATTTTTAATCGCTGATGAGAGGAAGAATGATGAAGCAGGCACTCACTTGGCTGTTGTGTGATGTAGTTTAGGGTTAGAACCACATTGCTTAGAAATTTCCTAACATCTCATTCCTAATTGCACATACCAGTAGTTGGTTCTTGTCTAAGTAGGTAGAAATATTTTCTTGGTGGTATTTGGACTCAATAGCCCTTGTACTCTGGTCTGGTGAAGCCACATCTCGGGTGTTGTGTTCAGTCTTGGGCACCTCATTACAAGAAGGATGTGGAGGTGCTGGACCAAGTGCAGAGTAGGGCAACAAAGCTGGGAAACGGCCTGGAGAATGAATCTGATGAGGAGCAACTGTGGGAGCTGTGGCTGGTTACTTTGAAAAAGAGGAGGCTGAGGGGAGACCTCATCACTCTCTACAGCTACCTGAAAGGACGTTGTGGAGAGGCTGCTACTGGTCTCTTCTCACAGGTAATTAGTGATAGAACAAGAAGGGATTGCCTCAAGCTGAGACTGGATAGATTTAGACTGGACATTAGGAAAAAAACATTTTCATGGAAAGAGTATTCAGGCACTGAAATGTTCTGCCCAGGGAGGTGATTGAGTCAGCAACCCTGGATGCATTTAAAGGTCATTTGGATGTAGTGCTCAGGGATATGGTTTAGGATGTACCTTGTAGAGTAGGGTTATCAGCTGGACTTGGTCATCCTGAGGGGCTTTTCCAGCCTGGATGTTTGTGTGATTCTGTGAAATAAACTTGTGCATTTGGACTTTCAGGGTACCAAAATTAAATTAAGGTAAATTAGCTAGCTGTGATTTTTTTTTTTCAGGCCTCAGAAGTCTTTTTTGAAGTGTTTGGAGGTAGGAAGGCACAAGAGCAATTGTGATCTAAGGCCATGAGGATTCTGCTGTCTTCAACATTGTTCTTTGCTCACCCAAAACTTTGCTAGGCTCAGGTAAAATGGGAATGACTTGAAAAAAATGTTCTGAGAAGGCTATAGGCTGATGGCTGGACAAAGCTTCAAGGAAAAGTCAGCATTTTATCTAGGAGGATGGTGCCTACAGTCATGGCATGAGCACTTGCAGCAGAAAAACAGTCCATTTTGTATTTCAGTCCCTTCCCTCTCTCCTGCCCCTCACAGCCTCCATCCCCTTCAGTACTTTTGCACTGGTTACTGACCAGTTGACTACCCTCGGTGAGTATTTCAGGAGGACAGGAGTGACCAACAGGAAGCCTCCTAAGTCCTGAAGAAAACACTGAACTGCAGGATGATCTTAGGTACTGAATCTTAGCAAGATTATGAAGTTACTGTGCAGAGCTTCTTAAAGAATCATGAAAGGTGAAAAAACGACCTGTAAGTAACAGTGAAAAATACTCCAATATAAAATGAAGACTTCACCATTTGGAACCACTTAATTCCTAGCTGTGATATGCCACCATCACTATCTCCTTATGGGTGAAAGTGGACTCCAGGTTCTAGCATCTTTACCACCAGGAGGGACAGGTTAAGGCTCCATCCCTGGAGGTGTCTAAGGCCAGGCTGGATGAGGCTGTGGGCAGCCTAATCTAGGGTTGGGTGTCCCTGCCCATGGCAGGGAAGTTGGAACTGGATGATCTTTGTGGTCCCTCCCAACCCTGACTGATTCTATCATTCTATGACAGTCCTAAGCCAGACAGAATGATGAAGTTGATAAAGATTTTGCCTAAACTAGATTTAAAACTGGATTTTAAGTGAGTATTCTCAAAGGAAAGGCTTTAATAACAGGCAGATTGAAGGGAAACAGTCTACATATCTCTAATTTTAATTAATATAAGAAAGCCCAAAGGCAAGGTGAAAGGAACAGGGACACTCAGGCAGCTTGATGCATTCTATTAAATGTCTATGCATCTATTCAGAGAATGAAATCATTTTCTTGAGATTAATAAGTTGACTACTTTGTACTCCGACTGGTGACAAAACTTACTTATTTCCTAAGTCAGTGCTGGAATATGGATGCCTCCATGGGCTTTGCCACTAGCTGTTTTTCTCATCCCAAAATGATGGCTGATGTGGTTATCCTGACACATTGGGATGCCGACAAACCACGTCAGACCTCATGATAGCATATAACGACTCTCGTTTTCAAACAAGAAGGAGAAATGGTGGTTATTGCAAAAATGTTTTTAGATTTTATATTAAATCTTGCATGGCAACAGTGTAATTATAATGTGTTGTCTCTGGCTCGGTAATTTGACAATTCATTTCTCTTTTAGGGGGGCAGATGGCCTATAACATACCATATTTTTATAATTAGTTTATTCTCTGCAAACTCAGTATGTAATTACTCCCTCATTCATTACCAGTTTCTTTTAAATTTTCCTTTTCAACAACTAATAAATCCTCCAGCACAAGTGAAATTTAAAATCCCTCTTTGTACTGTTCTCTATCCTCTCTAAGAAACTTCCATTTCTAATAGTAACCCTGCTGATTATTTCACATTCTGGATCACTTTACAATACTTCTTCAACATCACCCCCTGGATGACACTTGGCCACCTTTCTTTTTTACAATTCTTTCATTCAAAGAATCATAGAATCAGTCAGGGTTGGAAAGGACCACAAGGATCATCTAGTTCCAACCCCCCTGCCATGAGTAGGGACACCCTACCCTAGATTAGGCTGGACAGAGCCTCATCCAGCCTTGCCTTAAACACTTCCATGGATGTGGCCTCAACCACCCCCCTGGGCAACCCATTGCAGGGTCTCACCACTCTCATGGCAAACAATTAACTTATTCCTACTCAAATTTTAAGGTGAGGTTTTGTTGCCAAGATGATTTGGTGCCAAAATAAGCAGAGTCTAATGTGCAATGAGCTGTAGGTAGATAACAACCATGTCCTGGGTTGCATTAAGAGAAGTGTGGCCAGCAGGGCAAGGGAGGGGATTCTCCCCCTCTGCTCTCATCAGACCCCACCTGGAGTACTGTATGCAGTTCTGGAGCCCCCAACACAAGAAGGATGTGGAACTGCTGGAGAGAGTCCAGAGGAGGGCCACAAAGATGCTCAGAGGGCTGCAGCAGCTCTGCTATGAGGACAGGCTGAGAGAGCTGGGGCTCTGCAGCCTGGAGAAGAGAAGGCTATGAAGAGACCTTATAGCAGCCTTCCAGTATCTGAAGGGGGCCTATAGGAGGGCTGAGGAGGGACTATTCACAAGGTCTTGTAATGACAGGATGAGGGGCTATGGGTTTAAACTGGCACAGAGGAGATTGAAACTGGATGTTAGGAGGAAGTTCTTCGCAGTGAGGATGGTGAGACTCTGGTACAGGTTTCCCAGGGAGGTTGTGGCTGCTCTCACCCCTGTGTTCAAGGCCAGGTTAGATGAGGCCTTGAGCAACCTGTTCTAGTGGGAGGTGTCCCTGCTTATGGCAGGGGGTTGGAACTGGGTGATCTTTCAGGTCCCTTCCAACCTAAACCATTCTATGATTTCAGTGTATGTGATGTGCTTTACCTCACAGTGCCAGCACACCAGGCATCTATATAAATAATTAACACAAAACAAAAAACACACAACCCTCTTCTGAGGGTTTGGTTTTTTTTTTTTTGTTAGCATTTGAATCTCTGCAGCATTGCAGTAATTAGTTTGGTTTAAATTGTTTTAGGTAATGACTTAATGTCTTAACAATAAAGTTTCTTTCCAAATCCAGAGCCTCCTATGTAGTTGCAGGTGCTTCAAACTATCTAAAGCGCTCATTTGAGCCCAGCTTAAAACTCTGCTCTGAGCTTTGCTCCCCAAGAACAGCTCCTTTGTTGTGGTGCTTATCTGGGTACTGCCTGTGGCCTGATGCTGCTGTTCTAAAGTGGTTCCCATACTGTGAAAGCTCTGGCTTGGATTTTCAGTTTGCCCTCCAGATAATCTGACTCTTAAAGGGAGGGGGGAAAGGCACAAACAAACAAACTAGCAGGGAATTCTGGCCTTTTCTGCTCCCCTTTCTTTTGGGTAAGGTTGTGTTCTCTCTATTTTCAGAACAGCACTGTTATCTCAGAGGTAAACCACATCATGGAGGCTGAGATTTTCAAAGCAGCTTAAAGGATTTAGAGACATTTTCCATTCAAATTAAGGATCTTTCTTTCACAATCCTTTTAGGCAGTACGTCGCAGTGTTTTTTATAGTTCTTCTTTAACCAGTGCTTCACTTCAGTTGCTTAGAAATTGCTCATGCTGCCACTTAATGTTTCCCAAAAGGGGAAAGAGGACAAGGGGTGGGAGAAAGGGAATGCCGTGCTTTGCGTTTGCTGTTTGTAGCACCTCACTGGCTGGGCAGTGCTGCTCGAAAGTGCTTTAAAATCCTCCCTGCCCCTTGCAAAAGCTGTCTTCAGGTGCTCTCCTGCTTCTAAGCATATAGGAGAGTGAAAAATATTCCCAAGATTTAGGGGGCATCTTCATTTCCTGCTGACTAATTTAGTTACTGTCATTATCAGCTGTTCTTCTGCCTCTTTATTTAATCCCTCTCCTGCCTGAAATAGGATACTAATTCATGCCACACTGTGCTGCACAGGGCTCCTTGCTGCATTGCACCTGTTGATGTTTATGTGCCAGAGCACATTATGCCAATTGCAGTGGCAAGGAAAGCAGGACTCTAACCAAGCCTACAAACAGGACAGGTTCATCTTCACATCCCCCAGGAAGCTGCAGTCAGAGCTCACTTGGTACCAAAGAGCAGTGCTATGAGGAGCGGCTGAGGGAGCTGGGGGTGTTCAGCCTGGAGAAGAGGAGGATCTGGGGTGACCTCATTGCTCTCTACAACTACCTAAAAGGAGACTGTAGCCAGGTGGGGTTGGTCTCTTCTCCCAGACACCCAGTGACAGAACAAGAGGACACAGTCTCAAGCTGTGCCAGGGCAGGTTCAGGCTGGATGTTAGGAAGAAGTTCTTCACAGGAGGAGTGATTAGCATTGGGGAATGGGCTGCCCAGGGAGGTGATGGAGTCACCATCCCTGGAGGTGTTTAAGAAGAGGCTGGATGAGACAGTGCCATGGTTCAGTTAATTAGAAGGCTTAGGTGATAGGTTGGACTCTATGATCTCAGAGGTCTTTTCCAACCTGGTTAGTTCTGTGATTAATTCATGAACACTGGGATGAACATGCTGCAGTCCTGGTGGGGGTGTGCAAGAGTCATTCAGAGCCAAAGGCACCTTGACCATTTTAAATCAATGTGGTTTCTACCCTCTCTCATGGTTCAAGGCAGGAAATGAGGAATTACTTTGCCACGTGAGCTTTGCTTTCTACTCTATCTGTACAGTACAAGCTCCAGAAAACAGCCATGTGCTGGAGAACTGTCCTCTGCACATAACTGATGAGTTTATATTGCAAATGTTTAGCATGGAAGAGATGACTGATGGAAAGATATATGCCTTCAGAAATTCAGGGACCTAGGTTAGGATAGCCTTGCTATATACCACCAGTGGTTTAGAAATTGTATTCATGACACTGGCCCATAATAACAGTTGAAAAAGATTACAGAAACTCTTTTTGGAAAAACCTACACACAAATTAAACCATTTTACAGTTGCTGGGAATTGTTTGTGCTGCAGAGCCTGAGGCCTGAAGCATCCTAAATTAGCTGTTTTTTTTTCCCTTTTCTTTTCTTTTCTTTTCTCCCCTTTTCTTTTCTTTTCTTTTCTTTTCTTTTCTTTTCTTTTCTTTTCTTTTCTTTTCTTTTCTTTTCTTTTCTTTTCTTTTCTTTTCTTTTCTTGGTTCTTAGTTCAAGCATCAGGATTCAAATTCTCTTTTAATGGTAATTATATAAGTCTAACCCTGTTTTTAAGATAAGCAATGTATATTAAGAGTGATTGCTTTTAATATTAATGAACGCTGCTGCAGTGGGTATCTGAGACTAGCAGAAAACTTTGAGTGAGTTTGTCCTCCTTGAGGTTCTAAGCGTGTCTTTATTTCCACAAGGCATGCACCAGAAGTGCCACACCCACTGATGATATTCTGTTGGCACAGCTCACCCTTGGCAAATGGACAGGAACACACCACTGTGAAAATGACAACGTGACTGTAATTAGTGTGTGTGTGTGTGTGTGTGTGTGTGTATCCAGCACACAAGTGCACAAGCCAGCTGGAAGGAGTCTCTCCAAAACTGTTTATCATAAATGCAGAGGCAGCCACCAGCCACATTGAACAGCTACCAGGGATTCATAACATTTATAAAGGAGGGGAAAAAAGGAGTAGTGATGGGCTACATAGCACAGTTAGCAGGGCTGAGTGCCTCTTCCAGGGCACCATCACTCACAAACCTCCACCTTCCACTTTTTCATATCCAGAGAGTCTCCACTGCAGCCTGTGATCTGGTGGTCTGTCTGGGCAGGCAGCGTTCTGCAGAACTGGCAGTGCAAGCTTCTTATAGAGACAACCTTTTAGATCTTGTTGAGTCACAAATAAGCTCTTCAGGAGCTGCTTTCTTACTCGCTGTTTGTTGTAAACCAGATAGGAAAGGTACATGGTGAAATGATCAGGCAGCATGTCTGAGACAGGCAAAAAGTGTTTTAAGTCCACCACCTAAATGAGATAAAAGCCTGGATAATGAAGTTATTCCCACCTGTGTTTTGCTGGTCTCCAGATCTCCTGCCTCTAACATCCCAGACACTGGTCTCTGCTTTTCAGAAGCATCCATGCCACACTTTCACCAGCAGCCAGGCAGTCCCTCCAAGCAGGAGAGCTTCCCCACAGCTAACCTTGGCCACCCCTGCTGCAGTTTACAGCCATGCACCCTTCTGCTGGCTTGCTTCGTGTGTCCTGAGTGAGTACCTGCTGCACTAAATGCATAATGGCTGTGGCTGTGTCCAGAACCTTTAAAATAAAGCTGCATTTTTATTATGAGCCCATTACAAACCCTGCATTAAACCATCATTTTTTCACTTTGACGTTTCAGTTTCAGACCATTTCCTCCCAAATTGTAAACATGCGGCTCCATGAGCAGTGCAACTAATGAAGCCTGCTTTTTGGTGGATTTCTATCTCATTGGGTGGATTTCGTGCTGTCCAGGATGATGTAAGCAGCTTCTCCACTTCTTATTGCATGGAGGAGTTGGCCTTTCCCCTTTTTGCCCACCTTCTGTACCTCCCCTTGGCATGTGAGCTCCTTGTGTCTAGTAAATGGTGTGTCATGCTCTGTTATGCTGTGGTTTTCCTTTCTTTCCTCCAAGAAGTTTTCTGCACTTGCAGAAGGAGTCAGCTTGATTGGGTAGCTCTGCTGCTATTGAGTATGGATCAGATCAGTCAGTAGGTGCAGAAGGTACTGGGAATAGATGAACACACAGAGTACAACTATAAGCAGAGAGAATACAAATACCTCTTCTTTACCTTTTTTATTTTTTTTTTTTTCTGTTTCATACCCCAAATCTTTGCCTCTCCAATCAGTGTTTGGTAGTGCAGTAGCAGTTAAAATGCCGAGAACGAGGCACCATTGCAATTGTAGAAGGAAATGTACCAGCCTAGCCCCTTCTAGAAAACTGAATTCAATTATTTATTGATAAAATCCCCTTGACAGTTAATTTGCTTCAGTGTTTGGCTTCTTCAGCACAGTTTAGTGTCGGATATTGGAAAGAGAAAGAGTTACACTGAAAAATACTTTCTTTCTCCTACTATACTGCACATGTGAAGAGGGTTCTTTAATTTTTTTTTTTTCCTTCACTGCATTGAAGCTTTCTAAAAAGTGCCAAGTTCGTTGTCAGTATCTGTTTTTAAAACCTCATGAAATGCAGACAGCTCCTTAAGTTCCTTTCAAATTAATTGTATCATTGAAAGGTTATCTTTTCAAGTCTACCCTAGTATTTTCTGGAAGGAAAAGCTGAAAATCAAAGAGGAATTGGTGTGTTCATTTGTTCTCTGTGCTTTTAACAGTTAGTACCAACTGATCAGCAGGGAGAGCGTGGACTCAGTGAAATTTCTTTCAGCAAATATAGAATCATAGAGTGGTTTAGATCGGAAGGGACCTCAAAGCTCATCCAATTCCAATCCCCCTGTGCGGTAGGCAGGGACACCTCCCACTGGAACAGGTCACCCAAGGCCTCATCCAACCTGGCTTTGAACACCTCCAGGGAGGGAGCAGCCACAGCCTCCCCAGACAACCTGTGCCAGTGTCTCACCATCCTCACTGTGAAGAACTTCCTCCTAACACCCCGTTTAAATCTCCACTCTTCAGCAGCATTTGTTTTTATTCAAAGTTTAGCAAATCAAGACTTGTCTCTCATCAGGTCCTCTACCAAAAAAAAGAGAGAGTGATTTGACGTGTAGTAACCTCTATCAGCAGGAAAGCAGGGATAAGCTATCTATAAAGAAAGCTTTCTCTTCATTGCTGTACATCAGCATCCAGTCTAAAGCTTACAGAAGTCATTGGAATGTCTTGCATCAATTTATATGGGCTTTGTCTCCACAGTCCACTCACAGGCTTCTTTTAATAGTCATATTTATTGTTGTAGATGTTCTGCTCTGCAGTAACGTTCAATCCTTTACTGAACCCTTCCATGCTAAGTTGTATCTGTGTGTTCCTTATTCCTCACACATGGCTTAAAAACCAGAGTTGCAGAATGTTTCTATGTTGTCTTTGATCTCTAAAACTGAACTGACAGGCTCTCAGCAATAATCACACTCGTGAGATTTCTGATACTGCTAGCCTTTTACCTGGATGGGATAAAATGGCAGTTTGCTTTCTTGTCCATCTCTGTAAGGATTTAGCTGTGTAACTTTTAGACCAAATCTCCAAGAAAATTCTGTTGGAATTCAGCGTGGTTGTGTGAAAGGGGTTTTAACTTGTCTGTGTCAGTTTGTTCTACTCCTCCAGACATCCCTAACTGTAACAAAATAAAGAGTGCTTTGTGACTTTCCCAGCAAACCTCGACATCATATTTAGCTTTTGTGGATGATGAGGCAAGCCAAAGCACGAGGGAGTTGGTTGATTTTAAAATGCTACACAATTCACACTCTTTGCTGAGCAGAATATCCATACACCTCTAAGCTTTGCCAAGGTGCTGGATTATCATGGGTGGGACCACACCAAAGGGAAGGTCTGCTGTCATCTCTGCTTCCTCTAAAGATGAAGTGGGTGAGCGTTACAACACCATTTACTCCAGCAATATCGATTAACAAACTCTCCAAGAAAAAGAATAATATTCTTACAATAATAAAGACCTGCACTTCTGGGATTCCTTGCAGCACATAACATGAAATCCATGACCAGACATTATACCCAAAGAAGGTCTTTAGTGTCTTTCCTGGAGTAAGGAATAGCACAATGTCTAGTGTTGTAACTCAGAGAAGCTTTACTGCCATCCCTTTGTCAACAGATGTTACACTGGCTTACAGGACCTGAAAATTGGGCTAATGTCTTGTGCTAACAAGGTAGGAGGTAAAACATATAAGGAAGTGTGGCTAATATTTTTCTACAGAGGTGTGGATGAGAGGATAGTGTATGCTGTAAGATTCCCTGATTTGAGTAAACCAGAAAGTTTTCCAAAAACTGTATTCCTTAAAATTGTATTTTGGGAGAGGAAATTGAATAGCTTGGTCTAAAAAACAGCAAATAACAGATGGGGACACATAAGTGGCTGCTCTAATGAGCCATGGGTTTGGGCCCACTGGTTTTATTAACCTTCTTCCAAGTCTAAAAATGGGGGGTGGGGGAAGGATCTTCTGTAGCACCTACCTGCCTCTCTATATTGCTCACCATGTGCCAAGGCAAGAATCATAGAATGGTTTAAGTTGGAAAGGACCTCAAAGATCATTAACTTCCAACCCTTCCACCATAGGCAGGGACACCTCCCACTAGAACAGGTCACTCAACCAACCTGGCCTTGAACACCTCCAGGGAGGGAGCAGCCACGACCTCCCTGGGCAACCCATTCCAGTGTCTCACCACCCTCACTGTAAAGAACTTCCTCCTAACATCCCATTTAAATCTCCCCTCTGCCAGTTTAAACCCATTACTCCTTGTCCTATCATTACAAGACCTGGTGAACAGTCCCTCCCCAGCCTTCTTACAGGCCCCCTTCAGATACTTCAAGGCTACTATAAGGTCTCCTTAAAGCCTTCTCTTCCCCAGGCTGCAGAGCCCCAGCTCTCAGCCTGTCCTCATAGCAGAGCTGCTGCAGCCCTCTGAGCATCTTTGTGGCCTCCTCTGGACTGGCTCAAACAGTTCAATGTCCTTCTTGTGTTAGGGTTCCAGAACTGCACGTAGTAATCCAGGTGGGGTCTCAGGAGAGCAGACCTCACCTGGAGTACTGTGTACAGTCCTTTTACCTCCATTATTAGCATTTTTTTATATGGGCTGTTCTTCAAGTTGAGGCTGCTGCTTGTTCCCCTGGCCCCACAGCAGCACTGGCTTCCTCCCAGCCAGAGCCAGGCAAAAGCTGGTGCAGAGCAGACAGCACATTAAGCAACAGTGCTGCTTGCTTCTGAAGATCTGGACCTCATCCATAATTCCTAGCTGCTTTTTCCTGCATGCCTTCCTCTGCCAGTCCAAACAAGAAAGCACAACTGCTCTGCATCTCCAGCAGCAAACAGCGGTTGGTGATGTTGGGCAATTATTTGCACTGCCCCAAAGGAAACTGGGAAAATCATCTTTGGAGGTGCACAGGTTTTGCTTCCTGTCACCAGAAAGGTTGCTTTCTTTAGTCTCTGAAGGGTTTGGTGGATCAATTCTTTTGCATGGGAAAATAGATTAGAAACATGCCGTCAGGTACCCTGTGCAGAAGATAGACAGATGGAGACAGTGGTATCTGTCTGCTACGGGGAATTGTCAGAGAGGCACAACTCATCACACTGGTTCTTAGAGGGCTTAATTTGCTGCTGGTAAATAATCTATTTTTTATTACCTCACATCCCCAGATTGTCAACATTTTCAGCTTTTTTGCCACAGCTAATTAGACAGGCAAAAGCCTCATAGCCTAAAGAACAAGTCTGAGCTAAGCACCTGCCAAAATATCTGACTTTCTTTTTTTTTAAGAACTGGAATGTCAAAGAGTGAAGGGGCTGCAGATCACATTTAAACGCTTTGAGCGTCAATAAGATGATTAGACCCACGAGGCAAACGTTCAGAATTTCTCTGAGGCTCACCACTGAGAGAAGGCAAGATAAAGCTCTGATAGATGAAAACTACTCTGCAATGGTAGCAAAGCTAATTATTGTGCTGAACTCTTGGAGAAATCTTGCAGGGATATGTTGACATCGTGCTCTGTGTGGCTACTTCTGCTCAGGAAAGCAATATTTAATTGCATCTTTGAATGAAGTCTCTTTGTGTAAAGCACAGCTCTCAGAAGAGAATTTGTCTGAACCAACACAAGGAATGACCTTGCTGTTAGCCAGGCATGGCAGATTTGGCAGGGAGCAGAGGGTTTTTATTGCAGGTTGGTGGTTTTTTTATGGGGCTCTTTGTGTGTTTTTTTTCCCATCCATTATTTAAAAATGTTGTTCTCAAGCAGTGAATGCAGGAGGTTTTTCCAAAGAGCTCTGCAGCAAGGACAGAAGGTGCCAACTGCTGCCCCTATATCAGGCTCCCATGATGAAGGTGTGCATGTGAATATAGCAGTAGAGGTATTGTGGTGGTTCAGCAGTTAGCTGCCCCCCCACACTTTGAAATAACCCAGGTTAGGGCTCAGTCAGCTGGAAGTTAATAAATGAAGCTTTATATTTACAGCTTTGCACAATATATAAGCAGATATTTGCAATATATAACAGACATTTACAGAAATATACAGTAAAAAGGTAACACAGAAACACCACAGCCCTCCCAGTGATCAGAAATCTCTAAGAGGGGTTTCTAACCACCCCTACCACCTCCACACCCTTCCCCAATCTTATCTCACCAGCTGTTTTATACAGCAGATAGGTGAAGGTAGATCAGCCAGGGGGATTAGCAGAAGGTAAGAAGTTAGTGAAATTATTCAGATTCAGCTATGAAAGGCAGGGAGAAAAGAGCCATGCAAAAGCAGCCACAGCCCAAAGCACTCTGACTTACCTATATTTGGGTTACAACTCTTAAAACAATTTTTTTTCTTTCTCAGTAAAGCTATGAGGGAAGTAGCAGCATCAGTGTTTTCCTTTCTCAGCCTGTAGTCTAATTTCTCATTCAAATCCTCCAATTAGTGCAAACCAGCACTGTTTCCTTGAGGGACAGTGTTAACATCTCTGTGTCTCCACATCACACTTTCCTGCCTGAAGCTGGCTTTCACAGCATAACGACTGCAGCCCACACTGCCTGCAGCACCTTGTGGTTTTTCCCACTGAGGCAGCCACCTGTTCAAGACCACAAGAAGCTATGATGTATCCAAATATCTACCAAACTGCTGAGCTATGCAGGATGCACTTATGTAGAGATGATGGTAGAGAGACTGGAGAGAGAACATGGCTGTCAGCTTGTCCAGACCTGAGTGGTAATTCCATGTAGTGGGACTGTCTGTGTGTGCATAGAGTGGTGCAATATCAGGCTACTGACGACATTTGGCTTTCCACGCTTAGGAGACCTCGCACCTATTTGTGCTCTTGGAACTCATCCCAGAAGTTGCTGCTTTCCTTTATGTTAGCCTTGAATGCAATAATTCTAGGAACTTTGGTGTTTCTGATATGGCAGAGGGAGGTGGTTAAGTCACCAACCCTGGATGCATTTAAAGGTCATTTGGATGTAGTGCTCAGGGATATGGTTTAGGATGTACCTTGTAGAGTAGGGTTATCAGTTGGACTTGGTCATCCTGAAGGGCTTTTCCAACCTGGATGTTTGTGTGTTTCTGTGAAATAAGCTTGTGAACTTGGACTTTCAGGGTACCAAAACTAGACGAAGGTGAATTAGCAAGCTTTGATATTTTTTTTCAGGCTTCACAAGTCTTTTTTTGAAGTGTTCAGATGTACGAAGGCACATGAGCAACTGTGATGTAGGGCCATGAGGATTCTGCTGTCTTCAACATTGTTCTTTGCTCACCCAAAACTTTGCTAGGCTCAGGTAAAATGGGAATGACTTGAAAAAAATGTTCTGAGAAGGCTATAGGCTGATGGCTGGACAAAGCTTCACGGCAAAGTCACCATTTTATCTAGGAGGATGGTGCCTACAGTCATGGCATGAACACTTGCTGCAGAAAACCAGTCCATTTTGTATTTCTGTCCGTTTCATGTTTCTGATAAGGCAGAGGTGGAGAAGGAAGGGAGTTCAAGCAAGAAAATTCAAGATATATCATCTGCCCACACTGAAGTATAAGTGCTCACGAGCTAATGCCATATATTGTTCCATGGCGTTGGTGTTGCTGGGGGAGAAAAAAACCTCAAAGACTGAAAACAGTAAGGATAAAAAATTGGCAGACTGTGTGGTTTCTTTTCTTGATTAAATACAAGGTGATAAATTTTTTTTTTTGTTCCATTTATAGGCATGGTCTGGGTTTGTATTGATTTACTGTTCTTAAAAAGAAAAAAAAAATCAGGTCCAAATAATTCAGGGATCCAAGAGAACCCACTCTTGTCACTCCACTCTGTCAATGACTTTCCAAGTAACAAAATTTAAGGTAGCTCTTTCTTATCATCCCCAACACTGAAGATGGTCTCTCTGCTTTGTAACTTCAGTAGTTTCTGTCTGTGGAGATTTGATTTATTCTGAGACCAGCAACACCCTGAGAAATGGGTTAAGCCTTTTGTCTTGCATGAAATAACTCTGCTTTAAGCTCAGTCTCCAATGCAAGACCACCACACTGTTGACAGAGGAATCACCTATTCAGAGCTTAGGTTTAAATCACTCAGACTATGAATAGGGAAGGATTTGTTACCAGATGATGTTTGATGGTAACCCCGTTCCTCTGCCACTGTGTGAGTGTATAATTGGGGTGCTACTAAGCTTTACAGGTTATCTAAACAGTTTGTTCCATAAAGGGACTACAAAGTCTTCTGTTGAGGAAGGGGAATGTAGGAGAGCAGCTAGATGGGTGTCTGACCCTGGTCAAGGTCATCCCAGCATGTATGAGTAACTCTGTCTGCATGGTTGTGATTTAGAAGTTAAAAGCCTGTTTTTTCCTTTCATTTTCCTAAGTTCAAGGTGGAATCATATTTAGTGCATCTATTTATTACTGTTTATCTGAATTGTCAAAATTCAAATTTTTCCCCCCTTTCTCTTACAAGAAAATGAGTTAATTCTTATTATTATTCCTTTCTATTTGAGATATTTTGTAGTGTTTTGTCTCCTAGGCAGACATGTCACTAAGAAAGTGTCAGAGCTCTATGGCAATGGTCTGGTCTTGCCTTTGGAAGTTTATAGTTCTGCTGAGAAAGACATGAAGTTTCTCAAAGGAATGATGTAAAAGTGAAGTTGGACAAACTGAACTGAAACCAGTGTTGTACAACCAAAGCAGAAAAAAAAAAAAAGGAAGTTGAAATTACAAAAGCTAGAAGACATTGTGGCCACTCTCAGCTTCTATTTTTCTTAGCTCTGGCTATAAATGCTTTTTTCTCGGGACAAGATCTGTTTGAGGTTAGGACAATATTGAGTCAGGCGTAAAGTGTTATGCACAAGTGTCAGCCATTCCTTTCAGAAGTAGGTCATCCCCGTGGGCAGTTCCAGCAAAGGGTGGGAAAGGAATTAATAGAAACTGAGGCAAGGTGGGGGCTGAAGAAGTCTAGCTTGCTTGGTCTTCATCTGTGCACACAAACACTCCCTGGGTATGAGGAAGTTTTTGATCCTTCCTGATGTCTTTTCTACAGATTGCTCTGTCAGCTTTGTTGGTTTGTTTATTTTTTTGTTTTTGGGGGTTTTGTTTATTTGGTTTTTTTAATTAATTAAACATTTCACATGCCCGGTGAGAGTTTCTGAGGCTGACCGAGGCTTGCTGTGCATCTGAGCCTGTGCTGCGCAGCTTCCCGGCAGGCGCTGATGTTTGGGCAGTGCTGTGGGGTGCTTGCATAAAGAGCTCAGCCGTGGGGCTGTGTTCAGATTACACACAGGGAGCCAAAGCAACAATTTGTACAACAGTGTCTGCTGCACTTCCACCTTTCCTGGCAGCCAGGTTAAGCCATTTCAGAAATCCCAGCCTTGGCAGGGAAATCACTCTTTTTTCTGGTTCCCCTAGCCGGAAACGCATTCCCTCTCTGCCAAGACTTGAGAGAAACGCATCCATAATCCATTGCTCCTGTTTATAGGAACAAAGCTGCTTGCTGTACTTTCCTTGAATTTAAATAGAGTTATCTGCACATCCCCAGTGAATTTTTTTTTCCACCTGTGTTTTTATCCATAATAGACTGTCTCTACGCTAGCAGTGACTGATCAATTGTTTAGAGGTTGTTTGTTTTCAAGGCAACACGTGGGCAATTCTGGATTCTCTGCTGTGGCAGAGCATGCTGTTATCAATATGTTACTTGCTTTTCCCTGGGACCACAGATTTCAGAAGGCACAGAGAATAAATGGGGTCTCTTTTAATTCAAGGGACAGCTCAGAAACGTCTCTAGTAAACCAGCTTCCAAAGCCTCTTCCCCTTTGGAAGCAGCCAGTGCAAGACCTGCGCTCACAAAGTCTGAGTTTTTTTATCTTTTCCTAATTAACAGGACTTTGGCTTTCAAAGTATGTGCAGCAAGTGAAAGCCAAGAGGTTGGAATGAGTGCTCTTTGTGGTCTCAAAAGAAGTACATTTGCTTTTCAAGGGAAACAGTGGGATTAGAAATAGGCCTGACTTGGGCTGTCAGGTCTCCAAAGCAAAATGCATGCTGCAGTGTTCACAGAAATGTGTGAGAACAGTGTGATTCCTCTCCTTAAGTTTAGAAGATCCAATGCTGGTGAGAGGTACCTGAACAAGAGGGCAGACAGAGGCAAGGGCTCAGCCCAGCAGAGCTCTTACCATCAGAGTCACCCCAGAATAGTGGCGAGGACATGCAAAGAGCTAGAAATGAAGCTCAGCCTCCAGCATCCCTTCAGTCCTGGGCAGAGTGTATCAAAAAGTTGTATACTGCCATGGACCAGAGATGTGACCTCCAGCCACACTCTCTGTATCTCCTCTTCCACCTCCACATTTAGTTTATTTGCATTATCTAGTGATAGAGGCAAAGACTAGTCCTCACTCTGGACCCTTCCTGTGCAGAGGGGTTTCTGTCTCATTTAGTGGCTTTAGGCAGTGCTGATGTTCAATGAGGAGGAGCAGGGACTCGGCTGGAAATGCCAGTGTGCCTGCCAGACTGTCACCCGAGGTGTTTTCAGATGAGGATGTCTGCGGAAATTACACTGAGGCTTGGCATCACCAGGAAAAGCTACTCTCTTACATCTATTGCTAATACAGACAGCATAGTCTGTTGCCCTATTAAGAAGCAGCAGCTGTACTGAAAAGAAAAAGGATAAAAAAACAAAAAAGGGGGGGAAAAAAAAGTGGAATTCTTTAGCAGCAGCTTCTATTACTTGGAAAAAAAGTATCTCACATAGTCAGTCCAGTGCTAAAAATGTCATGACTTCTCCTAGGTTTTCCCCATCCATTTCACTCTGAAACAATGCTTCTCCTGCTGGCAGGTGCTGGTGGCAAGGACTAGCAGCATGGCCTCAGAGGTACCTGCCCTGTTCTGTAGCTGAGCATCCCAGTGCAGCCCCTTCAGTGGGTCTGTCGGTGTCACTGGTGCCAACTTGGGTGCTGTACGTGTGGGATAGCTGCTGTGCAAGCACCCAATCTTGTCTGCCTCTGCTGCTCTGCACATAGAAGAACCCCTCCACACACCAGGCAGCAATGGCAGACAGGACGAGGTGTCCTCCCTGTCCACCAGGCCAAGTCTGAAGGCTGATCACTCAGTGCAAGTAGCTGAAGCTATTCATGAGCAGAGCTCAGGCTGTTGCTGGGCTGCTGAAATTTGGTTCACCTTTTAAAGGGGAGTGCAAATAAATGCCATTGTTCACTTCTCATTTTAATGTCTTTGCAGAAGTTTTTAGTGGGAAGGTTTTGGCTGTTATATGTGCAAGGAGAGGAGGTCTCTCTCCCCTGCTCATCCATAAGCTCAGCTTGGAATCTCAATGTCAAGCTGTGCTCTTTCTAGCTCACACTTCATTACCGATAACAATAAGAGTTTTCTGAGCAGGAGAACTCTTGAAGCCTTAGCATTTTTACCATGCAAATAAGGATCATCATCTCAATTGTTCTCGCAGACTTAAATCATCCTTGCCTGTGTGGCAGCCCACCTCAGTGGTACTAACACAGCTGAGAGAAAACAAGCATAAGGCTTTCCTACATACGTAATTTCAAGGGCACTGTCTCATCCAGTTCCAGCTTTATATATCTCTAACAGTGAAATTCTTCACACCAAAGATGACCTCCACACAGCTCATTCTGTAGAATCCTACCTTCTTCCTATGCACATTTTTCCTGATAGTCTGTGTCTTACTCTGTTGTTTTGTGGGTGTTTTGGGTTTTTTTTCCTTCTGCTTTATCCTTTTGTCCTGAGAGTCAGGATTCTTAGATTTAGTCTGAGGAACCAGCTGGGGCAAAGCTACATCTGTTGTCCCTCTTAAATTATACAGTTGAGAAACTTTCTGGTTTTGCTGTATTTCTGCTCCAGAGGTTTTTGGAAGACTGCTGCAGGTCTGGTTGCTTCTATTTGCTGGGGAAATTCCTGATCTTCTATCTACCATGCCTCGCTAGAAGCTGGTTTTATTGTCAGAAAGCAGGGAAAGGTTGCTGGTTTGGATGGCAGGGAGTGTTGCTTGCTTCTTTCTTTGGGGGAGGTTTGAAGTTTGTTGGTACACAATGATTGTTAAGAACAGAATTACTGCAAATCGAATAAAACCTCGAGGGGTTTGGAGCTTTATTTATTTATTTGTCTGTTTGTTTTTATTCTTAATAACATATTAGTCTTCAGTTCACAAATAAATCACAAATTCTGTAAAATCTGAATCTCTTACTCCAGCCTTTAACAAGATATAAATAAACATATACTGAGTTGCAGCATGTTTGGGGAGTTGGAGAGATGTTTTCGTTTTGCTAATCCTGATGCCTGTGTTTGACTCTGTATTTACCTTAGCAAAGCTTGAAGTGTGTGTCAGTATTTTGGGGAATGTCAGTGCTTTTGAAAAATTAAATGTCTCACTCATATCAGCTATTTTAATTTCAGTAATATTCCACCCAAGGGATGCTAAACTATGTTATGGCTTTGTGCCCGGGATCAGCACTTCAGCTATTTGCTTGCTGAAAGGCAGTGCAGGAGGTTTCTTACAATATCTGACTGGCTTGCAGAGTTCAGTATTGCTGATCTGCTGGCTAGGCAGAATAGGGTAAAGGCATCCCCCTCTACTAATGCAGATATTTATATTTAGACCTGCTAAGGCTTGCTCTGCTTGTGCATTGCCACCAGCACTGCTGGCACCTGACAAAAGCTGGGAATGTTATGGGCTGGTTTGCTGTAGAAATGCTTACTCCATTTGCATCTGTGTTTTCCTTCCACTAGAAATTCCTCAGCTTATTGACAGACTTCAACTCAGTCTCTCACAGGTTAGAAATCCTGAAAGAAAATGGTATTTCCATGAAGACAGAGGCAAGAGACCTAGTGTTTGATCATTCCCAGCAATAGTCCTAGTGACTTCTGAACTCTGCTCTGACATGAGCTCCTCATATCTTCATCAGCCTAATAATTTTTCTGATAGCTAAAAACCTTGTGGTGTTTGTCTGGTTGTTTTCAGTAATTCAAGAGACACCAAAAAAAAAAAAAAAACAACCAAAAAACAAAACCCAAAAACACAGCAGCTAGGACTTCTCCACTTCTTTTTCTTATCAAACAGAGCATCTTTTCTTTTGGATCCACACTGAGCTGTTGAAAAGCAGAGCTTTTTGTCACAGTTCTTAGATGCTCATCATACTCTTTCAAACAGACCTCTGATTCCACCTCTTAAGTCACTTTGGTGAAATTTATCTTTCATAAGCAATTTTAAACCCAAACAGTAACTTTTCTAGTTGCTGAAACAGCTTGCTTAGATGGAAAGAGATGAATGCTTACATAAGTAAAAGACAACATTTTTGGACCAAACTATTCCCAATATTTAAAAGGAGAAAGCAACTTATGTATTAATAAATATATAATACGTGTCAGTAAAATAGAATCATGCTTTCACAGTTGGGACTTTAAGCTCTACATCACTTGTGTCTTTTTTTAATCTTTGAATCCTCAGGAATGATGCTTGTGGCACTTGAAATAGCCCTGGATGAGTTGGGAGAGCTCCCCTGGTCATTGCAGGTGCTCAGTTTGTAGGTGGTAAGTTAGTAAACGTGAGCCCCAGCCAAACTGAGTGACACTCCTCGCCTGCACTGCAGGTCTGTTGGCTTTTCTGCAGACAGATGAAGGGATCTGTGCAACAGTTACCACTGTTGGGATAAAAATACATTAATCTTTAAGCAGAAGGTTTCTTTAACCAAAGTCATCTGTAATACTTAACCAAACCTCACACAAAAGGGTTGAATTTGTCCCGGTTTTGTCACCCCTAATGAGCCTTTCTGCACTGTCTCTCTTTTGGTTGTTTGGCTGCTTAGAGTCAGCTATTGTCTTCGCATCTTCTGAGACTCTTGCCTTAAAGCATATGAAGGAAATTCTCCACATCTTGAAAGATAAATCATATTTAGCATGAGTGTTATTTGCCACCCAGCTAGCAAAGCTGGGGAGCTCTTGCTCTGCTGCCCAGCCGGAGTGAAACTCCAATAGCCACCAGATACCGGCTGTGCCAAGAAAGAAATTAGATTCTTTAGAATTCAGACTGGAAATCATCTGAGGACAAGAACGTGTGAATTTGCTTCACTTTATGCATGTTACCTGCAGTCAGCCGGTCTCTGAGGAGCTATAACTCATAGCTAAGTGTTTGCAATATTGTAATACAAATACCAGGAGCAGCTGTGCCAGCGCAATGGCCTTTCCTGCACAGCATGGCCTGCTGCAGCAGGGCAGATGGGGATGCTGTGCTGTCGGGCACCGAGCTGGGAGGGATGGGGCTGATGCAGCAGTGATCACACTTAGCTGGGGCTGCCCAGCAAGACCTCACACCACAGTCCCGAAGGAAGGCAGGCAGCATCTTAACAAGTGAGGCAGCCCAGCAGTCCAAACATCCTGTGAAAAGCTGACTGTGGGAAGGTGCAGAGGAGGAGGGACAAGTCTGCCTTATTTACCATGCACAACTGTGAAAGGAGTTAGGAGGTTCAGTTAATGCCAGTTTTACTTAATGGAGAGTTACTGGTTACTTTTGGCCAAGTTTCTAGTTGAAGGCTTGAGATGTTTGAGCTTCAGGGCATTGAGTGATTTCTGAGTCCTGCCAAACCCTTTTCCCTGTGAACCAGACTTCCAGAAGTGACACTTCTGTGGACAGGCAAATGGCAAATGTGAAAGCTGGCAGAAAAATCTTCCCTGCCAAATAAAGCTCATCGAGTCAGGGTTTGAGTGTTTTATTAATTTCATATTGTTCCATTTTGGGTTGACTTTTTTTTTCCTTACAAGGAACAATCTTGACAGTGTGGGGATTTATCCCAAATCTAAAATCAATTTTCTGTATCTCTGTTCTTCAGCCTTTTCTTTTTTTTTAACTTCTTGTGGGCATATTTAGAAGGACAATGAACATAAAGAGTTGGAAGGAATGGGTAATTTGTTATAGGCAAGTGAAATATGTGAGGAACATTAGATGTACTTAGTAGACAAAGGTCAGAATTGACATTTAGGTACCTGAACACATACATTTAGAGGAAATGGTGTGTTAAACCTGAACCTCTATTAGCGATGATCGCAAAATTCGAATAAAGCCATTTTGCATTAGGATTTTCTCACCAATTCATTGGATGCTGGCAGATTTGGGATCCTCATCTGTTTCAGATAATCTTCAGAGGGAAGCCTGTTTCTGAAAACACCAGTCCCAGATAAGCATCTGGACTCAAGTGCTTTCCTGAGATGTTTTTCAACCACTAGGTATGAAGCTTTTATTTTTTTTTACTCTGTGTGCAGACCCTGAATTCTTGAGTCATTTGTGATTCATACAGAATTAATTAATCTTGTCTCACTCCACACCACACTGTTACTTTCTCAATAGCTTTATTTCCTTTTTCCTTCCCCCCCTAGAATGAGCATAAGCTGTACTGTATAAAAGGTAATCACTCTGGCTGGTGCAGAACACTCAGAGATTCATTTTGGTGTGAGGCTATCACTGACCAGGGCAGCCTCTCAGTGTGCTGACCCTAATCCCACAATCACCTCAAAAATACATCCAAACCTGCCTGTCTGATTTCCATCAAAGATTGAGATTCTCAGGTCTGGTTCCTTGGGTTTATTTATTTTGTTCCGGTTCAGCTTCTCAGCACATCACAAAGACATTTACAAATACCTTGAATTATGCATTTCCCACGGGGTGAGGAATCTTTAGTCTAAACCCTTTGTATTTTCTTGTATCTTATTCTGGTACTATTTCTCCCCAAATGGAGGGTAGCTGTAAAAGCTAATTTAACACAGCACCATGATGCAGTCAATGGTTTCTCAGGAAAAGAAGGTAGGAGTTGCAGTGCTGGGGGGGTTTGGTGGCCGAGGGGTTGCAATACAATGAGACTTCTATTTTCTTCTGCAATAAACCATAAAGCCCACAATGTATAACCTGCCAGGAACGAATTCCCTCAGAACGATGTGGCAGGGATCTGTGATTTGTAGGCGCCACCAGCTGGGCGCAGAGTCTGTGTGCAGCTGAAATACAGGGAATCACCCGGACTGGAAACTTTTCAGGTTTGGAAGAGCTTGGAATATTGTTCCTACAAATAAAATAGCATTTTTCTCTAAATAAATAGATGCGGGTGTACACGCACACACCCCACCCCCCACAACACACACACACTCAGTCTGTGAGTATTTAGAGGCAATAAAGATGGATTAATCATTTTAAAATCATTTTGTCTCCAAGTGTTGGGACTGTATCCACTAAATCGAGATGGAATTTCTAATCTATCAGCCGTGTCTATTCCAAGCACGCTGGTGTGCGCCACAGGCAGCTAATCAGTGAGCTACAACCCCTTGGCCCCAGGCACTCTGGAACTGAATGCCCACGCATGGGCGTGAGACTCTCCTAGACTCCTGATTCATCTTCTAGCCTTTGGGGTGTTGTGCTCACTGCTGCCTTTTTTTCACCAGTATCTAATGGAGAATGAGACAGGGTTAAGTGGAAACACAGTTCATCACTGCATACTCAGGAGTTTCAATCGTCTGTCTGATAGCAAGGAAGAGAAGCCCATATTTTTGTGGTGAAAAAGTGACCCTTTGCATACCTAATGCAAAGAAATAATCAAATAAATAAATACATGTGTATACACACACACACATATATATATAAAAAATAATCCATATTCCCAGTGCCACTGCTCCTTCTTGGAAACATAGATCATCATTGCATACTTGGGAGTTTCAATCACCTGTCTGATGGTGAGGAAAAAAAGCCCATATCTTTGTGGTCAAAGAGTGACCCTTTGCATACCTAATGCAAATAAATAAATAAATGTGTATACACACACACATATATATCTGTGTATTTATATTTTTATATATATATATAAAATAACCCATGTTCCCAGTGCCACTGCTCCTTCTTGGGACAGGAGCAGAAGCTGAACTTGTGTGACTTCAGTCACTGCAGCCAGGCCAGTTTAAAGCAATTCCCTTGTGGGATAAAATCCTCCTGAGATAAAAGCCTGTTCCACGATGAACTGAAAAGACTGGACTTGATCTGCCTTTCTTTTTTAAAAAAATATTCAGTGTTTTCATGGGGGATTCCCTCTGCCAGGAGGGCTTCAGGGCATTGGTGTTTCACAGTGGTTTCTGTGGCTGTGATGTGAACAAGACAATGGACAGCTGGAGCCCAAGGATAAAAATCCAAGCAATTTCGAAGTCAAGAGGACCTCCTAATACCTCTGCTCACGATACACTACTTCTGCTCTCGGTGCACTGCCCCTGCAGAGTAATCCAAATGAATAAAATATCTAATGAAATGTAAGAAAAACACAGGATTTTCAAATGAGAACCGCTCTGAAAACAGCAGAATTGGTATGCTGGGACAAAGCAGATCATATGCACATGTTGTTGCTGTTCCTTCCCTCCTGCTTTCTTTTCTGAAATTCCTATTGGTCCCATGAGGAGCAGGAGAATAAACCTGTTGTCAGTTTTATTGCAGAGCTGGCTGCCTAAACTGATGTCTCACTGCAACATGGTTATAAAAAGGAAAAAAAGAAAAACTGCCAAAAAGCCTTGTTGATGTAAATGGTATTCCTGTTGGAAGACTCTCCAGGAAAGGGCCTCTAAAACAGGAGAAGCCTAATACATACAGCAGTATTTTCAAAACACCGACTTAAAAATTTAAAGCCCTCTGGCTTTTCTTTTTTTCTTTTTCTTTTTTTTTTTTTTTTTTTTTTTTTTCTTTCCCCCACTGCTATAAGCTATAAGGAGAGCTGCCAGGGCTGCACTCTGAAAGAGATGGAGAGAACAGACCAGGATAAAGCAAAACACAGTGATCTGCTGGCAATATTAAAGTCAACCTACAAGACATAATTTTCCATAGTTTGGCATACAGCCTGAGCTAAAATTATCACCTTTATGCCCACTAAAGGTTCAGGACATTACCATCACCAACACCCCTGGTTTTTGTCATCCAGAGAATGATGCTTTTACTTTTCTTCTTTCACTGACAGAGGCATTTGGCTTATACAATTCCTTGTGTCCTTCTGATGAGGCAGACAGTTGAAAGAAGTTGTCCCAAGGTCTGGCATGATTGGTGTGTTGTAGGCTGTGTGTGCTGTGCTGCCTTCCCAGTGAGCACTGCACTTCTTCCCAGCGTCAGGCTTGTCATGTTGCATTTGAAAATGTCAATACCCTTGGAAATTTCATTAAAAGCTGAGCGTTGTCTTGGGTTTGCATAATTAGGATGGAAATCTCGGGAGAATGCTTCTCCCTGTGTCACTGCTTATATTTCTTACTTATAACCAGGCAGAGAGCAATACCAATACAAAGCTCACTGAAGCCATGGACATTAAAATGAAAAATGGCCAGAGAAAGGCACCGATTTCTAGATTTCCAATTTGGTTTATTTGGAGACCGACATACCAAACTGTTCATTTGTTACGTTCGTTCCAACTGGCCTTTCACTGATGAGCTACCAGGCTTCCCAGAAGACAGTTCAAGGAGTAAGTGATGCTCTCTCATAGCCCTTAATGCCACCTGTGAGCCAGAACTTCTGTTTCTGTGCAGTACCAGCTCTTGCCTATTCTTCATCGCCAGTGATTCCTTGAAAGAGATTTAATTACTGACTGCCACTGGCCTTTGCTTGAAAGTTTAGAGGGGGGGGGAAATGTGTAAGGATCCGTTTGACCTCTCTTCTGAAAAGCAGTGAAATGAATATTTGTTGGACTATTGATTTGTGCTTGTTCTTAAATATGCTACAGCCTTAATAAGTGCCTTTGGTCCATCCCTCAGCTGGTGTAAATTACCATGGCTCAGTGAAGCTGAGCAGATTTACATCATCTGAAGGCACAGTCCTTGGCATGTTGCAGCAGCCTGCTTTTTGAGAATGTGGTGGTTAATGTGGCCTTTACAGCATTCTCAGCACATTATGCACTGCACAGGCAGCTCCACGACCAGACTGCTCTGACCACCAGGTGATTCTTGGTGGAAACAAGAGGAAACAACCTTGTTTTTGTCATGGTTTCTGTCCTGGTTTCTTGCTTTGCTCAGATGTGGCAAAGCAGAGCAAGTGTGAATGTTGGGGAGCCTATACAACAGCCTTCACATCAGTGGTCAGGAAGATTGACTGTGCTGCCCTTGTGCCTGCTGCTTCTCACCCATGGGGCAGGCCCGTTTCCAAAGTTATTCAGTGTGGAAGCACTCTTATTTTTATAGGCATTTTATGACTGTTATGTTTGGAACACAGAATTTCAATGGGTGGAAACCAAACTAACTCTACCTTACACTTGACTAAGTGCTTCTTGTGAAGACAGTGGAAATTTTGTCTACTGCATTCCTGTCTCTCTAAGCCACCCTAACATCTTAGCCTCCAATACTTGCTGCATGTGATGGGAGTTGTGAAATTAGTGCCATTTAACTCTACTATGTTACAGCATGCTACTTCACAACAGTCTTGATTCTGGTTGGGGACCTTCACTGTAAAACTGCAATAGTCTCCCTGCAACACCAGCACACGTGCATGCTGATGGCCCAAGAACTTGTCTCCATTTGCAAGCTACTAACTGTGAAGTCTTGCAATGCAAGAGAGATTTTGCTGGGTTATAGAGGTTCTAGTAGGAACAAATGCAGACAGACTTCAAATTTCAAGAAACATTTGCCCATTTTTTTGGAGGTATCCCTCTGTCATTTGATATAGCCAGAGAGAGTTGAGAATAACTGATTCAATAGAAATCTAATCCTTCAGACACTTGCCCTAATTCCTACATGTCTGCTCTCTCCTTCCAGTCCTGCTGAATACCTCTACATTGCATGTACTCCTGGATGTGTTTTTGCCTCTTCCCAAAGTTTTTCTCTTCACCGGATGGAACACAAGCAATAAAAATGTATTTAAAGGTTCTATTGATTTGCTCATGAGGTACTGAAGTTGTGAAATAACTACAGGTTGGTAAACACCGTTTGGCATCTCTTAAGTGAAAAATAGATTAAGATGAGAAAAGACCTAAAAACTTGTTTAAAACTATTCTTATATCCATTGGGAAGGCTTGCACTGCACAGCTGTCTCAATAAATAGGTGTGTGGGGGAGAGGAGTGGGAGAGGAGTGGGAGTGGAGTGGGAGAGGAGTGGGAGAGGAGTGGGAGAGGA
>VWZI01018354.1:51457-84313 GCA_013396835.1 Psilopogon haemacephalus | reverse complement strand
AGGGAAGGGAAGGAAAGGAGAGAGGAGAGCAAGGGGGGGGGAGGGGGAGGGGAGGAGAGGGGAGGGGAGCTCATGCTTCAGGTCTTCAAATGATACAATTTTTTTTTTTTTTCAGGCATCATATTACACTTCCCTCTGTAGCTTTTCCTCTCAGATAGTTTTTCTCTCCTACCTGTGTTTGAATGTTCCCTATTTCTTTTTAGGTGTGTTGATTTTACCCAGAATTCAGTTTGATAATAAGGCAAAAAGAGCACATTTTGTAGGTGGTCAGGGCTAATGATTCCCTAATGCAAACATCATGGCACTGCCAACTGGCTCTTTGTTTTAGATGATTCTTGCTCTGCAGATATGAACACAGATGAAGATGTGACCAAAGACAGCATTTGATGAGCTGAATGCAGAGGAAAGTCCCCAGCCAGAGGATGTGCAGGGGAAATGACAAGGTGCTGTTGTACTTTCAGTATTGGTGGCCATTTGCAGGTTTAGGGTTGTTTGGGTTTCAAACCAAGTTGTTTGGTTTTTTGTTTTTTTTTTTACAGACTCTCCTGCCCTCCCCTGAGCAAGCAAGCAGCAATAGTTCCACTTCTGCTTTCCAGTTCAATTAAATGAGCTGAGCCAAGCACTCAGGCCATGGTGCAAATGTTGCCTCCCATTGAGTCAGACTTCTGTGAAGGCAAGTCTGGGGTTTTAAGGTCTTCCCAGGACTGAGCACTCCTTGTAGCTAATCCTTCAGTCCTTGTCCCCTCTTTACCCTTCTTAGGAGCATTTCTCACTTGAAAGTTTCAGTTTCTTTCACATGAATCGAGCTTTGGGTCTCCAGTGTTGCACACAAATAGCTCCCAGGCAACTGGGTAATCCCCACTGGCACCAGTTAGGAACACTTATAAGAGAATGTTTAGGGAGGGGATTAAGTGCTTGATCTGGAAATCATACAGAGAGAATGAAAGTGGAATTTCATGGCATTGTTTTACAGAATAGCTTTTTTTTGCCAGCACTGTGCTTTAGTTAGCACAGATAGGAATAGGTGCTGACACTGCAGAGCCAAAGTTTGAATCTCTTCCAAACTTCTTTACTACCAGGATCCTTAAAGGTTTTTGAGAACTACAAAGGAAAAATCTAGGTAACAGAATTAATTGAACAGAAGTCTGCTAGGGCCTCTCCCAATCTACTTGCACCCTGCTAGGTTTCCTGTTATAGATTATTGGAGAGGGGGTTTTGGCTTTCATCTGATACTGTCAGATCTTCCAGCAGAGAGCAACTCTTTCCATCTGATTCATTGTGCTTGCTGTAGGTATTTTTCTATGCACTTCCATCATTCACAGGTTACCATTCGAACTGTATTGGAGTGCAGACTCTGCAGTGTCTTTCTTTTTTCTTTTTTTTTTTTAACCCAAAATACTCTTTTATGTTACATACCTCTGGCTTAGGTAGTAGTCCCATAAATAGTTACCCCTAACTAATCTATTCTGCTATGCAGCGACAGGAACCACTGCAACTTGAACTTTCTCATGCATAAACTTGCATCTGGAGAGTTCTTGTTGTCCTTTCCCATTTTAAATATTTATTCTGCCAGCTGTTTATTAGAAACAACTTCCCACTTTTTTCTGGGGGGGAAAAAATATAGTCTATGCAGGATGGCCCTTCCCTGGTGCACACTAGGCTTTCTCTGACTCTTTTCCTGCCAGCTTAAGAGAGGAAGGCATTGTAGTGCTGCAGCTGAGCTTGCCCTAGAGATGCAGGAATATGAGCAATCCATGCAGATAAACAGAACTCGAGTCCTTGCAGTCTCAGCACGTTGCTGTGCTGGGCCTGCAGTGGAAACTTCTGCAAGGTTGTGACTAGAGACTTCAACACTAGCATCAGCAAGCAACTTAGCATAGTGCTGGCCCTCAAAGCTTTGATTGAAATTCATCGCCAGTTACTGTGAGCAATCTACAAGACTCTTTCCCAGAGCTTCAGCAGCTGTGGTGGGAACAGCAGCTTCAAAGAACAGCAGGATGGTTTCCCTGGGACTCAAGCATACCTAGAATGGATGAAGATCATGTTAGAGGGAAACTTCAATCTTCTGCTTGTGCATTGAAACTGTTCTCTAGTGTTTGGGCTGTGTGTATCTTCAAGACACCCCTCTGTGTTTGTGTGCTAGCGTCCCGCTTAGAGTGAAGCTGATGTCATACTGGGTGTATGGAGTTAAGAGAGTTTACCACCCCACCTACAATCATAGAAGAGAATCATAGAATCAGTCGGGGTTGGAAGAGACCACAAGGATCATCCTCCCACAAGTTCCAACACCCCTGCCATGGGCAGGGGTACCCTACCCTAGATCAGGCTGGCCAGAGCATCATCCAGCCTGGCTTTAAACACCTCCAGGGATGGGGCCTCAATCACCTCCCCGGGCAACCCATTCCAGGCTCTCACCACTCTCATGCTCAATAACTTCCTCCTCACGTCCAGTCTGAATCTCCCCACCTCCAGCTTTGCTCTGTTCCCCCTAGACCTGTCACTCCCTGATATCCTAAAAAGTCCCTCCCCAGCTCTTTTGTAGGCCCCCTTCAGATACTGAAAGGCCACAATAATGTCCCCTGGGAGCCTCCTCTTCTCCAGACTGAACAGCCCCAACTCTTTCAGCCTCTCCTCATACCACCAGGGCAAGATCCTGATGCCAGCAGAAGCAGAAATATCATCTGATATTTCTCTTAAAGGAGATTTAGTTACTGATTTATTTCACAGGAAAGGAGAAAAGCAAGACCACAATCTCTCAAAAATAAAAACCAGAAGATATATGTAAGTAACTAAGTCGATATATGAAGCTTGTAAAGATCTTCTTGATTTTTTCATGAAACTGAAATTATCTGAAAGTGTTTCAAGGTAATACATAAACCAAGATGGCCCAGCTGTTAAGACCAAATTCTCTGCTGATTTACAGGATTGTGCTTCATAGTTACGGGAATGCTCTCTGGGAGGGATCTGGGTAGAATGAAGAGAGGAGACCTCCCCATTTTTCTGCAGTATGTCTTTCCCATGTGGTTTCTTGCTGAAAGCTTGCACCTTGAGCTGTATTTATTTCAAAGACTGGTGAGTAGCTACCTCCACTGGAGCATTTTGCAAATTAAACATCAGGGCTATGACAAATTCAAGCACAAATGGACACGTCTTTGGCTACCTGTAGGGTAATGCTAGCATCTGAATAATCTGAGTAATTGCATGTGAACTTGGGTATGGAAAACAGAGATTCTGATAGATGCCTGCCGTGGGTTTAGCCAAGTGAATCTATGGATGAGTATTCGATACCATGCTGATGTCATGCCTAAGAAAAAAAATGCTAACATACATTTAGTATGGGTACAACAGGAGGAAAAGGCAACGATGAGTTACTTGGATCAGAGACACTGTGAACTGTTACCAGATTTCCTCCACTTTATATCTACCACTCTGGATTAGGTTAAATTTTCACCCAGTAGACTAAAGAAGGAAGGGATGCTGCTCAGTGCTCCTTGAATGGGCATCTGGAAAGAATGGGGATAAAAACTCATCAAGTCAGGCTGCATGTTTAGTTTCTAAACTGCCTGTTTAGTTTCTAAAGTTTGGGGCAGAGTGTGGGGACAGGAATGGAGGGCGTTGTTAGGAGAAGGCATTGCACTGGAGAGAAAAATATTGAACTTCACCATGAGGGACAAGAGGAGTTATTCAGTGATGTAGCTGCTGCCTGTGTATTCATATTCTGAACCTTTCCTCAGCGCACACAGAATAAGTCACCTCTTAGGCATGAGTATGCTGACTCCTTGTTGACCCTGCTTTGAGTGGAAGGTTGGATTAGATGACCTCTCACAGTCCCTTCCAACCTGAATTATTCTATGACTCTAGCTATCTGCTTTTTTTTTTTTTTCCCCCAAGCTTGCAGTAACTGTCAGCATTCCTGACAAATCATGCCAGGGTAATAAAAAGCTGGAAAATTTTGGAGGATGGTTTATTGAATGCCCAGGAAAGCACAGGGTGGGGGGGAAAAAAATGCTAGGCATAAAAGCATGCTAGCTAGGAGGAAATGTAAAAGCAGAGATAGACCAACTAAAGAAGCAAACAAAAAGGCAGAAATAAACCAAACACAACAAAAAAATACATTAAATAGAGAGAATGAGGGTGATAAAGGAAGTAACAATTTGGTGGCCACAAAGATCAGACAAAGAGGTTGTGTCTGGATATTCACGTTAAAGCCAGTGAGTTGTGTTTGATGGCACTTGAAAGCAGAAGGGGTTTTGAATGGGTCTAAGGAACTCCTGAAGCCTTTTGAAGGCAGAGGAAGAGATAATGAGTCTCTGCATGTGTTCACTGTTAAGCTGGTTTAGTTGCAAGATAAATCAAATTTAGAGAGACAAAAAAAAAAATTAAACCAACTCTTTAAGCTCCTAGAGTTAATGTTGCCAGCTAAAATAATTTCAGCATTCATTGAGCTGTAGGGTGTCCACTCCATCTTTGGGGTGTTATCTTGAAAGACAAGACTAAAAATGGTAGCAGAGGACATCACTCAGGGTGTTTGTGTGCTGTGTGGTAACTGATAAAGTCAATCTTAGACAATGCAAGGTTTTGGAGGGTTAGGGAGGTTTCAGCAGTGCCTTGTAGGAATCAAGAGATTGCCTACATGACCACTCCCTTCCAGAGCACCCAGCTGCTGGAGTATTTGTGACAGGTTTCCTCCGGAGCCTAAAGCAGGGGTTTATCAGAGGCTTTCACATCCTTGCTCATTGGACTGCCAAAGGGCTTAGATGTCAGCTGATGGAGCTGGGGTGGGACAATGGCTGAGGAGCTTTTTCCTCGTATACCTGATCCTTTGCTTTGCCTGCTCGATTAATCAGACAGTGACACCGTGCTACTGGGTGGTTCTTTCCTTCATGGCAAGGCAAAGTTCATCTGCCTGCAGTACAACATCATTGTGCAAGGATCAGGGAACAGCTGCTGCCATTGCAAGAGCTTCTAGTTGGCTCTGTCCAGCCTGATCTAGGGTAGGGTGTCCCTGCCCATGGCAGGGGTTTTGGAACTAGATGATCCTTATGGTCCCTTCCAACCCTGCCTGATTCTATGATTCTAGTTTGTACATGGAGTTCAGGGGCTGGGGGTTTTTTGCACTATTTTGGGCAGTCTGCATTGTTTGTCAGCTGGTTTAGTATGTGACTACTTCCTCAGCATATCCACAAGCTACCTAGTCCTTGAAGCTGAACAGGAGCTATCTTCTGGAACCAAGCAGCAAGTTGCAAGACATATGAAGGTGCATGAGGAGGGCCAGCATCATGAGGGCAGAGAGCAGCCCTTTGTGCCATACTGGGTGTGGGTTTGCAGGGGTCAGTCTGCGCTGCAGCTGGCTCAGTCTCTGTCCTGGGATGTGGAACTCTTTGCGTGTATACTGATGGCAGAATGGGAGAATTTCTGTTCATCTACAAATCCAAATTTCTCATTAAAATTGGTCATTAGTGAAATTAGTGAAAGTATCTATTAATATATCGTTTGCAAATCTGCTGCAGGCTTACCAGCTCCAGAATCAATTTGGATGGCCATTTCTGTGGCTTTGGCTATGTAATGCACATGGCTGAGTTAATTCCTATTAAACATTAAGCCCCTTCCAGTTTTTTGCTCTTTTTAACAAGTGTTAGCAAGGCATAGAAGACTTTTTTTATTATTTCAAGTTTATGGGCTAATTTTGGCATATTCCCATTTGATATTTAAAACTATTTTCTTCTCTAACATGTTTTCAAGGATAATCTATTACTGAGAACACTAATGACCTTGGATATGAGGTTCTGAGTTTTATTTCCCTGTGGCTGCTTGCTGTATCAAAAGGGAGGGGTACAGGGCACCGTTGGCAGCTCTTACACCTCTTTTCCTTCAAACTGAGTGATACCTAAGTGCATTTTCCTTTAGATTGTTCTGTTTCCAGGAGCGTTCTTCTGAAAATTGCATTCCTGTCTCATCACATGAATCATAAACTGTAACTTCTGTGTGGGTTTCAGTATTTGCTTCCATTTCTTGTGACTCCCACCTATAAGCAGATTTTGATGCACATTGTGCTAATATTATGATTGCTGCTGGCTCTGCTGTCTGTGTATCAGGTAGCCCTATTGATCTCTACTTCGCCTCAACTACCAGTAGTTTTGCTCTGCCTGACCTAATTTCAACAACTGAAGATGCTCTAAAATATTGATATGAGCAGAGAGGTTTCTTTTTCTTTAACCATGACAATAAAAGCAAGCCTAGCATTACCCTAGGAAGATCCAGATCCTGAGAGTTTCATGTAACCTTCTGAGCAGTAGACAGAAACCGAGAAATTGTGTTCACTCCAGTGGAGGTTCCTGGTCATGAGGGACCCAATATTTCCAGAGGAGAGAATAAGTTCTTTATGACTGAATAAGCACAGATACATGCATGTGCATGCACACACACGTGTCTTGAGGACAAGCCCAAACAGAGGCAGAAAAATACAGACTCCTGCAGGCCGAGAAACCATTTGATTTAAATAAGAAGTTGTCCCAAAATATATTATACGTATAAATGAAGACGCAGAAGCTTGGTAATGAAGTAAAACTCTCTCCAGCAGCAGCTGCAGCTACTTTTTAAAATGCCAAAAGGTTCAGTGGCCTTTAGTTAAAGATTATTTTTTCCTTTTAAAAATAATTGCCCCCCTCCCCCTCCAGAGCCTGAGTTTGTTGGCTGTGAGCAGTGCCTGAACTGTGAGGGCTGTATATTGATCACACCAGTCTTTGTTTGCATTATTTAGCTCTTGAAGAGCATCTGCTGAGCATCCATCTCATGGTGGTGTGCCACCACCATATGGACTGCCAACTGCTGGTGGAGCCAGGGAGGTGCCATTATGCTCCCATATATCCCCATACAGCAACACCATTAACATCTGGTGTACCATGGCACACACTTGCTTTTCTGCACCATAACAGCAGATTATTCATTCCTAACTACGTTGAAGATCTGTAATGGGAGGGACTGTACTGACTCACAGAATCACAGTCAACAATCACAGAATGTTAGGGGCTGGAAAGGACCTCAAAAGATCATCTAGTCCAACCTCCCTGCCAGAGCAGGATCACCTCTTTTTATTATTTTTTTTTTAATCCCACTTCTCTCCCATCTCCTCCCTTTCCTCTCCATCTTCATCTTTCCCATCTTCCTCCTTTCCTCTCCACCTCCTTCCTTTTCCCCCCATCTTCCTCCTTTCCTCTTCAACTCCTTCCTTTCCCCCCCATCTTCCTCCTTTCCTCTTCAACTCCTTCCTTTTCCCCCCATCTTCCTCCTTTCCTCTTCAGCTCCTTCCTTTTCCCCCCATCTTCCTCCTTTCATCTCCATCTCCTTCCTTTCCACCATCTTCCTCCTTTCCTCTCCACCTCCCTCCTTTCAGCACCACCTTCCCTTTTCCAACATATCTGCCCCTTTCCCACCCTGCACTGCATTCTCCTCCTTTATCCCCCAAATCCCAGAGCACCTGGGTTCTGTTGGAGTCTCCTCCCACACCCCAGGTGCAACCACTTTGCCCTCCCTCCCCACTCCCCTTTATAACCAACCCCAGGAAGGGCAGAAGCCTCAAGTTTGCCCAACTGGGCAGAGGGATCCTCCTTCTGGCGGCCCTGGTGAGTCCCCATGGTGCACACTAGGTGAATGGGCGTGGGATCTAAAGGCTGGGGGGCCTGGTGGCCCCCCCAGCTAGCTGGGATAAAGGCTTGATGATCAGTGTAACATCACCTATGGGTGTTGGCTGAGCTCCTCTATTTATAGCTACTTCCTTCTGATCACTTATGAACTGAAGTACTTGGCTGAAATGGAAGCTCATGAGGGAGTAATATTGTGTTGTCATAGAACTGTTTTGGTTGGAAAAGTCCTCTAAGATCATCAAGCCCAATCTTCAACCCAACACCACCACGGCCATTAAACCACGCCCCAAAATCCTATGGCTACTCCTCCAGGGATGGTGACTCCATTACAGAACATTAGTGGTTGGAAGGGACCTCCAGAGATCATCAGGTCCAAGACCCCTGCCAAGTCAGGATCCCCTAAGGTAGTCTGCACAGGAATGAATCCAGGTGGGGTTCAGAAATCTTCAGAGAAGGCGACTCCACAACCTCTCTGGGCAGCCAGTTCCAGGGCTCTGTCACCCTTACTATAAAGAAGTTCCTCCTCATGTTAAGGTGAAACTTCCTCTGTTCCAGTTTGTAGCTGTTGTGCCTTGTCTTATTGCTGTTGATCACCAAAAAGAGATTGGCCCCAACCACTTGACACCCACCCCTCAGATATTTGTACACATTGATCAGATCTCCTCTCAGCCTTCTCTTCTCCAGACTAAACAGCCCCAGGGCTCTCTGTCTCTCTTTGTAGGAGAGATGCTCAAGTCCCCCAGTCATCCTCGCAGCTCTCCCCTGGACTCGATCCAGCAGGTCCCTGTCTCTCTTGAACTGGAGAGCCCAAAACTGGACACAGTATTCCAGGTGTGGTCTCACCAGGGCAGAGACGAGAGGGAGAAGAACCTCCCTAGACCTGCTGGCCACACTTTTCCTGCTGTAGCCCTGGATGCCTTTGGCTTTCTTGGCTACAAGGGCACATTTCTGGCTTATGCAAAACTTGCTGCCCACCAGCACTCCAAGGTCTTTCTCCATGGAGCTGCTTTCCAGCAGGACAGTCCTAACCTGTCCTGGTGCCTCTTGTTATTCCTCCCCAGATGGAGGACCCTGCACTGATCCTTATTGAACATGATGAGTTTTGTCTTCATCCAGATCTCATTGGATGACAGCACAGCCTGAGGACTGTTGGCCACCCCCCAGATTTGTATCATCAGGAACTTGCTGAGGGTGTACTCAATGCCCTCATCCAGGTTGTTGGTAAAGAAATTGACCAGAACTGGACCCTGTAGTGATCCCTGGGGAACACCACTGGCTACGTGCTGCCAACTTGATTCTGTGCCATCGATGACCACTCTCTGAACTGGCAGAGCCAGTTTTCAATCCACCTCACAAACCAGGTGGCTATGCCACATCTCCTGACCCTATCTGGGAGAATGCTATGGGAGACAGAATCAGAAGCCTTGCCAAAATCAAGGTAGATGACATCCACAGCCCTTCCTGTGTCTATCCCATTTGGTCATGGTATCATAGAAGGCTATCAGGTTAGTCAAGCAAGTTCTTTCCCCTTGACTCAAAATGAAGTTAGGAAAACAGCAGAGGATTGCATGTAAAGGGCACATACTGGAATTTTGTTCCTCCTCTGACTGCAAAAACACTCCTTTGGATTATTCAAACAGTCCCTTGGGTCATAACAACCCCATGGTAAATTACGGACTTGGAGATGTGTGGTTGGAAAGCTGCAGCTCAGAGAGTACCTGGGAGTATTGGTATTGAACAGGAGCCAGCAGTGTGCCCAAGAAAGCCAATGACATCCTGGGTACTAGAAACACTGTGGCAAACAGGAGCAGGGAGGTGAACATTGCCCTGAATCCAGCATTGGTGAGGCCATACCTTGAGCATTGTGTTCAGTTCTGGGCCCCTCGCTGTAGTAAGGATATTGAAGTGCTGAAGCATGTCCAGAGAAGAGCAGTGAGGCTGGTGAAGGGCCTGGAGCATATGAGCTATGAGGAGTGTCTGAGGGAGCTGGGGTTGTTCAGTCTGGAGAAGAGGGTGAGGGGAGACCTCATCACTCTCTACAACTCCCTGACAGGAGGTTGGAGCAAAGAGGGAACAGCCTTCTGATGACAGGTAACAGGACTAGAAGGAATGATTGGAAGCCACACTAGGGTATGTTTAGGCTGGATGTTAGGAAACATTTCTTCACTGAAAGGGTTCTGTAACACTGGAATGGTCTGCCCAGGGCAGTGCTGGAGTCACCATCTTTGGGGGCATTCAAGGGGCATGTGGACCTGGCACTAAGGGACATTATTTAGTGTTGAGCCTTCAGTGCTAGGTCAAAGGACAGACTGGATGATCTTTGAGGTCTATTCCAACCAGATATATTCTGTGACTCTGTGAGTATTGCCTTCTGCCTCTGGCAGAGACACAGGAAGGGAGCAACTGCAGGAAATCTTTTCTTACATTCACGAGAAGGTAAGATTGGTCTCACAACAGCTTGCATCCTGCCCTAGGTGATCCCGCTTTGGCAGGAGGCTGGACTTGATGATTTCTGTAGAGATCCCTTCCAACCCCTAACATTCTGTGAGTCTTGCTGGTCTGCAGGGCATTGATGTAACTGTAAATACAAGGCCCACCAAAAAAAAAAAAAAAAAAAGGAAAAGGCAGTTTTCTTCAAAGTTCAGTAAACTTTTGACTTCTGTAATATTTTGCTGCTAAAACACTCAAAAATCTAATTAGGTGTTGAGTGACCACATGTCTGCTAGTAGCTGTTGGGAATGTTTTGCTTTCTGCTTGATGACCACAATTCCTGCTCTCCATCTCGGAGCAGAAAATAGAAAGGATCATCTGGTTTCCTTTATTTATGCTTTCCACAGCCCTGAACTCTCTGTGTGCTTTCAGTCCATGTTCACTCTTACCTATTTTCCTGGGTTTAGGCTTAAATCTGAATCCTTCAGACGCTGGCAGGATAAGGTTACAGAAATGTTTCCGATGTTCTTGGAATGTATTTCTGGCTCATGGAAATGTGTTGACAGTTTTTCTTTCCCTATCCCCAAGCAGCTTCACAGTGATCAGAGGACCAATTTTCCCACTAAAGTTCCTGAGGGCCCTTGGTATGTACTTACCTTTTATTCTTTATCACTAGGTAGCTACTAAGTCAAGTGAGGTAGCTCTCTTGGACATAGATTTGGCAAGGAATCTCATGTAACATACCAAATATTCACTTCTTTACACTCTGTAGTATATGATTTATGGAGGGGCTCATGCAAAACAAAACAAAATTAAAAAAAAACAGCAAAAAATCAGAGCTGTAGACTGTCAGAAAATGCTTTTGAGAGGTGACAAAGTGTTCTTCTCCTGGGATACAGTCATGTAGTAAGTAACTTCATTCATTTCCTTAAAAGAATCCCATTTTAACTAACGTTTGTCATATGAACTTAGTTAGCAGAAAATTAAAAATTATGGTTTATTTCATGCACACCCCCAAACAGATGTCAAAAGGGGGAAACCAGGTTTGAAAGCATTTTCCACATGTGTAGCACCCATTGGGGTGTTTAAGAAGAGCGGATGGATGTTCAAGCTAGCCTAGTTCCCAGAGAGAGTGACCTAGTTTCTCAAGATGCAGGCAGCTCCATAAAACATCAGACCCAGCTTTTAAAATGTACCTGGAGCCAGGCTCCTTTTAATGTCAGCAGGATTCAGGTGCTGAAATGCCTGCTGAGAAGCTGGGTATCAGCTCTCCTGAAAGTCTGTCCCCAGCTGCAGTACTGAGCATTTCTCAAGCAGGCTTGCACAGGTCAGATTGTAGCCAACCATCATACTGTCAGACGTCAGCACAGGCCAATTTAGAACTGATTTTGCAGTGAAAGGAAAAGAAACTATGGTGCAGGAAACTCTGCCTTCCTCACTTTAGGATAGGCAGATTAAGAGAAATGCAGCAGGAAAAAAAACATGAGTCATTCCTGCATGGCTCCTTGCACACTGAACCATTAAGTACAAACACCAGTAGTGGGATATTTAACCACCAGAGCTTGGTTGCACCCCAAGGGGTTGTCTATAGCAAGCAGAAAACTCTCCTTGTCTAGTGGGAGTGGAATGTAGGCAGAAGAATGATTCTTGGCTACAGCAGAGAAAACATTCAAATTGACAGATCTTGATATTGAGGGGAATTTTCTGCCAGAGACACATTTAAATACTCTAAAGGTCACTTAGCTGCATCTCTTGACATGGGTCAGTTCAGAGTGGAAGACTTCTCTCAGCATAACCAAAAGATGTCTGATTCTGAACTTAATCTGGTTAAACACTTGGCATAAGTAGCCTGTTTTATAGCTTATTTCTTTAATGCAGAAAAGCACCTCCTACCAGCTGCTTTAGCTGTGGAAACACATGAATATACTCATGCATTTGCTTTGTCTTGCGTGAGCTTAAAGTAAGACAGGGAGAGGCAGGGGAGATGCAGAGCAAGCAGTCTGGTTCCCCTCTGTAGCTGTGAACTGCTGCTGAAATAAAAATCCAGTCTAGCAACCCCAAGGGCTGTACTTTTTAACCCCATAACTATGAGGTCGTGCTGTTGTTGGCTCATATATGTGATTGGGTTGGTGGAGACACCATTCAGGTTGAATTTTGTTGTTATTAATCTCTGTAAAAGAAAACTCTTGACTACTACATCTTCTCACTCAAAGACTTGAGATTGTTCATCCATTCTGACTAAATTATAACTCAAAAAAACCAAAACTCTAGTGAGGTTTTGCCAAAGTTAAAAGAGAGGCATTGCTCTGGTGTCTGGAGGGCAGCAGCCCCCTTCCTCTAAATGGCAGCTACAAATGGGAGATACCAGAGGAAGCAAGTTTAGAGCTCTCTGATACATTCCAACCTGCCAAGAAGTTAATTTTTAAAATGTCGTTGGCAAGCCTGAATCACAGAAAGAATGAAATGATTTACAGGCATTTTGTCAGGGGCAAGCTGTATTTCAGAAGAGGTCTTTCTGAAAGAGGTCTTTCAGGCTGCCTCAGGTGTGGGACACCTTTCTGATGAGAGCACTGCCTTGATCTCATCTGAATGTACTGCTGGCACCCACACCCCCTCCAGCGTGGCCCAGGGACTCCTGCTGAATTACTTAGCAACTGGCATTTCGACCAGGAAGTTTGCCTTTCCTCCTGAGCCTCCCATTCCTGCAGTCGTTGCCAGAATCCTGTCAGAGATTCTGGACAAGGTCATGACTGCAATTCCTCTGTGGCTGGCAAAACCACGCTTCTCAGCTCATTGGTAGACTCCTTAGTTGTCTTTAGGAAGGTTATCATCTCAGGGAATCGCTGCTATCAAAAAGATTATTCTTAAAAGCTGTGGAGTTACTTATTCAGTCTGTCAAGCCTCGTTATGTTAGAAGACTCCATGACAGAATATCTAAGAAATTTATCTTTTTGTTCATGGAAGGAAATGATGGTCCCACTAAGGAAACTGCAAATTTAATTATACAGTAGATTTCCTCGCAGACAAAATTTCCAAGGACCTCAGTGTGTCAGCACTTGCTTTCAGATCTTAATTCTCAGCACTGACTTTGGTTTTCACTTGCTAAAACACTTTGGGTGACACTGTTCATCCAAAGCAGTTCTCTAGGTCCCAGGCCCATGCCCTTAGTTCACTCGGAGCTGTATTTGCTTCCCAAGGAGGCCAGGGGATTCCTCATTTAGTGTGAAGTTGGTAGAAGGGTGTCCTTAATTGCTGCTTTACATTCTTTATAAAGCATTATCTGTTGCAGTTGTGCCGAGAGACCCCTGTGCTATTCCTGGAGCTGCGGCTGACTCGCTGTGTGCCTGCAGATAAGTTGCTCAGCTGCTCAGTGCCTCACCTCCCTCCTCCCGAAATAGCCACTCTTTCCCTTTGCAAGCACTTTCCATCTGTGGCGCATGCTGGAGTCAGGGAAAGACTTCACAAGGTCGCTGCTATTACTCCTCTTTTGCAGTGGAGAAACTGAGGCAGGCAAGGACACAGACTTGCCCCAGCGCTAGCAACACAGCTCCAGCCTCATCATCCCACACCACTCCAGCACTCGCTGGGCTAGCTGCCTCCCTGAGTCACTCCTTGTATATTAATCACTGGACTCAGATTAGGATTCACTGCTAAACTTTGTGGCTTCTTCCTTGTGTCCTTTCTTTGTGCATAGCTCTGCCCTCTGCAATATGCAGGCAGGTGGTTTTTGAATAGCTGAACTGTTGGAAAGAAATTCCTGACAGGTTTGAAAAAGAGCCCCTTTGGAGTGGAGAAACTGAGGCAGGCAAGGACACAGACTTGCCCCAGCACTAGCAACACAGCTCCAACCTCATCATCCCACACCACGCCAGCACTCACTGAGCTACTCCCTGAGTCACTCCTTGTATGCTAATCACTGGACTCAGATTAAGATTCACTGCTAAGCTTTGTGGCTTCTTCCCTGTGTCCTTTCTTTGTGCATAACTCTGCCTTCTGCAATATCCAAGCAGACGGTTTTTGAATAGCTGAACTGTTGGAAAGAAATTCCTGACAGGTTTGAAAAAGAGCCCCTTTGGACAGCAATTGCACAGCTTAAGCTAATGACCTCCTGTTGTATTTGCCCGCTCCTTTGTCTCTAGAGAGGTCTGGATTTTTCTCTTGACTCACAATAATTATTAACAGATCTTTTTCAATTTAGCAGAGAAAGATTTAGTCTCTGTATTTGTAATTCTGCCCTTTCAGAGAAAGCCAGTATAAACAGCACTGTGTCCTGGCCCAAATCCATTCTGCATTACTAGGGTGGCATTGATCTGAGATCTCACTCCATTAAAATTTGAAGTCTAAAGCAGTTCCTGCTACAAATGGGGTCTCTCAAGGTTTATACATTAGTTTAGCCCTCAACATTGCCAGATGGTCAAAAACTAGAATGTGTCACAAATGTTACTGGTGCCCTTCACAAAACGACACTTTCAAATTAGTCTCTGTTTCCAACCCCTTACTGTAAGATGCTGCCTCCTATATGTAAATAAATGGTGATTCATTATTCTGCCAACAGAGGAAAACAGGTTTTGTTGAAAAGTATGAGTAGATTGCTAAGGTCTTCCTTTCTAGGCAAAGGAATAAACATTTGTCCTGTATGCTTGTTGGGTTCTTTTCAGGTTACTTGCATGCTCCCTTCCCAGCCTATCAGAAGAGAGGGTAGATATGAAATCCCCAACTGCTTCCTCCAGGAGGTAGAGAAGCAGCTGACCTCTGCATGGGGCAGCACCTGCCTATGCCCTCCTGACCCCATCTCCCTTGAGATATCAGTCTCCTGGAGGCTCATTCCTGCTGAATAAGCTTGTAAGTAGAGCTCATTTACTCTTTCCACTATGAAGTTCAGGTTTGGAATAAAAGTGAGATTTGGAGCTGAGTAGACTCAGCTCTACTCCACAAGTTACCACAATACCTTTTGCTTCTCTTCAAGTGTTCTCCCAATGACACCATTGCTACCACAATGCTTACCAAAGCCCTTCTCCAGGACAAGTGGGTCCTCTCTACTGAGCAAAGCAATCTTAATGATGGTCCTGCATCTTCACATGTCAAATTTCTGCACTTCCAGCCAAGCCGCAGACCCTAATGCTGAGGAAAGCTGTAAGATTAGGAATATCTTTGCTACTTCTGTCCCACCTGAAGGGCGATGAAGCTGGTGAGGGGCCTGGAGCACAAGACCTATGAGGAGAGGCTGAAGGAGCTGGGGTTGTCTAGCCTGGAGAAAAGGAGGCTCAGGGTTGACCTCATTGCTGTCTACAACTACCTAAAGGCAGGTTGTAGCCAGGTGGAGTTGGTCTCTTCTCCCAGGCAACCAGCAACAGAACAAGGGGACACAGTCTCCAGTTGTTCCCAGGGAGCTATAGGCTGGATGTTTGGAAGAAGTTCTTCACAGAGAGAGTGATTGGTGTTGCAATGGGCTGCCCAGGGAGGTGGTGGAGTTGCCATCCCTGGAGGTGTTCAAGCAAAGACTTAGTGCCATTGGATAGGGCTGGGTGCTAGGTTGGACTGGATGAGCTTGGAGGTCTCTTCCAACATGGCTTATTCCATTCCATTCACCTATAAATCCTAAATGGTAAAGTCTGTATTGATGAGATCCAGCCATAATGCAGGCAGACATGATGTCAAGCTCCCCAAAATTTGAGGCCCCCAAGATGTAGAGAAGCTGTAATTCTGGGCAGGTTTGTGTATACATGTGTTGTCTTCTTTCTTTTAGAACACCACTGTATGCTGTACAGTACGTGATGAAGAAAGAAATTCCTGAGCTTTCAGTGTGTCTAGCTCATTGATTTTTAAGAGTCTGGGAGTTTGGAGCCTCTGGAAGCAGCTTGACACGTAATGTGAAACCTGCAGATCCTGCCAATTGCCATGGAAAGGTGAGAGAGGTGAAAAAAATCATTTTACACTGTAGACTTTGGCTCATTTTTTTGACACTGAGAAAACAACTTTTGCCAGCAAAAGCAAAACCTGCAGAGCATGGGATGGAGAACAGAAAGCCAAGCAGATAGAGTTGCACTAACTGCAGTCCCAGGACCAATCATGTCTGCCCTGGGTACCCTGACCACATCAGTGAGGGCAGCCAAATTTTCTCATGCATACCCTAATTGCATCTCAAACCTCAGCAAGACTGTATTTGCAGAAGAAGTCTTTATGGCAAGGAGGTGATGAGGGCTGTCAAAACCTGACATACTGCGAGGACAAGCGTGCCACATTTCAGTGGTTGTATCTCAGCATGGTTTCATTCAATTCCATGTAAAACTAATATTTTCTTTAACAGCCCCATGATGGGCTTCTTCCCTTTCCAAAATTTCTCAAGCAAGGTGCAGTTGTGATTCTATAATCCTCCTGCTGACAATGACCAGATCGTTCTTTAACCCCTGCTTTCAGCATTATCTCAGTGTCAGCCTTTGACTCCTACTGATAACAAACTGGTATCTTGCTGCAGCTTCAACGATCTTGAGAACATAGGTAGGACAGGTTTGTGAGTGGAGATGATATCTTTCATTTGGTCAACTGGTATAGAGAAAAAAAATGGAAAAGGTTTTTGATGCACTTATAAACAAATGCATATGTTGCACTAATATACCTGTCACACCTAAAGGAGCTTGAAGTGCTCTACAGAGGAGTGAAGTGACTCACCCCATCAATGCATGGAAATATTTGTCTCTTACTTCACTAGGACCACATTTCAGCTGCTGTGCAGTAACCTGCAGCTCTATTTCCTATTTCTCTGCAGTGCCAGGGAGAGAGGATCAAGATAGCATCTCTTACTTGCAGGGTGACTCCTCTGACAGTACATGAAGAGGTGAAAGGAACACCAGTTCCAAGGGAGTGTATCTTATTGCATCTGAGATGAAAAATGGAAGACAGGAAGGGGAAAGGGAACTGAAAATCAGGAACCAAACCAGGAAATCTCAGAGCAAAATATAATTCTTCCTGTGAAAAGCCAGGGTCTATATATTGACATTCATTTTGAAAAGTAGCTAGCCATAAGGAAATGAAAGTCCAGCACATAGCCATGAAAATGAGTAAGGGAGTGGAACATCTTCCTCACAAGGAGAGACTGAGGGAGATGGGGCTCTTTAGCTTGGAGAGGAGGAGGCTGAGGAGTGACCTCAGTAATATGTATAAATATGTAAAAGGTGAGTGCCAGGGGGATGGAGCCAGAACACTGTAACAGACTGCCCAGGAGGGTTGTAGAGTCTCCCTCCCTGGAGATATTCCAGACCTGCTTGGATGCATTCCTTTGTGATCTGCTCTAGGTGATCCTGCTCTGGCAGGGGCGGTTGGACTGAATGATCTTTCCAGGTCCCTTCTAGCCCCTAACCCTCTGTGGTCCTGTGAAATAGTTCCTGTGACTGTACAGGAAATGCTGTTACTCAAGTGTCCTGAGTTCTTGTATCTGTCTCTATGCCCTATCTTGTTTGCCACATTCTTCCATGTGCCTGGTTTCAGCAGCTCTGGGGCTGAGCATTCGATGGCTCACACTGATACTTTCAGTATGCATCTTACTCTGTCAGAGGTCCCACTGAAGCCAGCTAAGCTAATGCTACTCAAGTAAACATATCATCATAGCTTACAGCCTAATGACTGTGGAGCATTTAAACAGCACCAAAGAATAAAAATTTGTAAGGAGTATTATTATTTCTAAGTGCAGGCTAATGCAGAGCATCCTTTAATGGTGCTATGCCCAGCTAGGGCTCCTGGATCTGTGTATGCCTGTAAGCTAAAATGTTCTTGTTTGAGAGCTTTGAGAAAACCCAACTAGAAAATACTGCAGTTGGCCCTATGGCAGACCTAACCATTGATATCCTAGCTCAAAATCCACTGAACGGATCTTCTTAAGACATCTTTTGGTTTTCCTTCCTCAGTAAGGGCAATAAATCAAGCTAAGTTTAAGATTTTATAGCTACGGCTGGTTTTGACTTATGCAAATGCAACATTTCAATCACAACATATGGGGAAAGCATATTTTCCCCCTTTCCTCATATAACTCCAAAACCACTACCCTGACTTTTCTGAAGCTCTTCAGAAATTTTCATCTTTGGGTGGAAGCTACAGAGAGGAAATACAACCCGGCAGGAAATTGTTCAATTGGAAGATCTCTGAGCAACTGAAGAAGAGGGAATTGGAGATGTTAACTACTTTTTGTTCCCTAGCAAGATCTGTGTCATAGGATGCTTCAATTTCAGAATTATGGTAATTTATTTATCTGGGTTTCTCTCTAAAAGAGCATGCCCAAAAAAGTTGCAGCAGATCAATTAGAATTTCATTATATTTTTCCAGCTTCTCTGTTGCTTGTTATGCTTCAAGCTTTGTGATGTGATTTCTTTGTTGCAGGCACAATTCAAAACCACATGAACTGAATTGCTTCCTGATGCAAGTGAGCTGTCATTATCCCATCTTTTGCCTTTGAACCGTCAGTGACTGGGAGCCCCAGTCAAAAATGGGGATTTAAAGTGTCCTCACCTGCCTGCTCCCACAGGCTGGGCAGCTGCTGAACTGGATTATGAGGCATTTGGGCTGCAAAAAAAAAAACCCGAAAGATAGAGACAGCACACATCCAGAGCTCGCTTAACTCCACAGCTTTTTTGTCTCCTCTCTCTTATTATTTAATTATCGTAGAGTTGTTCTGGAGGAACAAACCCCGCAGCACTGAAACGCAGTCAATTACAGGTGAACGGATCCTGGATGAATACAGGCTAAAACCTTACTTCTGAGAACCACTGCATCCAGCACGGATGACCTCCTGCTCCCCACACACAGGGCAGGACAAGAGCACATCAGCAGCTGCCCGGGAGGGACGGAACAGTGTGAGCCCCCACGGGGCTGGGCGCACCAAAAGGCTAAGCTTTGCCTGCTGCCACCTCACAGCGGAGCGGTGCAAGCGATGATGGAGGAGCTCCTGCTGCCACAGCCCTCGACAGAGCACTGCTCCCTCGGCTGCTGCCTTTGTGAGGAGACAATCTACAGGATAAGCCTGTTGCTGTAATTATAACGCCACGCTTTATCATTCCTTTGCAATCCAACTTAAATCCCCGATGTGCTGTGCCAGAGAAAGTAGCCTTTCTGTGAAAGCCTCCCGGCAGCGATCGAAGGGCTGCTGTTTACGCTGGGAGCGGCAGAAGGCGGCTTGCGGGGGAGTGCAATAAGAGGAGGGGAGGGAAGGGAGGAGGGCAGGAGGTCATTAAAGCATCGGACACGTTAAAAGAGTAAGCAGATTAAGCACGACGCAGGAGCACCAGGCCCCGCTCTGCTGCTTCAACTGCTTGTTGCAGGAGCACAGCAAAGCGCCTGCCTTTCACCAAGACACAGCTTGTAGGAAGTTAAGGATCTTCAACCACATCACGGGGACGGGAGGGGATGCCTTGGTGTCCACTCCAGACAGACAGCTTTGGTCTATGGATAGAAATTAACCACTGGTATGTGGGAGCCTCTACACTGAGCACAGCTGATCTGAGCTTGGGAAGTGAGGGAGTAGCCTGCAGCCTGCCAGTGTGGGACATCCCAGCACAGCCTGTCCTGCCCTGGGTTCCGATGGCATCCAAACACATGCATAAAGGATACAGATGTTACTGCATAGTAGCTAGAGTGGGCTGAAGGTAACCGCTGGCTCAGGAAGTGCTGAACCTCTGGGCGGTGGAAGATAGTGTCTAGAAGGGCGATAGCACACAAGAGAGACTGCTCAGGACCTGCCTGCCCTTGCAGCCTGCCTTCAGCATTGCTTGTTGGCCAGTGCCCGTGGCAGGCTGCTGAGCTAGACAGACCTTTGATCCTGGAGTTTTATAGCTGATCCTGCAGTCTGGTATTGAACAGGAAGGTTTGCTACAGCTTTTTGTACCTCACTCCACTTGAATCAACAGGGGTCAGTCCCTCTAAGATGAGTTTTGGAAGTCTTTTACTTCTCGCCCATAATAAAAGTGCTACTCAGGACCTGGAATTCTAAAATAATATCTTCAGAAGAGAGGGAAAAAAAAAAAAAAGTAAGCAGGATTTATTTCTTATTGTCCAAACTACAAAGCATATCAAATGAGGCATATATTGATCTCTTTCTCCTTGCTGGCTTTGGTAAGTCAAGGACTCATGCAGACCTGCCTATTTGTGTCTGCATTAATGGCACACGTGAGACTTTGCAGAGTCATACAGAAAGGTGTGTGCCAGCTCTCACTAGCTCCCCATCAGCGACCACCCTGTGATGCCACAGCTCTCTGTAGGCAGCTGCATGCCTGTTTGAAATGCTGCTACGGAGGCAGTGCCTGTTGCTACTCCCCGTGCCTGCTCAGGGTAAGTTTCTGTCTTGCTGTCATCATAAACCCTGGATGTCTGGTGATTTCCAACTCCAGGACCTGAGTATTAGTTCCTTTCCTCCTTGTTTCTCAGCTGTGGAAATTATGATGTTTGGGATCAAGTAGTTGTCTCTTCCTGGCTACTGCCCGACTGTTGTTTAACTAAACCAGGGTTTTAAGTTGTCCTTTTCTCCTCTCACATTTTTTCTTTCTGTTACATGTCCCACAAAGGTGTACACCTGCCTCTTGTATCATGCCTATGTTTCCTGATTTGCCAGAGACCTGAGGAATTGGCAGCTTGTAAAGGAGCTGATCTGAAAGACCTGCTGATTCTCAGATGGAGCAAACAGACCATGTTTTCAGGCAGGTGGCAGCTTGCACATCCTCCTCCCCCACTATACACCCTGCTGATGCTGAAGTACTGGTGCCAGAGTCCATCTCCAGTCAATGTATATCAGGTTGCAGTTTGCTGCTGCAGGGTGTAGAAGAAGCCTCCTCTTTTTTTTTTTTTTTCTTTTTGCCTTGCTGTTTTTCTCATCTTCTGTGCTCCCTTTTAAGAGAGGGCAGAATTTTTCCCACAATAGTAATATCTAGCTCTTCGTGTAAGAGGAGGGCTGTATTTACTTGAGTTACAAGTATCTTTACTGACAGATTTATCCTTTGCATCATAAAATACCTATTTGGGCTTTAAAAGGTGCACTGGCTGCCTCTTTGAAGCTTGCAGCAATAGGCCATTCTCGTCTGGAAGATATATCATTACCCCAAAACTAAACATATTATTTTACAGATCTCAGCTACCCTGATTCCTTGTGCCTAAGGGCCTCTGAGCAAAAAGTGTCATTTAGAGCAGAGAGCAGAGCAAACTCAGTTATGTAGATATTATATTTTCCTGCTCCTTCAGAAGAGCTGCCTTTGCATCTCTCACCAGAGAGCTGCTGGGTTGTTTCTATCCGACGGGTAGGTTGTTTCTGTGTACTTGGCATTGTTAGTTTTGGCAGGCACATACTTCACATTCTTAGTATGAAGATCGGGAGCTGGCAGCCAGTGGTAATAACAAACCCATCGTGGTTTGTTTCCTGCCATGAGCCAAGGCCCTAGGGGAAGGACATTCATTGGGCAGTCCTGAGCAGAGAGGCTGCAGGGCCATGGGCCGAGGGACACAGGGAGAGAAGGACAGAGCTGGGCAGGCATGGGCAGAGGCAAGGCTTGGCTAAGGCAATAAGCTGCCTGCTGACTAAATGCTTGGCCACAGTGCTGGAGTCAATCTTGTACTTACTTTAGTACGGCATTCTGCTGTCACCAGAATGACAGCATGTGGGCATCCCTGCCAGGAAGGCCTGCGGCCCCTAGGCATGGGGGACAGCACACAGACACCCCCCAGAAGCCACCACATTTCCAGCACAATTGATCCACAGACCATGGATCCCTGCAGCCAGAGAAAGGAGGGAGTGGGGTCTGGCACCCTTCGGCTCCAGGCCAGAGTTAGAGGAGAGATCTTGCCAGTGAACTGCTTCTGCCTAATGAACTGCTCCTTTTCTCTGCAGCAGCAGATAAGAGCAATTAAGCACTAGATAGCAGATTAATGATTACTGCGAAACCACGCTAGCTCATGGTGACAAATCTGTATAAATATTCACCACGGTGGTAGGCGAGGTGTTCAGGCACTGATGTACCCTCTGTGTGGCAAATCACTCAAAGGCGATGCAAAGAGGGAGCGTCTGGTGCTTGTCAGACTCATTAATTATCCCTGTGGATGAAACAGGAAGGAAGACCAGCTTATGTACCCTACACTGGCTTTGCCAAAGCTGCTTCTGGGCCCAGCTGCCACACAGAAAACGAGGCAGGCTCTGGATGTGGAATTTCCACCTTGGGAGAATGCTGGCTTTGAAGGTGTGCGGCCATGGAATTGCAGCTTGGCTTAGAGCTGGCTTCAGGCTTTGTCTTTTTACTGGAAATTATGACAAGCATTAAGTGATGACACTTTTTACCCGTGACCTCCGGCTCTTGCTGGCTCATCTATTCACTTCTTGCTTGCTACCCTGGGAGACAGCAAGCTGGACTAAGTGGATTTGGGGTCTGATCCCATCTAAGAAAGCCCTTTAATAAAGAATGGAATGAAGGAGACTAACTTTGTCACTTATATTGAAGTGCTGACTAAATTATCTTCCTGATTTTTGAAGTGCTCTGATAGACAGCCCCAGCAGTATGAGTCTAAGGCATGACCTGTGGTGTGCTTTGTACAAACAGGCTTGATTGTGCCCTTTTCAGTATTGCATACAAAATGCTGGAAAGGCAGAGAAAGTAAGATGATAACTGGATAGCACTGAAGAAGATTCAGATTTCCACTCTGAAGTCTCCAACTGATCAATAGCTTTTACAGAGCAGTTGTATTCTGAGGATTCTGGTGGATTTTTGCCTTCATGAGTGTTTTACTAATGTCTACAAGTACCTCATGTGAAGCGTGAGCAAAAAACTTACCAGGTTGCCCTAATGTTGTTAAAATTTTTGAAAGTAATTCAAGGATTTTAGCTGAGTTTGCATCTGACTGGGGATGTCATTCTGCCCCTGTACTTGGCACTGAGGAGGCCTCACCTCCAGCACTGTGTGCGGTTCTGGGACCCTCACTTGCAAAAAGCTTATTGAGGGGCTGGAGTGGGTCCAGAGGAGAGCGGTGAGACTGGTGAAGTCTGATGAGGGCTGAGGGAGCTGGAAGTGTTTAGTATGGAGGAGACTCAGGGGAGACCTCATTACTCTCTATAACTACCTGAACGGAAGTTGTAGTAAAGTGGGGTTCAGGCTCTTCTCACAGGCAACTTGTGACAAAATGTGAAGGCATGACCATAGGAGGCTTAGGTTGGAAGTTAGGAAGCACTTCCTTGGAAAGGGTAATCAGACACTGGAGTGAACTGCCCAGGGAGGTGATGGAGTCACCATCCCTGGAGGTGTTTAAGGAAGGATTGGATGTGGCACTTAGTGACATGGTCTGGTTGATGTGGTGGTGTTAGGTGATAGGCTGGACTTGATTATTTGAGAGCTCTATTCCAGCCTCAATAATTCTGTGATCCTGTGAAAAGTCAATTCAATTATAGCTATGTCCTAGTGTACAACAGATGCATGTTCAGCACCCTCCACCACACCTCTCAGAGTGGACAGGGTAGCCAAAGTGCTGAATTGTTCTTTGGAAATCTTGCTTCACCTTAAGCAGAAATTCAACCAACAGCTCATCAACAGTCACAGAAGACAGCTGGCTTTGAACTGGTATCAACATCCACCTTATAGAGCATTCCATACCTGTATTCACATATACATACCCATAGAACAGGGAGTTTAATTAGATTTATTTCTTAGCAAGTCAGCTATGTCCCACATCAAAGGCATTTAAATCTTTGCAATATCCTCAGTAGTTGTTGTTTTTTCTTTATCTGACCTATGATGAGCACAACCCTGAAAACAGTCCTTGAATAGGAGCTGGTAATAAGTATCTGAAAAGGTGATTGTGCCTTAGAATGAATCACTAAATCCTAAAAAATGCATCTGTCACCATAGTGTTTAAACACTGCTTTCCCCCCCTCCCTCTGCCCACCCTCACATTTGCACTAATTAGTGCGGGATGAGCTGTTGCCTAAAAATTAGGCAATTCTAGAGTATTTAACTGATTCTAGTTCTTGCGAGTAGCATGTCTGAGGAGTCAGTAGCAGAGACCCGTGCAAGGAGAGCTTTTACAGGCTCTGCATTCACAATGCCACCCCAGCTGGGGAGGCCAGGGGTGGGATGACAGCCCTGCCAGGCCTGAGGTGCCAGTTGACTGACCCATTCCAAGCCAGCCCCTTCTCTCTGTCCTCTTGCTCTCCTGACCTGCTTCAGCACTCACCCTCCTCACACAGCAGGTGAGTGTTTGGACAACCATATCTCACCCAAAGTCGCCCAAGGGATGAGTTAGCTGAGCAGTAATGGTCTCCTGGATATACGAGGTGTTTCGGTGCATGGTAGCTTTTCAAACCCTGCTCTTTAGGATGCAGAAGTTGCCAAGGATTATGAAGTTTTACTCTTAAAAGTGACATAAAGTGGAATCATGCCTATTGCACCCCAGTGGCTCTCTCCTAAATGTGCTCAGCTGGTATATAAAGATGTGAGCTCTTTTTCACTCAGGAGCTCCAAAAATTTACCTTGGGTTCTTGCTTTGTCACCTGTAATCTGTTTTAAAGGCTCCGCTGGGCAGGCGGTTGCCAGGAGCCTTCTCCAGGAGCACAGTGCACATAAAGCACCGCAGCCCTCCAGGGCTCCTCAGCACTCCCCTCCCAGCAGCTGCAGGGGCTGTTTGCACCTATCTCTGTGGCAGTAAAAGTTCCAAAATGCCTGATGCTTTCCTGCTGTGCATGCCCCAGTGCTACTGCATCTGTCACACCCCAGTGCTTATTTGGGAACTGTAATAATTATCTGTAATTAGAAACCTCTTTCCCAGCTCTGTGCCATGTGATCAGGGCAGCCCTGGCCAGGAGGTACTAAGCATATCTATGGCTGAGCATGGGAGAGGAGGATACCTCATATACTGCCTTTGCACTCTTTGGTCCTCATTTCCAGCAGGGTAAATGGTCCCCAAGACCCTGTTGTTGATAGAATCACAGGCAAAGGTAAGAGCAGACACATTTGGAAGTCACTTCACAATGTAGAGAGCTGAGGACTGTGCAGCTTCTCAGGGAGCTGAGAGCAGGAGCATTCAGAGTGATGCCACGTGAATTGGGCTTGCTCCTGTATTTGTTATGGCTTGTGGTTCAAGCTCTCTGCAGACCTCACCCCAGCGAAGCCAATGGAGCGGAGAATTTGGCTATTTTAGTTCATTTAAATTCTTGTCAGGCTTTTTTGCTTGCCTCCTTGACTTCCCCTCTCCCTTTGCTGGGACAGCTGCTTAGCTGGGCTGACAGGACGCAGTGCTAAGAGGGCAGCCCCAATTAACGGCACTGTGATCACTTCTTCTGTCTTAAAATCCCACACGCTTCCAAATTAATTTAGAATAGATTCAATCATAGTCATTTACAAGGTCTGCTGCTGGGCACTGCAAGGAGCAGTTTGCTGGTGGGATTACCATTCTTTGCAATGTGGTCTGCATAAGTTCACTATACCACATTCCACAGGAAAAAAGAAAAAAAAAGTGGAATGCAGCCTTGGCGTGGTTAAATGCTAAATATGTGTAACTGTGCACAGTGAAGTGTTCCTCAGGACACCCTGGTGAAGTCAGGGGGACTATTTCCAGACAAGGTCATGGAAGAACTGCTTCATTTTCATTTGCCTTCAGCAAGAGAGTAGCAGGCATAAGCAGTCAGAGGAACATCTAGGACAATAACCCTCCCAAAAGTCCTTACTCATACTTTGGTTTTCCTAAGCTGAGACTGTCCACAGAGCAAAGCCCAGCTCAGAGCATCCTCTCTTCCTTTTCTTGTTACACCTCTGCCTTCTGTAAAGCTAAGGCTGAATGCCCACTGATATACTTCCATTGCCCTATGCTTTGCCTTCTAAACAAGAAGTTTCTTCTCCAGACTAGTTTTTAAGAAGCCATCGTTTCTTCTTTATGTTCTGCTCTAAGTATCACTTCTGCTCTTCCATATCCAGCAAAGCTGACCATCTTGGACCTCTCCTGTGATGTGGAACACTTCCTAAATGGAAACACTTAAGTTGTGAAATTGTATGATCTCCTTGCCACAACCCTTACTGTTCAATTCCTTTCCTGCCTTTCATTCCTTCAGAGTGTCTCAGCATACAGTTTCAAGAGTAACCAGTCTCTAGTTCTGTTTTGGTTTTATGCCTAATTGATGCCAAAACTCTTATTCATTATACAGAATTTCTCTGGACATAAACAGCAAGAAACAAGTGCATTGGAATTGCTCTGCTATTTAGTAATTACAATGTCATTCCCTTTTTTTTTTTCTTTTTTTTTTTTTAATCTGCCACCTAGCTACTGCAGTAAGGAAAAAGTGTTCACCTCTTCCTAAACAAGGAGGTTATTAAGCAGTCTTGGGTAAGGCATACCAGAAGGCTGCTGTAGTGATGCCCAGTAGTGCTGTAGGTGCTCTCTGGCAGCTGTTGCACACATCACTGCCTCAGGAATATGGCCATGTATACATGGACAGTGAAACCAGGCTCAGGTTTAGGGCTTCTCTCTTACAAGCTCTAACGACTCCAAAGAATTTGCATCCACTTGGCTAAGAAAATGGCTAAGGGTGACTGAACGAATGTAAATGAGGCAACTCCTCATCCTGTGTTTCTTTATCTGAGGAGCAGTTTATAAATTCAAGGTAAGTATATCTTTCCACCAGCTTTGCACAGCTCTACTCTCCCAGGGTGAATAAATTTTTTTGATGGGTAAGTTAAAACATCATTATTTTTTTCATTATCATTGTCATCAGTATAAATGGCAGAGGTGTAGGGTTTTTGCCCAAGCTTTTAAATTTTCATGACAATTTTACTAAGCTATTTTATACGTTATTAAGCACACTTGTGATTTGTTTCAACCCATACCTTCGTGTGAAGTTTTAAGTGAGTGTTCCCAGAAGTGGGCAAAGGGAGCCTGTGTGTAGCGGACCTAGCTATGGTCTTGGGCTTCTCTGTTGCTGGGTGTCCAAATTGGGGCTCACAGTCAGGGATGGCCAAGGTGCCTGAGAGTGCATTTTTCTTACACTTAAGTTTTATTATGAGATTCTTCTGAAAATCCCAGCCCAAGGGATTAATGGTGTTGATATTCTTGAGCACCAGGATACTTGTTTTGCTAAGACAAAGAATCACAGAATCACAGAATGTCAGGGGCTGGAAGGGACCTTGAAAGATAGGAATAGAATAGAATAGAATAGAATAGAATAGAATAGAATAGAATAGAATAGAATAGAATAGAATAGAATAGACCAGGTTGGAAATTACCTCCAAGATCATCCAGTCCTCTCCTTATAAGAGATGTTCCACTTAGAAGCAGTGGTTTAGTGAAAACAGGATCTGTGCTGGTTTCTGCTGAGGAGAAAAATAAAGGGCTGTAGACTCAAGCCCTTGTTTACCCAAACTCAGGAATGATTCCTTCTTGTAGCCATTTCTAGAAAGCGAGGTCAGTGGTTGTACTTATTTTTTTTAACAAACTTTTCGATGGGGTTTTACAGACAACTGCTTTTTGTAAACTGCTGAAAGAGGACAGGGGCTCCAGGATTTCAGCACAACTCACAGCCTAACATCTGACTGTGGGAGGAGATGAATAGGGCCTTTACCCCTGCGTGAAAATCTATTTCTGTGGTCTTATACTGTTCCCAGGAGCCTCCTGGCTGTATTTCTTTGTAAAATACTGATTTCTTTCATGTGTAGGAAAATGTGCCTGGCCAAATCCTGAACTGGACTGCTGTCGTCAGTTTGTAACAGCTACAGATCTGCCTCTCTAAACTGATAGAACCACACTTCCCAAATGCTGCCTTAGTGCCAAGTCTGCAACTACTGGACATGGGATTTTGCAGGTAGGTCACTTTTTCCTATTTAAAAAGGAAAACTCTCTGCCAGCAAATTTTGATTTCTACTTTCACAAGTCTTTCTCCCAAAATTAATTTAATTTTTCCTTCTAACTATTGCCACGTAAAACAATGTCATTGTGCATGTGCAAATTGCTGCTCCCTTTCCTTCTCCTCAGCCCTCAGGTATCACCTGAAGGACCAAATCCTGAACGTTTTTTTCAACTCTTGTTGAAGTCGATCAGAATTTTTCCTGCCAAAAAAAGACTTCCTGAAATGCTCAGGGAGTTCAGGATCAGATTTGAGTAGCCTGCTGTCTGCAGGAGAGGTAGATGCTAGCCTCCTATTCTAAATTGATGTTCTTCCCATCTAAATATAGAAGGTTCCCTTTCCTCACCCCAAGGACTGTTTAATTTTGACCACATTTCCCATCCCCTTGCATTTTTGTGCTAGGTGCACTACACATGTCTCGCAGTTTCTTTACGAAAGTGTCAGTTATCTTTCGGGCTGTTCCCTCCCCCTTCACCTCAATAATTTCTTGTTTTTCTGATAAGAGATTTAAGGCAGAAAGGTTTTTTTCCTCTTCTTTTATGCTGTATGCTATGGCGTGTCTGCCAGGCCCTTCAGATCTAAAGCACACCATTAGAAAAACCTAACACTCCATATCCCAAATGGGTCACTTCCCAAGTCTAGTGCTGAAATCCTTTTAGCTAATACTGTTCAGGTGACTTAGTACTAAATTATATTTTAGAAAGATATGGTCTGCCCTTTACTTTTTCATGGGGCTACCATTCAGTCAATTTTAGAGCTGTAATTCTTTTTCAGGGTTGCCATGGAAACAAGTTAGTGTTCCACTGCTGCCTTGTGAAAACGAGAAGAGTGCTCATACATCATTTTACTGCTCCTGGGTCGTTACGCGGTGTTGCCGTTCTGGGCTTCTCCCCTCCTACGCACACGTTACCGGGGGCAGAGCCTCTCGCTGCTTTAGCTCTTCTACCACCAGGAGTCAATTAGTTCAACCCAAGGCATATTTAAAGTGTGAGATCTCCAGATCTCCACACAGGCCTCACTCATAATGCATGCTCCAATCTGGGAGTCTTGGCCTTTGAAGAGCAGCTTTCCTGAGACCTTCCTAGCCTGCAGTGAAAGGACTGTACTTCATGTCAAGGTGTCATACCAGGGTCAGCACCTGATTCCTAGATGGTGTAGCTGCTATGCTCAGTATAAACATGCCTTACAGATAGGTACAAACCCTTCAGCAGAAGATAGCCCATAGGCTATAAGGTGTTGGCCTTGTTAGCCATTGTAACAGCAGTTCAGAGAGGGATCAAAATGAGTAGACTGCCCTTAACATTTCAAACTTGCTTTATGCTTTGAATTAAAAGCTTTACCAAACCCAAAACACGATGAAGAAAACCCTTCAGGTGTCTCCACTGACTGTCTTCATGTGCACTAGATGTATCTGTAGACTGAATCACAGAATCGTGGAAAGAAGCAGGTTGGAAAAGAGCTTAGAGATCATTCAGTCCAACCTATCACCTAACATCTTCTAATTAACTAAACCATGGCATTAAATGCCTCGTCCAGTCTCCTTCTAAACACCTCCATGGATGGCAACTCCACCACTTCCCCAGACAGCCCATTCCAATGCCAATCACTCTTTCTGGGATCAACTTCTTCCTAACATCCAGCCTAAACCTGTCCTGTTGCAGCTTGAGACTATGATTTCTTGATCTGTCACTGATTGCCTGGGAGAAGAAACCGACATCCACCTGGCTAAAACCTGGACAAAAGCACTGTCACCTCTCAGTCTGCCACACAAAGACCATATTTGGCCTTGTTTTACACCCTGCATTGTTTGTGGTAAACACAAGTCATGATGCTAGGCATGTGCGTCTCCCTTTTTCAGTAAAATAACTGGGGATTGGTTCCAGAGTGCTTTTATCTGTTGCTGTTGGTCAAAGACAGTTGTTTGCTGCTGCCTTTGGTTTTTGTCTTCTACCCATTTGCCTGGTGTGCTTTGCACAGTGCCTAGCTGAGGACTTGCCTCCCCCATGAATGGCAGACCTGCCCTACCAGTCTTTAGCACTGAGTCAAGCATTTGAAGCTGCTTGCTTCAGTCTGAAATGGCCTAGCAATGGCCTGCGACACTGGGAACTGCTGGTGTGCTGCTCCAGCCCCGAGGGCTGACCTCTTTGCTGTGCACTGTACCTGATCAGACTATTCCAGCCTGTAAAACTGGATTCTGCTTCACCCAGGAATTGCAGTGATCTCCTGAGAGCCACAGAGGATTTGTCTCAGGTCCGTGGATCTTCTCAGACAACATACTCAATTCATCACCAGGCCACCACATGGTAGGGACTATATTTTTCTCTCATTTATACCTCTACATACATTTTTGGATCACAAATGTTGAGACTCTGACAGTGAGTAAATCCTTCTCCCTTTTCCAAAGTTAGTGGAAGTTTATGTCTAACCTTTAAGCAGCAGTTTATGCTGCAAGACTCTCTCCAGTTATTTACATTCCCTAAAACCTTTCTTAAATTCACTTAAATCAATCAGACTCTATATATACATTCTGCAATATTAGTTTTACCATCCACATAACAGAATCTCTGTGTGTTAATTGTAAGTAAGTTAGGGGAAGTTTTCTGTATGTATTTAGTAACATAGTTAATATTTTTTGTATCGGCCTCATTACAATTCACTTCTAACCCTGATTCAATCATTCCTTAACAAGATGTGAGGCTTCTCTGTTGAACACTGCTTTAGCAAAAGTGATCTCACTGCTCTGGCAAAAGGTATTTAGCAAATGCCAGGCGTGGTGTGGAAGCACGACACGTGTGTGCTGCAGCACAACAGCAAAGCTCCAGCAAGCAAGCACATGGCTCAGATGGGGACAGTGCTCCTTGTTCTTTTCTATTTAATTTTGTGTGCCCCTTGGATCTATATCTCGCTTGTTGTAACACACAGAGAATTGGGGTCAAGGAAATTTTTCTCCTGGAAAACATTTTTTTTTTCAATTTCAGCTGTTTCCTCCATTTCTAAAACCTATTAGGACTTTTTCAGCAGTAGATGTGCACTCAGAAGTGCCTGAGCAACCTACCTACCCTCCTGCCATCAAGGATGTATGCAGGCGAACAGCAGTGTTTTGCCAGGCCAGAAGTTGCACCCTTCTACCAACCGGATTAGGAGCAGTTTTGCTCTCTTAGGTACAGCCACCAACACCACACCACTGCTCTGCTGCCAACAGCTAAGTGAAAGGAGTCATCTAGCAGTGTGAATCACAGCATCATGTGGTGCCTGGCCTGCATAGCACAGCTGGTGGTTACTCCTCCTGCAGTCTGGAGCTCTAGAAGGAGGAATGACAATCTCGAGTTAAGAAATTAGTCCAGTTGTCATCATTATTTCTCTATCCTTTCTGAACATCTTCCTCCAGATTTTGTGCCTTTGATCAGCACGGGTCCGCAGAGTACCAACACCTCTGTCGCTGGCTGACAGACTTTGGCAGACAGGAGTAAAGCACATGGCCAGGTGCCTCACTCAAACGTGTTTGTTTCTTTATCTGTCCAGTGATATCCAGCAAGATGCTGTGAAGGCTGAGGCTGCTTGGAAGCTGTATTGACTTCACCACATAGCAGACACTACCCACCAGAAAACCACTGCTCCTCAGTATGGTCAAGTGTGAAATATACTCCAAGCACTTCTCTCTCACAGCAATATGCAGTGCTCATGACCCAAACACTCCTCAGATACTAAGGGCTGTATGCTTGGTAAAGCATGCTGGAGCTTGTGTAAGGCAAAGAAGCTGATGGCTGTGTCATGCAAATGCAGTAGATTTTGCTAAATGTTTTAGTGTTGTTCCAGTGAGTCTTGGACCCAAGAAGGTAGAGCAAGGCTGCACACGAAACAGCCAGGTGGCAGGGAAGTTTGGAATGGGGAGCTGCCAGCCCATCCCAGCTGTGAAATGAAGTTTGCCTCCTTCTAGGAGTAAACTTGACCCTCATAGAAAGTGACTACCTTCATTTTATGATCGTAATGTACTAATAGCAACTCTTGGTATAACCTGCAGGGCTGGAAATAATGAGGAAACTGAATACAATACTCCCAGGGCATAGGCTTAAAGTGATAACTATTCAAGCGTAGCCTTTGACTAATGCAGTTGCTCTTGCACATCAAATAATGTCAGAAATGCCACACTTCATAAGAAAGGGCTATAAAACTTCATTGTGATCCCTCAGCCCAGAAATCCACGCTCAAAGGACTAAAAAGTGTTTAAATCTGCTGTATTACATATGGGCAAATGGACACAGGAATGAAAGATATTCCAGGTCACCTGCGTTACATTTACAAGGTGTTCTCCCTGGTCAGTGGTTTTACAATACCACATCCACACTTACTGCTCTTTTTGGGTTTTTGTCTCTACCATTTTGTTTCTGCAATGTTCTATTGGCCAGATAAGGCTACTGGAGAGCAGCCAATAGAGTGATACCTGGAGAACAGCATGAATGCCTCCTAAAGCATTCTGAATCTCTGCCTCCAATCAAGCCATCTTGCAGCAGTGAGTCTGATCCATCATGAGTTTGGCTCTGTTGGCAGCCAGGGTAACAGCAGATGAAGAAAATGCAAACACAAGCATTTTCTGCCCAGCAAGGGAACATGACATCAGCATGAGTCCTCAGTGCTGACTCTTGTGAGGGAAAAAAACCTGCTTCAATTGTGCTTTCTGGGACAATTCCTATGATGGTGTAACAGAAATAGTCACTCAGGTGGGGGGAAAGAAATCCATCTCAAGCACAGGCACAACCACCATGTATGCTTGCCTGGTGGAAAGTTCTTGTTCTGCCTTAACACCTGACTTTTGTTGAAATGTTAGTGTCTTTTGCTCTGTTTGTGCCATGCATCCAATTCAGCAACACCTCAAGTACTGAAGTCTGAAATGTTCCTCATTTACAACAGTGCTCCAAAGGTGTTTTGCAGAAACTTTAAAAA
>VWZI01018354.1:27739-51396 GCA_013396835.1 Psilopogon haemacephalus | reverse complement strand
ATCAGCAGACACTGTGGCTTTCTAAATCACTGCTGCTGAAAGGCATTTCCCAGAGTTGCTCATGCTCCATAGGGTGCAGGCAGAGGGTTCCCCTCCTTTTGTCTGAGGAGAGTTTTCTGCTGCCTCTTTAGTAGTCTGCTTGCTGCCGCAATGAGATGTGGCTTACCTGATGCACGGGAGTGAAGATTCGTGCTGCTGGGTGTTCACAGGTGCTCTCAGACCTTCTGCCCTCCTCTCCTCTGCATCCCATTCTAGGTATAAAATTTAAGCAAACATTACATAGCATTTTGTGAGACATTCTTAGTCTGGTTGTCCTCTAACAACGTAACAGATTTTACAGCTTTCTCCACAGGTGCCCACCCAGCCCCAGGAGGTGGGCAAGGCTCTGCCCAAGAGGTCAGGGCCAGATCAAAGAACTGCCCTCCAGTACCCATGGGGAGTCAATCAGTGTAACAAGTTTGTCAGAGTCCAAATCTTGTTTTCACCTTTCATTTGCCTATGTTTTTGTCCTGGACAATCCTCAATATTCAGGCAATCATTTGCTCTCATATTTATTACCCTTGGCTCTTCTCTGTTATATAAACGATCTAATTTTCAATGTCATCTTTTGACATCTATGGAGATAGATACAAGCTGGGCACAAAAATGTTCTGGGCAACGTTTCAAAGCAGTGGCAAGGCTTCTCAGTGGCAGCAAAGTAAAGGCAGCCTCTCTCATTTTTCCATTTTGCAGTACTCATTGTTTTGGCTTGCTGTATAACACAGAGGAAAATTTATTTCACCATTAATGCTTCCTATCAGTCGTGGATGAAGTGAAAAAAATAACAGTGGCATCTTTCCAGGGCCATTCTCCTCTGAATACTGAACATGGGCACTGTAGTGGCTCAAGCTTGTCCAATGCTGGTTGGAGTCTACCCTAGACCACTGCTACAGAAAGAGGACTCTGCTTACAGCATCAGACAGTATAGATACACAGTAGTTAAATATAGATGAACTCTGTGAAGTTTTCTGAGTGGCAGCAAACCACACACTCCTTTAAGAGCAGAAAGCAGAAATCTCATTTCAAATGTTCTCTTAAGGGTAGAGGGTTAAACCTATCTAGATGGCCACATCCTGTGTATTGAGAGATTTTTTTCATCTGAAGAGCTGCTAAACTACAAATAAGAGTCCAACACTTTCAAAACATTTACTTTTCAACCACTGTTTTTCTTATTATGGCTAGTTTCTTTTCTTATTGTTGTTGTCTTGGCATATATAAAGTATCTTCACAGAGGAGGGTCCCACTGGGGACAATTGCTTTGCAAGCACAGAGAGTGCTATAACCAGTGTGACTCAGGTGGTGCATTTCCAAGCTAGCATAAAACTGCCACCATGAATGTAGAGTCAGCATGGTGGAGAGAAGAGAATGCGAGAGAAAAGTAAGCCTTTCACCTCAAGGGACCATGTTATGCAATATTAACTCTTTTTAAAACTCAGTAAGGGAAAAACTATTAGGAACACAACTGACTAGAAGGCTGCAGCCAGAGAAGCTTTCAAAGCATCCAACCTGGACCAGTAACTGGAAAAAATACTGTCTGTAAGCCCTATGAAAACAGAAGCTATGCAGTAGAAAACATCTATTTGCCATGTGATTCTTTGTTTCCACTGGCTTTTTCTTATATACCAGCCAATATGTATGGCTTTGTAAAAAAATTAGTGTCCGTGCAGACATTTACATTAAAATATCTAATTTTGAGAAAAAAAAAATCATTCCACAGTGTTACTGGCCTGAACACAGTCATTAAACATTATACACTGATAGCTTATTGTTCACTTATGTGATAATTTTACTTTCAATTATATCTGGGTAATGAATAAAGACAGTTAAGACTATAACCTATTTTCAAACACCAGAGTTCTATCAACATGCAGTTATTTATGCTAATGAAAATAATGATCTTTTTATAGTGCTTGTCACTGAAATGGAATGATGTCCTGCCAACAGTGCATGTTTGCCAGTGGCTACAAATTAATCAGCTAAACTGGAGTGGTAATTGGAGTAAAGACAAGTCAAGGGGCAGCAAGGCCAGCTCTGGCAGAAAAGCTTTTGAAGATGAATACCCTGTTCAGTGCACAAAGCAAAAGAACTTGTTTATATAATGCTGTTGTTTAATTAAATCTAAGCAGCTGTTTCATCAAGAGGTCTCTGAAGATAAATGTGGAAGGTGATGGGCAGGGGAATCAAAATGTGGTGATGATTGTGTTATACTGGATTACTCTGTAACACACCTGCCTAATGACACTATTTCATAGAGCTCCTGATTGTAAAGTGCAGACAGACACCTGAGGGTAACCCCTGACTCTGAATACACTCCAGGACCAGCTTTGGAAATGTTGGCTCCAGAGTTCAGTGCTTAACTGAGCGCATGCAAAGTTCTGCTGTGGGGGCCCACATGTGCCTGCCCATGAGAGATGTCCATGTGTCCAGCCACTGAGCAGATAGGTGACATCCTCAGTATTCTCCCTTGGCTTGTTTGGGCTCCTTGTTGTAAACTGGGGGTGAAGCATGGGAAATGCTTGTGCCCTGCTTTGCTCAAACAGCCTGGTTTTGCTTTGTGGGCTGTTTGGGTTTTTTCACCTTCCTTTTATTCACCTTCTTATTTACTTGCCACTTTCACTTTATTTTACTTTGTAGGCACAACTAGTAATTGCTTTGAGCAAGACATGTAACAAAGCAGTGGTTTGTGCTGGATATTTCTTTCCCATTTGGGGCAGATTCCACCTGACAGCTGCAGCACTATGGCTAGGGAGATGCTTCCAGTGACTTTTGATGGTCAGAAGAGGGATGGGTGACAACTGCATTCTACAAGGGCTAAAAATCTTTCTGTTCTCTTTGATGTTGATCCCTTATGGATGGTTCTTCCTGTGTCCTGCCCTTCATGCCACCCTGATCTTTTACAAAGAGCTGTTATATAGGGGTTGTTCCTTGTCCAAGTGCTCAGAAGCTGTGGGTGACTGTGTAGGAATGAGCAGCCATAGACAGGAGCTTGAAAATGTTTTAGGAACATTAGGAAATTGATAATTATTTGTGCACATGACATTTTAAAACACAAATTTAACCTCCACAGTTACAAAGGAAAAATTGGAACGCGTGACACTAGCCTACTGACTCAGACACCATAATACAGAGAAAAATATGGCAGACTTCCATCTTCTCTAAGTGTCTCATGATTTTCTGCATAATTCAGAATTTTGCTGACTTAAGAGTTTGGGATCTGGATGCTGAAGGTTTCCCTTGTGTTTTGGCCCTGTCTGCTGCAGCTTGAATCTCCTTGGTGGCTTCAGACTCCCAGCTTTGAGAGACATGGACAGAAGGAGCTTCACTGACACATTGCTCCTGGTGGGATCTGGTACCTATGTCTGGCACATATTTAGTAAATCTTGCCAAAGGAGTTTTCCTAGGCACATTTTGTTGAAGGCTCCGTTTTTGAAAGGATGAGAGCCTTAAATGTGTTTGCAATATAAATAGCAATAACTCAAAGCTGTCACCAGCTGAAAAAAGTTTTCACAAGGGTTTCCATTTCTTCCAGAGAATGATACTTCATAACATTCAAATACATTGCAAGAGCATTTCATTTGGGTTTCCTCCTCTGCTTTTGTTCAGACTCTAAGCCCGGTTCCACAGTGAGAGACTTTCTGCTTAAAGATGGAAAATAAATTACCAAATTTTCATTTTCCAAACGAAGGTATTACAAGTAATTCACCTGCTGCCAGTACTGGAGCCATTTTGCTGTGACAGGGACGAAATGCTCACAAACCCTGTTGCAAACTCAAGAGGACCTTTGTCATTCATTCCTTTTTCAGAACCCCCTACAGCCCTCACATGAGCTGCAGTGCATGGTTAAAGGCAGAGACCCACACTGCCTCCCACAAGACACTGCAGCTCATTCCCTTGTGAATACCTTCCTTTTTTTACCAGGTCAACAATTCTGATCTGTGCTGGAAGACAGGGAAAAGCAGCTAACTAGAGCTATTTAAAGAATGTTTAACACACTGTTGACAAGCCACCTTTCAGCACAGATCATCAGGTGTCTTTGTGCTCTTGGAACCCAAATCCTATTTCTCATGCGCTTCCAGCCTGAGAGAGCATTTTGTGATCCTTAAGTTCAATTGCCTCTCCTCGGCATCTCCGGCTGCATCCTGCAGCCTGTGCTTGGCTGCCACAGGTGTGATTCTGCTGTCCTCTGTGGCAGTGGAGGTGACCTTCTGTAGGATCAGGCCTTATTTGAGTAAAGCAGTGTACCGTGTCATATTAAATTGGCACCCCTGACTGCTTCTGCCAGCTTGGCCCCGTGGAGTTTTCAATAAAATGTGAGTAATTATTTTATAAGGTGTATAAAGAGCTTATTCAAGGCACATGCTCATTAAGCTCTTTCAGTCGTTATTAACATCAACCCCTAAAGGACAACAATGGTAATAATGCGACGTGGGGCTGAAAACTGCAGCATTTAATCAGAGAGCACAGCGGAGTGATTTAAAAGCACTAAGCTGCTCTCACAGCCAGGGCTGGGAGAAGGTGGATGCTCAGAATTAGTTAATGATTCTTACATTACACTTGGACTAATCTGGAAGCTCAGAATGAATCTAGCATTCCAGATTGATTTTATGGTGATACACAAGAATGAGTAGTCATTCCCAGACTAAACTTAAGAGGCAAGGTGAAGGACATTCTCTATTCGAATAAGCCATCACCACGCAAGGGGCCTCTGCTGGCCCTTCAGCTGCAGAGGAGCTGAGAAGCAGCTCTGCATGTGCAGGCCCATGGGAAGGCTTAACCCTGTGGATGCTGTGGGGAGCTGGAAGGGTGACTGCACAGGGAGGACTGAAGTGATCTCCTTCGTTCTTCAGCAGAGCAGAAAAACAGGTCAGATTTAACAGACTCTTCTACATTTCACTGCAGTAACTGGGACTGGATTCAGCCCTTAAGGCTCCTGCATTATGGCTCAGTGTGGTCACACTGTCCCTCGTGAGTTCTCAGAGACCTTTTTCTTCTTCCAGTTTGGAATTGCAGTCTCTCTCTCTTTCCAACAAAGCATCAGGGCTGTAATATTCTCTAGACCACCCTCTTCTTCACCCATGATCCACTGTATTCAATAGAAGAGAGTGATTCTTCCCTTACCCAGAATCTGTGAAGAGCCAGGCCCTGTGAAGGCTTACCTATGAACTAGGTACTTCAGAGGAAAAGCCAAACACATGCACGCTTCCTTTGTTTGCACTCCTGCAACCAGAGCAGCCCATCACAGTACCCACAGCCAGAGCCCTGCAGCCCATCACAGTACCCACAGCCAGAGCCCTGCAGCCCTTTAACTCTGCTCTCCTGCTGCCTGAGCAGCTGCCCCAGGCACACCCAGCAGCTCCAAAGCCTGGCTGCCTCCTCCATCAGGGTGGAGAGGAAAGGTACCTTGACTCCTGGATTGACAACCTGGGCTTCCTCATTTGCCAAATATGCCTGAGCACCCACCCGGCATCCAAGCCCAGCTGCTCAAAGGACAGTCCCTGGGTGAGCAGATTCAATTACTCAGTAAGACCTACTGAGAGCTGTGCCCCTGCAGTGGAGGAATGCTCTGTGTGAGAACTGATCTGCAAGGCCACTGTGGCATTGTGTGCAATAAGAGCACACTGGTCATCGTCACACCTGCACCACAGGTTTGGCCATTCCATGGAAAGCAAAGGCCAAGGGACAGAGCTCACTCTGCAGGAGCAGCTCTCCAGGTACTGCATATTTAACATACATTTTTAATAGAAAGATGAGGAAGGAATAGGAAAGGCAGAGGAAGACACTCAGGATTGGTTGACAGGGGAGAAGATGAGCCAGAGGGGAGTACATAAATTGTGGTATCAAGCTCTATACAGGTGCTCCTCCTGTGGTGCTGTCCTCCCTGCCTGGCACCTCCAGCACAACCCATGGGACCTGCAGACACCATAACCTGCAGTCACTGGAGCAGTGGCTCAGCACTTGGGTGTCCTCACTGCCCCTTGCTTGCTTTCTCACCAGCACCAGCAGCAAGGCTTCTCCTGGGCTTTACTAAGAGGTGGCTGGTAATGAGCATGCAGCCCTGAAGTAAAGAGGTGGACTAGTAACAAAGGTGGGAAGAAACATATGCTCTTGTCAGCTCTAGCAGTGCTGAGAAATGTTTCTCCTGTGATTGATAGCTTTCATCCACAGGGGCCTGCTGGAGCCCAGATGGGCAAGCAGTGCTGTTTCCCCAACTGCCTCATCTCACTCCCCAGCCTCAGCTCCCTGCCCAGTAGAGGCTGTGCACAAAAGCCACTAATCAAGTTTAAAAGCCAGCTTGCAGTGCCAGAGGAGGGGCTGGCAGGAATTGGGTAAAGATTAAATTCAGCGAGGGTAAGAAACAAGCAATGAGAGTTAGATGTTCAACCTATGGGGCTCTACCCATTTGGCTGCTCCAAGGTTACCTTCTCTTTTTTTTTTTTGTTTCCTCCAGTGAATTTTTAATATCCACCTTCCTCTCTGATACAAATCATTGATTCCTGCTCGAGTACTCCACTCCTGCAAGATTTTAGAGCAGAGCTGAAGGCTACAAGGTTACTGAACAAGCAGAACCTGCTTTATTGCCAAGCATTTAATATCCTGTTTCCAACAGAGGAGGCTTAGAGGGAAAGTATGGCATGATCCTTCTCCAGCATATCTGCCCTGCCTCTAGCTTAAGGAAGGAGAGGAGAGGGAATAGGTTCAGAGCCATCAAATAAGAAGACAACCCTCTCATATTAGTTCCTTTTTCAAATAAATCTGCCCCCAAAAAGCTATTCACAGTCAAACAAGGCCAGAATGGTTTTCACATGGCTCCCAGTCTTGCCACTTGCTTCTTTCTTGCACTGGGACACAGGACTAGTCTCAGATTTGCCCACACAGTGCCTAGACCTTTGGAGCACTACAAAAAAAAAAAAAAAAGTATCTATATTGTGGGAAGCAAGGGGATTTTCCTTTCTATTCTAAACAACAGGTGCTTGTTTCCTACCTTTTGCCTGTAATTCTTAGTAAGTTCTTTGTTCAAAGATGGGAATTTTTCTGCTTGGCTGAAATTCTACAGCTTAATTTGAATAGCATTTCAACTGACATTCCAAACAAAGGTTCACATGTAGTTTGTTGCAGAGAAACACTAAAGTTTGGGGTTTTTTTAATTATTAAAAATATTTCCAACTTGCCATTTTCCATTCTCAAGGTCTTCATCTCTGCACAGGCCTATATTTAGTAGTAAAAGGGAATTTGAGGCGGGGGGGTGGAAATACATTTTAAAGTAAAATGTGGTAAAATTTATTTTCCTGGAGAAACATTTATATAAATATAGACCGACAGGCGTGGGAGATGGTAACATTTCAGTGTGCAGGTGTGTGTGTGTGTGTGTGTGTGTGTGAAAAGACATGAGTGAGTTAAAACAGACAGTGCTGAATAATGTGTGTGTGTGTGTGTGTATATATATATATATATATATATGTATACACACATATATACACACACATAGAAAGCCAAGGAACAGAGATATTCAGGCTGGAAACCAATTCTTTTTTCTTATATTTATAGAGCCAGCCTCTTCTTAGTGATGCCCAGTAACAAGACAAGGGGCAATGAGTGGATTATGAGGCATAGGAGGTTTCATGTGAACCTGAGGAAGAATATTTTTTTCACTGTGAGGGTGACAAAACACTGGAACAGGCTGTCCAGGGAGGTTGTGGAGTCTCCATCTCTGGAGATATTCAAGAAGCACCTGGATGTGTTGCTGTATGATCTGCTGCAGGTGATCCTGCTCTGGCAGGGGAGATGGACCAGATGATTTTTCAAGGTCCATTCTAGCCTCTGAAATTCTATGAGTCTATGATTCTACATTGCATTTGTGAATTACTATTTTTTAAAAGAAAAGGCAACTGGAGAGGCACAGGTGCATGTCCACCAGCCTGCCTGCACACAGGACTGATGGCAATGTCCCATGCTGACTTTGCCACTAGAGAAAAATGTCCACATATGTAATGCTGAGGGCTTTTCACTGCCTTTTGTTGAAGGCATGCTTTTCTGGTCACAAAAATACTTTAGCCATCATCTCTATCGCTAACAGTTGTCTATAAAATGAAGACAGTGTTTCTGCTGTTAACACTAAAGCCTATACAGGTATCTGCCTCTGAGAGCTGTTCTGTAAGCACTGGATTCAGGCATTTCTTAGTTCTTATGCCTCTCCAAAATCAAATCACACTGGATGCCTGAACATTAGGACTCAGCTAGACCCTAAGACTGAAAACACCAATGAAAAAACAGGAGACAACTGCTACAGATGCTCAGGTGAACAAATTCCCAGTCTGTGCCCTAAGCAAGCAGCCTTGATTCATCGCAGCCTTGATTCATCACAGCCTGGCACAGGGGAGCAGCAGTTAATGGGTTAAACTGATGAGTCCTGAAAACTGCATCATGCAAACAGTGATGTGTTGGAATGGCTGCAGTCAACTATTGGCACCCGTGGTTGCAAGAAAAAGGGCTGTGGCTAATGCCCAGGAAACAACAAGAGAGCTTACTGAGACCTGCCTATGGCTCCCTGATAAAAACTGCTGGGGCTTCAACTCTGCAGAAAAAAATTAACTGCTTTCCAAGTTTTCCACAGACTACAAGGACTTGCCACGGGCTCAGGGCTGGGGCATTTGTGCTCACCTCAGCACAGTGGGACTCAGAGAGGGCAGCAGAGCAGGCAACCTGAGTGCTCCAAGCAATCCTCACTGTGACACAAGCAAGACCCCAAGCTTGGCACTGCAAACTCAGAGCTTTCATCAGCTGCCTGCCTCTGCTTTTCAGGCCCACCTTTAAAGAAAACAGATTCTTCAGAGAATTAGCAATTAGCTTTCACTGACAGTGAATAAATAAACAGTGCTTTCTAAACTGTAGCTGGTTTCCCACCAAAGTCCCTGTACTTCTGAGGACATGTTCTCTGAGCTACCCTTGCTACTCTCCCAGCAAGTGACCAACACTACACTCCAAAGTGCACCACACCACCTTCAGCTTGTGTAAAGCAAGCTGAGCTTCAGGCACTCTGGGGTGGCACAGTGCTTGTAGGTACCAATTTGGATCTTTCTCCTCCATTGTGAGACCCCTTACTAGACAGGATGAGCACTAGCTGGAAATGGAATGCCTGACTCCGACCTTTCTTTTCTTATATAGGAGAGAAATCACCTTGTTTGGTCCATTTTGACAAAGTAAATTAATGCAGCAAACAAAGAAAAAAAAAATTTTCCTTTGGCTGCCAAATATTCCTGAGCAAAGAGCACAAGGAACACCAAGCCATGCATGATGTCCTAGTAAATCAGTCAATTAAAGATAACAAATAATAGCATCAAACAATGAATAAAACCCTATAAACCCACACTGGCTGCAGAAATATCCACGTGGAACCACCCTCAAATGGAGCTTAATCCAACTTGCCACGGCAGATGAATAATCCTTTGGGAGCCTTGGGGACTACTGGGGACTAGAAGGTCAGGTTTCTTTTAGATCTGGACATCCTAATTTAATTCCAGCTAATGCCTGATGCATGAATAATTCATTTGCATTTCTCAGTTTGGAACTAAACTTCTCAGAGAATTCAGCAAGTGTGAATGTTGCTGCAGTAAACATATGCCAATTATTTTATTTATTTTTTTTTTTCCCTCCAGAAGCTGGAAAATGAGGTTACTCCCCAAAAAAGTGGGTAAAATAATTAAAATGTAAATTGAAATAAATTATTCACAGTAGTAAATTTAAATAAATGACTCGAACACCTAAACTCAATTAAGGCATGTTGTTAGCTAGAATCCTCAGCATCGTATAGCAGATGTACAAAGCCAAGAACTGGCACAAAAAAAAAAAAAGTCTTCAGCGTGCATGAATGTTTTATAGGTAACAGAGTATATACCCTAAGGGCCTTGAATATTACATTAAATTATACATTTCTAATAAAGAAAATATAAATGAATATGGAACAAATGTCGGCTTCCAGCTTAAGCCACCAAATCCTTCTTTGAAGAGTGAGCTGCACCATTGCATAACAGTTGCAATATTATCTTGTTTAATGGCTTAAAGACTGTTGTCAGCTAAATAGCTGCGCCTGTATGTACGAGAAGGCATAAGTGCCATTGGCAACTCTTGTGTGGTGTTATGGAAACCATTCTAAAATAAGACCTCAGTTACTGTCACTTCAAACTCTTTTAAAACTTTAATAGAAATTGCATATTCACCAGAGGAGACATTCATTTGCTGTAACTCTTTTCTTCACCATGAGAGTGGTGAGAGCCTGGAATGGGCTGCCCAGGGGGGTGGTTGAGGCCACGTTCCTGGAGGTGTTTAAGGCCAGGCTGAATGAGGCTGTGGGCAGCCTGATCTAGGGTAGGGTGTCCCTGCTCATGGCAGGGGGGTTGGAACTACATGATCCTTGTGGTCCCTTCCAACCTGACTGATTCTAGGATTTTATGTGTCTGCATGTGTATGCACAAGAACAAGCAAGCAAGATGCCAGGTGAAATCAGGAAAAAAAAGGTCAGAAGCAAATGGGAGGTCCCTTATGAGGGGTGGGATGTGAGCAGAACAACAGGAATGCTAACAAAAGCCACCCTGAATCAGCGCTCACTACCTGCACCCACCTCAGGCTTGCTGTAGACTCACAGCTAGTTTAAAATAATATTCTTAGGGGTCACATGATTTGTGTATGTAATGCTAATTATTCCTGAAGACTAATAATTAACCATTGGCAGTCTGATCTAGGGTAGGGTGTCCCTGCCCATGGCAGTGGAGGTGGAACTAGATGATCCTTGTGGTCCCTTCCTGACTGATTTTATGATTCTATGATTCTTTTTTTTTCTTTTCTTTTTGTTTTTCTTGGCTCAGTGGCAATCATGAAACCAAAACCTACTGTCAAATCCTAGATGTGGTGAAGGAATATTCCTCGCTCTAAAACAGGTGCCTCATGTCAGGAGCAGGACTGAGGGGGAGGCATCTGGCAAGCACTCAATGTATTTTCCTCACCACGGTTTTGTAAAAATAGGATATTGCATGTTGAAAGTTCATGTATATATAGTGCTTAAGCCTACAGCCTAAGCTCCAAATAGAACTATCTCTTTGTTTCTTTTTTGGCTGCAGAGGGGGAAGAGCAGCCATAAAGAAGCTTTGCTAATGTACTTGACGTACCATGCTATCAGTCAGACATGGATGCAGAGCCTGACTGCAGCCTTTAGGTGGGATGAGAAGTTTCAGCTGTGGAAGCAAGCAGGCAAATCCCCACTGTGGGTACCCACTGCAGCTCCAGCACCAGGCACTTACACAGAGGGTGGCACATAGCTGAGTCACCTTGTGACTTTCAGGAAGCTTTCAGACACTGCTGAAGTCATGGCATTTTGTCAGGAAAGTGTGCTTGTTTGACCCAGCCTGGGCTGGAAGGGACTAGTGATGAGACCACAGAAACGACTTGGACAGCTTGCAGTGGAGCTACCAACACTTTAAGAGCACTCTGCCTTTGCTGGCCATGCTGCTTGCTTACATTGCTGTTCAACTGCTGAAGATCCACACATAAATCCAAGTACTGTCAGAGAGAGAGAGAGGAGATACACTGGGAAAGAGCCCCTGGAAGGTTTTCCTCTCTAATCAGGTTTGAAGTTAAGATGTAAGCCAGTTTGGGCCCTCTACAAAGCAACATAACAGCTATTGAACGCAGCCCTAATTGGATCTGTTAAGCACGTAGTGAAGCCATTGCCCATTAACCATTTTCAATTACAGAGCTATGAGTAAAGATCCAAACACAAGTGCAAGTGAGAAAGGCAGTGTGCAGACATTTTAGTCCAGGGAACCAAACCAAATAGCTAAAGAAAAGAAACTTTCAAAAAACAGCTGATTAAGAAGCCAAGCTCAGGTCCTTTACCTCCAACATTAGCACAGGCTTGAAGCCAGCTCAGCATAGAATTCACAGACGAGAGATTCTCCTTGATGACAGACAAAGTTGGGGCCGAGGCTATGGGGTCTGTATGATTCCATCATAAGTCCTACAGACCCCATCAGATGCATGAAAACAATAGAGAGTTAGAATCATAAAACCACAGAATTGTTCCAGTTGGAAAAGCTCTCCAGGAGCAGAGTCCAGTCATCAACCTAACACCACCATGGCCATCAAACCATGTGAAGTGCTGTGTCTACACATGGGTTAATGCTCTTTGCCTTGGCAGAGGATATCTCACAGCTGCCTGTCCTCATTTCAGGGACTGCCAGGGAACCCTGCCATGGGGAAAGGAGGAGGGAAGGGTAATTTGTGCCTGGGCCCAGCTGGAGTGAGTTGCTGTGTCCCCCGGAGAGCTGCAAAACTTCTGGTGAGGCTAGCGTTTCTCCTGGTTTAACTCAGCAGCCAGGTCTTTCCTGTAGGAAAGATGAGGAACCTTTGCCAGAAAGAAGGACTTCAGTGTCAGAAGTGCATTAAATCAGTTTTATGTGTGATATATTTTTTTCCTTATCTCTCCTAAGGAAAATGCTTAGACCAAGGACCAGCCTTGTCTTCACTGGTGACATACGACTAATGCTGCTGTATGCAAGCCAAACAAAGTTTGAACCAGCACAGTATACATCAGCACCTTAAGGAATCTGGCTTTTTTTAAAAGAAAACTATGTGAGCAAACTCATCTAGAAGAAAGAACTAAGGCAGAAAATATGAGAGCTTTGCAAGAACTACTTAAGAATACCTTGTTTTACCAGGAAAAAGAAGGCTGTAACTCCATAAAAGGAGAACAGCAGAAAGCTCAGCATTATAAATCAGAAACCTCTCCAGCAGGAAAGGATGTGAATACAACCATAAAAGTCTTATTGATAAAGAGGAAATAGATAAATTTAATAGGAAAAGAGGATAGATAATTGGCAAAAAAAGTAACCAAATCTGTAGTCAAGAACATTATTAAGAGATCAGTTTTAGAAGAACACTGCTGGAGTGGAGTAAAACACCAGCCTCAAAAGACACCAATAGGTCTGTTCCCAAACAGAAGCAGTAGATACTTTTCTTTTATTTGGTAACAAAGCAAGAGAATTCAATAAAGATGTCTGTTGTGTACTGGGAAGGATGATGTATTTCTTATGGGATGATGGTAAATATACTTTCTATTCCTACTGTAACTAAAGAGGGTATTAATCAACAGCTACTGTAGTTAGACACACTTAAATCAGAAGTTCTGGGTAATTTGCATCGAGGAATTTTGAAGCAGCTGGTTGAGGAGTTTTTTTGGCAGCCAATGTTGATTTTCTTCAGTAACCCGTGGACAGGAGAGTAATCCAGAAAAGTTAAAGAATAGGAGTTCCTTCTAAGGTCAGGAAAAAGGATGGGGAAAATGGCTGAGATAACAGAGGCTGTCAGGCTGATGTCAGTATGGGAAAAAAAAAGAGAAGCTCATATTTAATTAAATTAACAGAGGCTGAAAAGTGCATACTGCTCCTAAAACTGATCCACAAAGTATGGAAAACACATCTTTAATCTTCTTAGATTATTAAGCTGGTTGATACAGGAAGAGCATTTAATAAATATGCTCATGCTTCAGCAAAACTTTGCTATACAGGTGACAAAAGAAAGTGATGAACTCAGAAAGTTTAAAAGAAAATAAATCAATAGGTGTACTAAAAGGTCAAACAGAATAGAAAGATACACAATAACTTGGCTGTAGAGTAAGTAATGGGAAAGGTAAAAGCCACCAGAAAGCAGAACCTCTGCTGAGCAAGGAAATCCTAGAGTAGAGCCCAAATTGCTTCAGCTCGATGCAACCCAAACTGTGTCTATTTCAGACATCTATTTCAAGTTGCTAACAGTGAAGATTCCTAAGCAGAGCAACAGTTTAATGAAGTTTGTGACAGTTTTCAGCACAAGGAATCTTTATATTAGAGGTGGATATTTTTTTTTCCATCTGAGGCAACAGTTCCACTATCACTACTGAAAGTTAATAAAGCAGACAAAATGTTTGGAGCCCAGTAGGAAATGCAGGTTGCCCCGTGGCTCTGGGTGCTCTGTGGGGTACAACATGTATATTACACTCGGAGATCCTCACCTCTCCTTGCTTTCTTTACTTCTAATTGCCTTTTTTTTTTTTTTCCCCCAGCATATGGCATTGACTCATGTAATAGTGTCCTAAAAAGTTTATTTATAATGTCGTAAAAGTCACAATCTTTGTAGCTGAACTGAATTTACAGTAGCAGCATTTTGGGTGATGGAACTGCAGGTCTCCAAGCTTGGTGAGTAATGTTTTACCTGTCTTGGGGTATTTCCATTTGAGCTTAAATACAACTATCTCACTTGTTTTACATCAAAGACCAGTGGAAGCAGAAGTGACTAATTCAATTGCTCAAGCAAAAGCTACTCACACCAGCTCCTAGAAATTACTATTCTTCAGTGTTAGGAGATACACACTTCAGCCAGCCATACAAAATCAAACCTCTTTCCCAGGTGAATTGCACTGTCTCTGTCTGTGACTCTTAAGTAGTAAACAGATGCTGAGCTTATGAGCTTTAGGGACAAATCAGCTGACCTTTAATGATTCTTTAAAGTCCTTCCCTTATTTTCCATCAATAGCATATTTATTGATCACAGAGCTGGCTGGTACTGAATTCCTCTGGAGAAATTCAGTATCAGAAAGGCTAAGAAAAATCTTTAAAGTGCATAACTTAATTCTCCGGTCTGTTGTCATCAAAATTGAACCTCTGAAACTGCACTTTACAAAGTGAAAGGAGGTCTCTTCCCTTGACTCTAATGTCTTGGTATTGCCACTTTGGCTGCCAAAGTAAAATCTTCCCATCTTTTCAAATCCACTCATAGGCAGGTGACTCCCCAAGCTCACACCACTGCTTGGGAACTAGGATGCCTCAGTTCTTCAGGAAATTTTACTGGAGATTAATCCAGTATGTCATCTGAGAAGACTTCAGTGAAAACATCACTGCCGTGATGCCTTCCAACGGTATAAGCTTCCAATGAAGACAGCTGCCAAATAAAGGGAATAAGCAGTAAGAATAAGGAAAGAGAAATATCTTCCAGTTCCCCCTCCAATTACATGGTCCATCTGCATGCATATCAGATGTAATATTATGCCATTATTGCAGAAGAGGTGGTTGCTGCTCACAAAAGAGTTTGAGAGCCCTCCGGCAGTAATCGCTGTCTTAGAAACAAGCTGAGAAGAAGCTGCAAATTAAATGGAAAGCCTGCTGACCCTGACCTAGCATGCCAAGGCTCTACACGTTGCTGTGGTGTAGGAATGCTATGAGAGGCAATCACACACCATACAAACATTACAATGCAGACTGGTGACATCCAGAGAGCTCATCCAGCAGCTCCATCACTTAGGGGTCCCTTCCAACCTGAATGGTTGTGTGATTGTTTGGATGCTCACATCCCCTGTAGATAACAGAATCAGCCAGGTTGGAAAAGACCTTCAAAATCATCAAGTCTAACCTATCACCCAACATTATCTAACCAACTAAATCATGGCACCAAGTGCCACATCCAGTCTCTTCTTAAACACTCCCAGGGACGGGGATTCCACCACCTCCCTGGGCAGCCTGTTCCAATGGCTAATCACTCTTTCTGAGAAGAACTTCTTCCTAACATCCAGCCTAAACAAATGAGTGAGAAAAGCCAACTCTATGCTGTACATATTTCCTGTACAGCTATTGCTGAAGACACCACATGTTATGTCATACCCCATGTTCAGTAGATGTATAGTGAAGTTTGCCTCTTCTGCTAATGCTCAAACTCCATTGCCTGATGATGTATTGCAATAGTCCATCACTGGAGTGATGACGATCTGATGGTATATTACCATCATTTATTACTGGAATATCATCACTGGCATATTATTGCAATGTATCACCACAGCAGCAGCCAGCAGGAACAGAGCTGCAAGAGAGTCGTGTGATATGTTTTATTAATTCCTAAGTGATAGCTGTGGAATTAGTATGGCATGGAATTGGCATATACCCTGCTCTCCTCTCACTCGCATACTTGCAACACAAACTGGTGGGTTTTGTTTGAATTTAGCCTGTCGTTTTCCAGGTGAAATAACTGGGATCCTCTATTTGAAAGTTCTGCTAGCAATTATGGCATAACAGGAATCATGAGAAAGTGGAAATCTGACCTTGGCTGTCTTGTGCTGTCACCACCCTGAATTGCTTGTGGGTAATTAACGAGTCAGGGATTATAAAATATGTAGTTATTTTATTTTGGAAAAGCCTGCCCACAAACTATGTACAAACCAGATACATATGGGTCCTGCTTCGGTTGGGAAAATCTTCACAAGGATGCTCTGCTGGTTTGAAGCTAATTGGAATATTTTAATAAGAAAAAATAAGTTACAGGCTGTGAAAAAGAAACCAATGGTGATGTCACCTTCTCTCATGGGTTTGCTGAGATGTACTAAAGCAAAGACAAAAGCGTAGATAAGAGAGAGCTGCTCTGGTCTGAGCTCTGGGCTGTTGGTCTCTTCCTCTGCCTGCCTTCTAGCTTCATCTGTGTAACCCAACTAATCAATTCTGATTTCAGACCCCCTGGCTGATCTTCCCTCTTTACCTGGCACATAAGGTAGGTTCTGGGATAAGATTAGGAGGTGGGAGGAAGGTGGAAGGGTGGTTGGGAACCCCTCTTAGGGACTCTGATCTCTGGGAGGGGTGTTGTGTTTCTGTATTACTTCTTCATTGCATATAGCTGTAAATATTTGTAATATATTGTAAATATCTGCTTGTATATTATGCTAAACTGTAAATGTAAAGCTTAATTCCTTAACTTCCAGCTGGCTGAGTCTAGTCTGGTTGAATCCCAACGTGTGTGGGGGGTTGTTAACTCCCAAACCCTCACAGATGTAGTTCATTAATCCAGGGAATCTGAATATTGGAAAAGTTTAGCCACAAAATGGCTTTGCCCCACTTATAAATAGGCAGCCTGGAGCCCTAGGGAAAGTCTGATTTACTCAAGGCAGTGGAATAGAATTCAGAGATAGTCTCTGGCTCCTTTGTGGCAGCATTGGAACTGCTCAGCATCTTGAAAACAGTTGAGAGGCTGCCAGATCTTCCCTGACTCTAGCACGGTGCTGGCAAAGAGGCAGACGATCTCTGACCTGACCCTGGTTCCTCCTGGCATGGAGGTTTGCAGAGGTGCAGGCAGGATCTCTTGCAGATGTGCAAAGAGCACAATGTTGGTGACACTTCTCACCACATTGTGAGGCACTTAGTGCCTTCTCCTGGTAAACTTGAGGCACTAAAGTTTCCAGGTAGGTCAAGCTGGTCTGAAGCATGAGGTAGAGCAGACCACACCCTCCAAGCCAAGCAGTCCGTAGATCAGAGCAGTGAGGCAGAGGCAGCACAGAACAGCACAACTGCTTGCATTTTAGCTCAATTTGCCTGCATTTTTAATGGCTCCTTTGGCCACAGAGATTCACCAATTAGAAAGGCATACTGCAAAACTGACCATATTAGGTGAAACTAGAACTTGCTTGCCTTTATTTGGACAAGACACAAGTGCCTAAACACCTCTGGGTACCTGTTTATCACTTCAGGAGGGGACAAAATGGCCCAAGCCTTTGTTTTCCTCCCACCCTTGCTTCCTCCATCAGCAGTATGGTGGGGCAAGCCAGGACATCTAATAGGCCTATTAGCCTTCCAGGACACATCCTACTCGTATATTTTAGGATTAATTTTGTAACAAATTGTTTCATATTACCCTAGGTGCTATACAAAGACTTATCAAATGGATAGGCCATTAAGACATGATAGCCATTTACAATGATTAATTCGTTTATTTATGATTTATTTAATCTGTATGTGCATTTTAGAACTCAGCATTTCAGGTGCGGGCAAAAATAAAGTTTAAACCCCGCTAGATTCTTGCCACTCAACCACTCAGATTGGCAAAACAATACCAGGTATTAAATAGGTTCCTGAAAACTGAGTGTGCTTCCTGTCATCGCTGTTCATTCTGCCTATCTCACAGTGCTTTGTGCAAAGCAAGAGTGTTCTTATATTACAGATCCCCTTCCACAGCCATTGCCTGAAGGAATTCTGAAAGCTCTGCTGCGAACGTCCTCGGGATTTATTTCATTGTACCACCAGAAAATAACATAGCTGCTAGGTTTATATAGAGCAACTTCTGCAAAGTGATCTCAGTATCAGCCTGCCTGATTCAGGCAGGAGGACTCTGGTCTAGTTAGTGATAAGCCTCCTATCTGCATCCTACTAGGATCAGATGGGGATATTGGATAACTACAGTTTGTTCTGGATACTCACTGGAGGGTTGAATTAATCACATCTCTTCTACTTCTGGCTATTATCTGCCACTACATAAATATCTTCATCTTTTTTAACATCGTGTATTTTTAGGTTAAAAATGTCTCTCTGATAAACCTCTTCAATTTTCCATCATCCATCCCTGACATATTGTAGTAGGACTCTTAGGAATGAAATGCAGAGCTGAGCACTGTATCTTTTCTTCAGATACTGAGCTAGCTGGAAGTTGCTGCACTAGCTGAGGCAGGCAACCTGCTTTACTGTGGTTGTTCAAGGCACAAACAGGCAGAAGGGACACAGCCTTGGGAGGAGCTGCTGATATGGTTGATAAGAGGTAGCATCATCCTAGAGGCAAATGATAAAAGCAGAGCACCTTCTCTGGAATTAACCTTTGGCTAAACTTAGCACCACAAACTGTGAGAGAGGAGCTGGGGAATTAGCTGATGAGAAACCAAAGAGATACAGACACTGGAGAGATGCTGAGAAGCACTTCGGCAGGAAGTGACCCTTGAAGTGGCACATTTGGCAGTGATCAGCTCCCTCAGAGCACCACTCAGGACTGGCCACAGTCACCTAAAGCAAGGGCATGCCAGTGATAAAAGTGAAGTGCCAAAGCTTACACCAACCTGTCTGAGAACAATTTCCTGTTGCTGGAGAAAAGCTGCTAAAAGTTTGTTAAAATTTTCTCTTCCTCCCTCCCAAGAAATGGTTAATGCTTATGTAGAAAGGTGTGGATCAGGAGGTTAACCCTAGCTTGTGCAGTCTATTGTGTAGGACAAATGTGTATGAAACAGCAACATCTGTTTCAAATGACTGTTTCTTGTTTATCTGCACATCCACTGTTGACAAAAATGGACTATACTCAGCAACAACCCTACCCTAGATCAGCAGTTTGGAAAGCCAAGTGCTCTTGCCTACTGCCAACTGGATTGTCCCTTGCTGAACACAGTGACTTTCCCAGGACCAACTACTATCAGAACAAACATTGATTTAATGGTGGTGCCAGACACATGGCAGAGAATTCAGTGAAAACTGATGGAAGAGGTACAGAACTAATGGCAATTGCATGTCTTTTTCTTCTTTTTCTGCATATGTTGGCTGGATGAAAGTATTTAGGCTCAGCCTTGCATGTTGATGTCGTTCTCTGACCATCAGTAGCTGCAGTCTTCCAACACAATCTGGCTGCTGCCATCACAGGAAAACATCTGGAGAATGGCACAAATGTTGGCATCCCTTCAAAAGGATGTTTAAAACCTTTTGTTTTCTTTCCCCTGAAGACCCCAGTACAAGACTGAGAAAGGATGGGCTGGGAAATGAAGGAAGATTCTGAATGTGAGTCTGATTAGAATTTTAAAAGAGCCCAAAACATGCAGAGCACAATTTGTGCACTGCTACCATCTAGTGAATTAAAAGCAAACAAAACCTTCCTCTGAAGCAAGATGAACCATCTCTAAGGGTGCAAATCTTCATCACTGTAGTCACAGGGGCTTTTGCAACTGACTTGACTTGGAGCAATCTCTAATGGAATGGGCCACGTTGCACGTCAGGCATTTGAACTTCAAGTGCAATTATAGACAGTATCAAAGGCTGTTACAGACATTTGTGACCTAGAAAATTGCCATCATTTGTCCAGAACAACACTGAACCAAAAGAATCATTAACAGTTACTGCTTTCACCCAGTGCAAACAGGTTCAAGTGGATGAAAAGGCACATTTTAAGGGAAGCTTTTCCCTGGGCACTGCATTCACTGGTTTAAATTAACCTTAGGAAAGAGGCTTACACAGCAGCTTTGGGAGCCTCAGTTCTGCATTTGTGCAGAGGATTTCTCCACAGAGTTTGGCCACTTTGCCTTCTTGCTCTTTGGTCCTTCCCCGGAGGAGGAAGGAGCACGTCACCTGCACTCCATCTTTAGCTCTTCCTCAGTGGGTGTTTTTTCTCAATTCAGCTGGCACGTGCTAACTCATCCGAGGAGTCTGTCACACTGAATGTCACTGCTAACATCCACTGCTATTAAATCCTGGCTCTGACACTGCCTTTTGCAGAGTCAGCATTTTATTTACCCCAAGGCACACTTTGACTTGCAATGTGAATCAAGATACAAAGTGTCAGGATTAGATGATTTGTACCGCACTTGCAGCACTTGATCCTGTCTTCCCTATTCTATACCAGGACAAAAACAACAAATGATCTGCAGGCTAGAGCTGAGACCAGATGAGTTATGCCACTCATCAGATGCCCTATGACTTTACACAAGATGGCACACAGAAAAAAAAGTGAGAGAAGAGGGAGTTTTGAGACTTCTGAAAGCTCATTTCACTGCGATTCCTCTTACCTATCTGTAAGCATAGCTAGACAGACCTTAATTACCTAATATTAGTGATACAAATGCATTTCTGTGCAATCAGGCTTTAATCATTTTCACAATATTTATCTTCATTAGTCTCATATCATAGTTCAGCAAAGACCTTAAGTGTGTTCATAACTCAAAGCACTAGGATTTCACCCTTTACTTCTCAGCCTTAAAATTAAGGACATTATTTGAGGCTGAGCCTAGAATCTAATCTCACAAGAGCCTTACATTTTCTTCCTCCTGTGCTTATCTGGAGCTCAGATATGAGCAGAGGAGGACAACAAAGAATATCTCATTAATTCCCTCTGTATTTTTGTTTGCTTGTTTGCTTGCAATTGAAATAGTTTCTCTTAAAGCTCCTTGCAAATCAGCTCTGCAAAATCTTCTGCAAAGCAGTTTTCTGTCAGAAAAAAAAAAAAATATTATTTCAGTAATAAAGTTTGGTATTCTAGAAAGATTACGGTTTATATATCATAAAATCCATGCTCTAGAGGAAGAAAAGAGCCTTAGCATTTTATCAATGTTACTTTCATTTTGGAAATAGACTCTTAAATAGTCTAAATTAGAGAACTTTGCAGGCAAAGTCAAACCTTTGATTTTTTTCCCCCCCTGAATCTTCTATGTTGTAGGTTTTCATAATAGGTGTGTTGGTTTGAGCTAATTGGAGAATTTGAGTGAGAAATTAAACTATTGACTGAGAGAGAGTTACAGTGTCACTTCACCGAGTTTCACTGAGACAGAGAAAAAAATTTTCTGAGTTTTAGCCGGGGTTCTAAAAGGTGGGGGGGGGCAGGTCACTGCAAACCCACTACAATAGGTCTGATATCTTAAAATTTTGAGTGAAATCAATGTTAGGAGGAAGTTCTTTAAAGTGAGGGTAGTGAGACACTGGAACCGGTTGCCCAAGGAGGTTGTGGCTGCTCCCACTCTGGAGGTGTTGAAGGCCAGGTTGGATGAGGCCTTGAGTGACCTGTTCTAGTGGGAGGTGTCCCTGCCTGTGGCGGAGGGTTGGAACTGGATGGTCTTTGAGGTCCCTTCCAACCTAAACCATTCTATGATTCTATGTACAATCCTCCCTGTATTGTCCTCCTCCCAGCTTCCTAAAAATACCCTGTGTTTTAAGACTCTGTTTTAAGCCTGTTAAATACAGCCTCAGGATGGCTGAAGTGGCATTTCACAGTCGTGCTGGGCTGCTGGCTGGTTCCTACCCCAAGCCTCCCATAGTGGCTCACCCATCTTCATTTTAACTTGCACTTCGTGTTGCTACATAAAGCATTATTTTCTTTCTTTCTTCGGGGCAAATGGATGGGATCTGTAAAGCAAGTGATTCTGAAATGCTTCTTAACTTCCAGATCAGCCTTTGAGAAATTAATTTCCACTTAGTCTTTGGAGTCGTTCCAACTCATCCTCATGAGTGAAATATGGGCATCAGAAGGTGGAACAGAAAATACAAAGCTAATGATCTGGTTCATGTTAGTTAGTTCTCTCTTAATCCTTTGAAAGATTGCATTTCCCAGCTCTGGAATTTCCTCTCATTGAGGCTATTTAAAAGAAACAAGACAATATTTGCCATGCATTATATATCAAGATTAACTCGAGAAGCAAAGAGGATCTATTCACTGTTTCTATAAGCTTCTCATAATTAGGTCTACCAGCTTTCAAGGACAGGGCTGTCAAAGCTGTAGGAATAAGAATTCCCACTGGAATTTAAACTGTTCTCCAGAGCCAAGTTAGAAAGGACAAAGAGACCTAATCTTCACCCTCTCATCCACCTGTCACCTTTTACTGGCCTCACACTCATGAGCACACAAGAGCTGCAGACCTGCAGCCCCTTTACTCCTGAGAACTGGACACTGCCCCTTCTCAGCCAGCTCTGCACCATAGCATTCTTAATTCTCACCTCCCCAACAGCAGTGATCACATTTAAATTTCTGCACACTTCAAGCTTCTTCAGTGTCATAGGCTTTTCATTCTGCTTGTTTAGCAAACCTGTGTTACCTTCAGCTGAGCCAGCCATTGCACCTCCTGCACTTAATCCCCCTCCTGAGGATTTTCTAGCAATGTGGTGTGGCTTGGTGGAGCCTGCAGAAGGCTTCAACCAGCGGTTCCTCACAGAAGATGGAAACCTACCAGTCACACAGAGGAGCTTATCCTGATACAGACTGCTGCCACCAGCACTCCCCAACAGAAGATGGGAACCTACCAGTCACACAGAGGAGCTTATCCTGACACAGACTGCTGCCACCAGCACTCCCCAACAGAAGATGAGAGCCTACCAGTCACACAGAGAAGCTTATCCTGACACAGGCAGCTGCCAGCGGCACTTCTCCACAGAAGATGAGAGCCTACCAGTCACACAGAGAAGCTTATCCTGGCATAGGCCAAGACACAGATGGTGGGGGAAGTTGAGCCTTTCGAGTACCTCAAGTCCATCCATACTTGTTCTACTTTCATCCTCCTGCTTGCTCTCCCCAGCCCTGTGTCAGGCCAAGCACATGAGAGCAGCCACTCTATTCCCTGCCCATCTCCAGGAGCAGCCTTGCTCCCTGGGGGAAACACACAGGTCCTCAGCACTGCTGCTGCCCAGGGAGGGCTGCCTATAGCCCAGGACAAACCCCAGGCATGACTGCTGGAGCTGAGAATCTTGAAGCACTCCTGCAGGCTGGCTGGAGTTGAGTCTGATGGATATCCCAGAAAGATATTCAGTAGAAGTGCAGCAAGAAATGAGAATTAAAATAGTACCAAGCTCTTCTCCTGCCCCTAAGTTTCCTCTACTGCTGTATCTGTGTGGATAGAGCTGGCTGGACAGCAATGTAGGAACAGAAGTTAGCAGCAGTATTACTGATAAGCAAAGGTAACAAACAGTATTTGTTTGATGGCATGAAAGGAGCAGTAGATTTCGGGAGCTAGCAAGATTTCCTCTTTGCTTACAAATATGTAGGCAAATGTATTTGCATGGAACCTTCCCAGGCATCCTTTTTTTTTTTTTTTTTTTCTTTCTTTTCTTTTTCTT
>VWZI01018354.1:10601-27724 GCA_013396835.1 Psilopogon haemacephalus | reverse complement strand
TTTTTTTTTTTTCTTCCCCCTCCCCTCTCCTATTTACCATTCTGGAGAATGTTTTCAGAGATCTATCCTCTTAAAGAAATAGCATCCTATCACAGTCAGATAAAGGAGGGTAAATTTGAAGAGACACTCAATTCGATTTTGTTCCAATAGAATTGCAAGCATTTCACTTTTTTTTTTTTTTCCCCTACTATTATTGCAGATGCTGGCCTGCAAAATTCAGTTTAGCTTCCAGTTCTGGTACTCAGAAGCCGAAAAGAAAATGTATTTGTTCATTTCGAAAGAGTAAGGATGATTTGAGCTTCCAAGTGAATACAAGTTTCTTGGAACCAGCTAATTTCAGTCTTCATTACTGGAGATCAAGCATTAACATGGGCAGACATCATTTCCTCTCATAAAAGGTAGCTTGTGTTCAGATTTTTCAGAATTTCTCAGGTTTCTCCTCCCCTCCTCTCACCCCCAACCCCCCCATGACATTATACATCTGGTGGGGCTCTCAGACTATAAAATTTAAAGACATTAAGTCAGAAAGCCTGTGTTTGTCCTACTTTCTCTACACTCAATTCCACACTTAATAGCAGAGAAGACAAAAGAAGGAGACATTTTCAATACTCAGACCCTAATAGTCTCCCTCTGGGATTACCTGCAGCTCAATGCATCATTCAAAAGCAAAGATTAAAAGTAATAGTCACATTAATATTATTTCACAATCCACAAACATAAATCCTCATTTGTTATTCATGAGCTTATCAGGCACACCTCTTAAGGAGCAAGATATTGCAGCATGCACAGAAAATGGTGACACAAAGTAAAGAGGGGAGGAGAGGCAGACACCTTTACAGCTCATTTAAAGCAAAGATATTGCAGGTACGTTTGCTAACAGAGTAGAAGTGTTCCTGCCTGGCTTTGACAACACACCATGTAGCAGCATTTACTGTCTCCCTAATCATTACATTAGCAGAGCCCAGTCCTTAAGTGCCCATATCCTAAGTGTGTTGCCTTCTTTGCAGTGGGTACTCAAAGAAATGACTTTTCTTAAGGCGGCTGAGGTGGTAGAGGGCATCAGTGCTTCACAATTCCCCACTCATGTAGACTGACAGAACCAAGTCTTATATATATATATATATATATGTGATGAATGAAACTGATCTTTGACACTGTCTGCCACAACAAGCTCCTGGCCAAGCTGGCAGATTGTGGCTTGGACAGGCTCACTCTGAAATGAGTCAAGAACTGGCTGGAGGGATGGGCCCAGAGAGTGGTGGTGAATGGTGCCACATCCAGTTGGTAACTAGTCACAAGTGGCGTGCCCCAGGGATCAGTGCTGGGCCCGATTTATTCAGCATCTTTATTGGTGATCTGGATGAGAGGATTGAGTCCAGCATCAGTACGTTTGCAGATGACACCAAGTTAGGAGCAGGTGTTGGTCTGCTGGAGGGTAGTAGGCTCTGCAGAAAGCCCTTGACAGGCTGGATGGGTGGGCAGAGGCCAATGGGATGAGATTTATCAAGGCTAAGTGCAGGGTTCTACACTTTGGCCACAACAACCCCAAGCAGCACTACAGGCTGGGGACAGAGTGGCTGAGAGCAGCCAGGCAGAGAGGGACCTGGGGGTGCTGGGAGATAGGAGCTGAACGTGAGCCAGCAGTGTGCCCAGGTGGTCAGGAGAGCAAATGACATCCTGGCCTGGATCGGGAACAGTGTGGCCAGCACAACCAGGGAGGTTATTCTGCCCCTGTGCTCAGCACTGGTCAGGCCATACCTTGAATCCTGTGTCCAGTTCTGAGCCACTCAATCCAAAAGAGATGTTGAGGTACAGGAATGTGTCCAGAGAAGGGCAACGAAGCTGGTGAGGGGCCTGGAGCACAGCCTTGTGAGGAGAGGCTGAGGGAGCTGCGGTTGTCTAGCCTGTAGAAGAGGAGGCTCAGGGGTGACCTCATTGCTGTCCACAAGTACTGAAGGAAGGTTGTAGCCAGGTGGAGTTGGTCTCTTCTCTTAGGCAACCAGCAACAGAACAAGGGGGCATAGTCTCAAGTTGTGCCAGGGGAGGTATAGGCTGGATATTAGGAAGAAGTTCTTCCCAGAGAGAGTGATTGGCATTGGAATGGGCTGCCTAGGGAGATGGTGGAGTCGCCATCCCTGGAGGTGCTCAAGAAAAGCCTGGATGGAGCACTTAATGCCATGGTCTAGTTGATTGGATAGGGCTGGGTGATAGGTTGGACTGGATGATTTTGGAGGTCTCTTCCAACCTGGCTGATTCTATGATTCTATTACTTTCTTCCTTAAGAAAATCCAACCCTTTTCCCCATCATCTATCAGTGTATTTCTGCTTTCTACATGGAAACAAGCTGCTGACTTTCAGCACTGTGAGTGTCCTGGGCTTGTAACAGCTTGCCCTCTGCACACAGAGCTACTCACAGAAAGCTTGGAAGCAGGAGAGACTGTAAGAATTACTTGGAGGCAGGCAGGCATGAGTGGGCTCCTATCCCAACACTCCATCACTGTCCAGGGACAGATGCAAATTAAGAGCTGACTTCTATTCAACGAGTCCTCTCCTCCAGGTGCTAACTCAGGTGCCCACAGTCTGACCACTCTGCGCTTTGAAAAGTCGGAGGCAAAGCAAGTGCAAGCAATGCCCTGTACGTGCCAGGCAAGTCTGCTTTTTCTCTGTAGCCGTGGAGTTTGGAGCCACTAGCTAGAGTAAACATGTGCACAGTCCTCCTGATGGTGGTTACTGTAGAAACAGAAAGCAAACTTTCACCAGTGCTTCTCTCTTATTTCCCAATAAATAGCAGCATCTCCCCTAGAAACTATATCGATCTCTAGCTGTTCAAATAACTACTATTATAGAAGTAGATGAACTCTTCCCTGATAGACCTGTCAGACACCCTGCTGATGAGAAGGCTTCCACGCAATCCATATCCACAATTGCTTTGGAAGTAGGCAACTGACATTTCCTCCCTTTTCCCCCTCTAGCCATATCCCTGTAGCTTTTTTTCAGTTTCCTCTGACAATGCTTTTTCAAGCTGATACTTGTTTTGAGAAACTGCTCAAGTAGTGACAGAAACTTCTGAGTTATCCCAGTAATTGGCCTTCCAATGAGGAAGGGAGAGGTTGAGAACAGCGAAGGAAGAGAACCTTGAAAATATATCTTTGGAAGCTCCTATCATAAACAGAGTCATGTTACAGGAACTTGCCATGCACGAGCAGTGCTCTGCACAAAGAGCATTTTCCTCTCAACTCAGTGCTTTCCTATATATCTATATACAGGCTTTGATTTTGTATATAAATCCTATTACTGCACAAAGAGTATTTTCCCCTCAACTCAATGTCGTCTTATATATCTATATGCAGGCTTTGATTTTGTATATTAATCCTATTATGTCAGTCTTTTGTGTTTCTGTAACTATTGCAAACCGTTTTCTGCAGCCCAGAGGGAAAAAGCATCGAACGCACAACTCATTTAACTGGAGCCACTGCAAGGTCATTGATGAAGACTCAAACACTGAAGAGTTAACCTCAGCAATCAGAAACTCATTATTACCTGGGACTACTGAGAAAGCTAACATTCATCATGCGCTAAAACATTTTATTGTACAAGGTTTAAGCAAAAGAATTAGCATAGGCCATATCCTCAGCTGTTACAAGCCAGCAAAGCTGCAGTTGTTCCTTCTGGAGCAGCACTGCTTTATGGAGCACAGGCTGTGGCCTGCAGCAGAGCTGTCCTAAGCAGACACGATTTGCATTCCTCCTGAAAAGAATTAATTGAAAGCTGTTTGGTAACTTTCTTGACAGATGGGCAGCACAGTCCACTGCCTGATTTTCTAATGCTCATGGATTGACCTGACTGAGCCAGCAAAGTTCTTAACACCTCACCACCTTCGCATCCAGGGGAAGGTTCAGGCAGCTAACTTTTAAACGGTTTTGTTTTCTTAACTGTTTAGTGAAAGACAGAAGAGCAGTACTGCTTATGCCCTACTTTGCTTCTGGCAAAAGGGATGAAGGAACACCTTCCTGAGCAGGCTTAATGGCACACCATCTGACTGCAGCAAAGCTGGAGCTGTCAGCCTTCCCATGCTCTTGCTCAGTCCTCCCACATCTGACCTGATGCTGCACAGGAGGACAAGGCAACCTGCTAGACAGCACCACCCCCAGCTTCCCAGCAGCTCTCAGCATACTGAGCAATCAGCATCCTGAGCCTTCCCACAGGACCAGCTAGAAGTGGGGTAACCAGGAAAATGAGCGTATTCATCTGTCGCCTACACTGCTGGCAGGCAAAACCGTGGGGACTCACCTTGATGGTGTTAACTTCTGTAGCTGCCCTTAAACAGTGTCAGGAACAGAGTGAGAGGTGGAAATCTCTTGGATTGCAAAGGAGCTGGATACACTGATTATACCATTTCAATTTTTATTATATAGATTTGGGCAAGGGGGAGGACACAATCATGCTATGACTGCAAAGCTTTGAAATTCTTCAGGTGTTAGCCATCTGCTGACAAGCTCCCTGCTTAAACTGTCATTTAGCAATGTTTTTGGCATTGGTGTTTTCCTAAGTGTATTTGCCTATTTGTCTTCCAGATAATTTCATTATCTGCCTGAGTGAGGCTCAAAGAAAGGCTTATGTAAAGGTTTCTCATATCTAGACACATTCCAGTTGGAAGCTGACTATTCCAGCCCCTTCTAGGATTCACTCCAAGTGATTCCAAGTACTCACTCCCAACCTTTCCTTCCTCTTCAACACAGCAGAACTCCCTTTTCCACTTTTAAGTATTTTAATGTAAATAAATATTGCTGTTAGTCAGTCATTGGAGCCTGTTCTTTTCATACCTTAAGAAGGAGTCATTTTAGCATAGGAATTACTGCTCTCAGACACCAGTAAGAATCAGCAGATATGTCTCCAAGTTTTTTAGTTTTGTTTAAAGTGACATCCATCTGCTAGAAAATTCTCAGGTGTCTGGAAAATTGCAATAGGTCTCCTGGGAGTGAATTAATAGGCGCAGACTTGTGAGGCAAAGCTAAATGCTAAATAAAGTACCTCACCTAGCACCGCAGCTCATCATGTGGGTTCCCACATCTGCAATAAACCTCTCCCATCTGTGCCTGCCAACACAGCTTTCAACCTTCTCCAAAGAGGGAACTCCAGTCACAATGAGGCTGATGCTGGCACAAATGCTTTGGTATTATAGAGTGCTCAATCCAGTTACCAGTCAAACTGCTGACTCTGTCTGTCAAAAATAAAATGAGCAGGCAAATATTCATTCTTTAAGTAACTAAACAGTCCCAGAAAGTAAGACTTCCAAAGCCTATGGGTAGCAATGCACACTGGTTTTCCCAAAGGGCTACTGGATTGCCTAGTTTCTAACCTGGAAAATCCTGCCTCAGTATATGGTACTTGGTGTCAAGGGTTAAGCCCTCCTGGGGGGCTTACCTGAACTGGATCCTGACTCCTCCCTGGGGTGGTCTAACCTGCCCCCCCAGGTATTGTTTAGCCCCTCCGACTTCCTGCTGAGACTCCCTATGAAGGGGGGCTGTCAACCCTGTGCAATTCTGATTTCCTATGGCTTGTAATACTGTGCTGTGCCTTTGCTGATGCCAAGCCCAGAGCTGGGCTGCCTGGACTGGCAATTCTGAAAATTGCAGATGGACATCAGGGTAGTTTCCTCCACAGAAAGCACAAGGCAGCTGAGCTTAGCCTGCCTCGTTCAGTCCAAGCCCATAAGAACATGGAAGGTATTTTCCCTGAAGGCTTCTCCATGCACCCATCCCCAGATCAATAAAATTCTCCCCTACTGGCTTAACATTGGCTCTAGTAAGCCTATTCATGTCCTGGAACCTAAAGTCTGTGTTTGAGTACTTTTCTAGACTGAGCACTGCAGTACATATCCCATGTCAAATCAAATCTTCACTACATGATTTGCTGCTTCATTTTGTGCTTATTAACATTTTTTTAAAATTAAAAAAAAAAACAAACAAACAAAAAAAAAAAAACCAGCCTTTCAACTCTCAGGTCATCTTACAGGATTCTTTGAGATCCCCATATAAAACACTGCACATGAGTGGGATTTCATCCTGACAGGCAAATTCTTTACTCAAACATCATCTGAATCAGTGATCTGCCTTAAGATCTGTCATGTTCCTCTGTTGGGTACCTCCAGAGAGCAATGAAACACAGGCATGAGCGTACAGCACCTGCCCATGTGGCAGGAGCTACCAGCTGACACTGGGAGAAGTTAGCAAGGAGCTCCCTGCACATTAACACTCTGGGAGTTGGTGTGTGGGCAAAATTCAGCAGGGTTGTACCAATTAAGCCAACCAACTCTTTTCATAGGCAATAATGACAAGGGAAAACGTTAGTCTCTAGCAGTCTGTTTCCCTGATGCCTCACAGAGCGGTAGCAACTCCAGTTCACAAACAGCAGCAATACATCAGAAATGTAATTCCACCCACAGTTAACACTCTGCTTCAAACTTCTTGCACGAAACCCTACATCACAACTGAACTGGCTGACTCAGAACACAAAGTTTTGCATCAGAGACCAGCAAGAGCAGGGCTGCTCCATGAGGGAAGTAGAACCAAGAAGCAAGACAGCACAGAGATGAGGGCAGATAACAGCGTCCCAGACCAAGCAAGGGAATCATAGAATGGCTTGAGTTGGAAAGGACCTTGAAAATCATCCAGTTCCGATCACCCCTGTCTTGGACAGGGACATATCCCACTAGACCATGTCACTCAGAGCCTCATCCAGCCTGGTCTTGAACACTTGAGGCATCCACAACTTCTCTGGGTAACTCATTCCAGTGTTTCACCACCTTCATAGTAAAGAATTTCTTCCTAATAGCTAATCTAAATTTACCCTGCTCTAGTTTAAAGCCATTGCCCCTTGTCCTGTCCCTATAGGCCCTATCACCCACGGGACAAGCCATGAGCAGGAGGGGACACTAGAGGTCACAGACCAGGATGCTCAGGGCCATTAAGGATGATTAGTGCCCCCAGGGACTTCTATGAGGCTGAAGAGTCACAAATGATGAAAATAAGGTCTCCAGGTTCATATTTACCAGGCAGGTTGCCACGAAGCAAAGTTGCTGAGATGTCAGGAATCAAGGCAGAGATCTGTAACTCTGGCCTCTATTTTAGAAAATCAGATTACTTCCATGCACTGCTTAAATTTTATTGAATTGGCTAATGGCCACCAAAAAAAATCCTTCTTTCACCTCTTTTTCTCTCTCACCAGCTAGCTGCTTTATCTGTAGTCCAAGGGTGAGGAGTATTAAGAGAATTAGTATTTATTTTCACCGCTTCCCTTTTTGCATACAGATCTGCATCTCCCCAGCCACATCACTCAGCCCATGTTTCTGTAAAGGAAAGAATCCTATAACATTATATTTCAGGCATGACTGGTCTACTGTTGATAGCCCAGTGAAATGATTTCTGGGTTAGAGCTAGCCTTGGATCTTGTGAAAATATCTCTATCTACCTGAACTGAGCTTCTTCTGGCTTGACTTCAGATTTCAGGCTTGCTTTATGGTGGGACTGAATGCTGCCTCCTCAGCACCTGTGATTTTGGCAAAGCAGCTGCAGGCTGAAGAGGAAGAAAAAGCTTCTGATTGCTTGGTGGTGGTGGTGGGTTGGGTTTTGTTGATGGTGGTTCTTTTTTATTGTTGTTTTGGACTGGGTTTTGTTTTGTTTTGTTTTTCAAATTTAGTGATGGTTGTCTGAGGTAGGTGGGGGGAAAAAATAATTACTATGATGTGAGAAACTTCAGGCAATAAGGCATGGGTAGAGAGAGGGATTTTTAGTAACGGCAGTTTGGAACCCAGCTCTGTAATTTGTCTGAAGATGGCCATCACATATGCTCTGCGTAACTGAGTGCACTTGTGTGTGTGTGTGTATAGTACAGAACTTTTCAGTTTGACAATATTGATTGAAACCCTTTCAGTTTGATGAATGAGTGCATTATGCAGTGAACAGTGAAACCAGCCCTGATGAGTCATTGGCAGGGTTTCCGAACTTTCTGAAGGCATCCTCTCCCGTGGGCTGGAAGTCAAAAATGTCCTCCCAGCATGTTTGCTCAAGCTCAGTTTTTGACTGCGACAAGACAAGCCCAGGTATTACTTCAAGCCTGTCAGTTCCTCCCACCCATTCAAATCCCTCTACACATATCCTACAGTACACAGGGAGGATCAAGGGCTGGGAAGTCTCCCAGGGTTCATCTGGACTAGCAGTGCAGCTCTTTCATGTTAATTTTCCTTTTCCTTTTTCTTCACCTCGATTCACTCTGACGTCTTGCCACAATATTGTCAGTCTCAGAGAAAACAACAAGCCAAAGCAGATGTGCTGAACACATGGTCACCAACAGGAGCAGTTCCCAAGCAAAGTTAGCATGTGAAATCATTCCAAAAGAGGGATGCCTTATCCAAAAAATAATCTACATCTGCTCCTGTTGTTTGGTGGGTTGAAAAAAAAAAAAAAAAAAAACCAAACAGAAAAACACTTCCATGTCTAAGTTTACAGTTTGATCTCACCCAATTCTAGAGTTAGAAGGGTCGTGATTTTAGACAGTGCCCTCTGATACCATTACAGTGAGTTGCTATCTTGCTGAATAACAGACACAACTTTCCTAATGGAGTTTTTTTTTAATCCACTGTAACGTGCAAAGGCCCTTTATGTTTTGGTGTCATGGGGGTTATGACAGATAGATGCATATTTCTGCAGGTACTCCATGAGGATGAAATTGGATCAAAATTATCATTCTTTCCAGTAAAAAACATGGTTTCCCAACAAAAGCAAGGGAGGCTACATGCCTTAGAATGTTTCTACATTTGTTTTCTTTCTCCTGTAGGACTTAGCTGACTGCTTTTAGACTGGGCTGTGATCTCATCCAAAGGCAATTATACATCTGACTGCTACTTGTGTTCCCTTTGAGGTGTCTAGTCACTGAAAATGGGAGAATAAAAAGCAAACCCCCCGAAGAGCAAGACACGTCTGGCAAGCTCTACAGATAGGCTCAGGCTGCCAAGGAGAGAGCACAGAGTGCTGAAGTCTGGCTTGGGTCTGAAGAAAGATGAGGAGGCAACTTTCCAGCTGAATCTTGACTTTCTAGCTGAAGTTTTGTAGTGGATAAGCCCATTCACTAATGTCCCTGGCAGAGGCTGTCACTGCCATGCGACACAAATAAAATAGGTACAGAAAAGCAAACCGTAGCAGTTAAAGCAATGAGACAGCAAAACCCAGGACCATGTTTGGGAGGAAGAGTGGGCAGGAAGTTCAGACAGTCAAAACATGCAGCCTCTGAGTTTATGAGGACCTGTCCAACTTCACCACAAGACCCTGAGAGACTTGCCTATTGCTATGATTTGATTACCCATACATTCAGATTGAGTATGCACCACCTGTTAACGTCCAGAACAAAGCACTTCCACCAAGACCATTTGGTAAATAAATGACTTGGAAAATATCGTTAAGCTCAAAACCCAACATTTTGCTGTGTTTGATTTGCCACCAGATGCTGTGGGATCTGAAGATACGGAGGTGGGGGGCGGGGAAAGTCAAACTGTGGTAATGAGAGACTAAAATACAAGGTAAAGGCAAGGCTTTTTGCAAAAATTATGGTGAGAAAGGGCAGCAAGGCTCTTGTTCTGCTCTGGACTACATCATGTACCATAAACCCAGCCTGTTCATGGAGAGTAAGCTCCCCTGACAGTCTTTGCCACCTACTTTATGAAGGCTATTTTGTCTCATGCGAACACTAAATAATGTATTAACATGGTACTGTGTTTGTATATTGCATTGCCCTACATGCTGGGACAGGTTGTACAGATTAGTGGCAAAGAGGCAACCTCTCCTGCTGAAGAGAGCTAATAAGCCTTCAAAGAGTGTTCGTTGCTGGGAAGATGGATGCCAGTAAGAGCAGTTGGTAATGATGCCAGTTAAACTTCCTTCATTTTGCCTCTTCCTTTTTCTCAAGTTGAGGAGGGACTGTTGGTGTAAGCAAGAAACAACATTCCTCAGAGGTGACCTTATTGTGGTCTTCCAGGATCTGAAGGGGGCCTACAGAAAAGCTGGGGAGGGACTTTTTAGGCTACCAGAGAGTGACAGGACTAGGGGGAATGGAGCAAAGCTGAAAGTGGGGAGATTTAGATTGGATGTGAGGAGGAAGTTGTTGAGCATGAGAGTGGTGAGAGCCTGGAATGGGTTGCCCAGGGAGGTAGTTGGGGCCACATCCCTGGCAGTGCTTAAGGCCAGGCTGGATGAGGCTATAGACAGCCTGATCTAGTGTGAGATGTCCCTGCCCATGCAGGGGGATTGGAACTAGATGATCCTTGTGGTCCCTTCCAACCCTGACTGATTCTATGATTCGACTGTGAGTTTAACAGAAGTGTGCAGCACTTCCAGTCTTCAGGGCTCCTTCCTTTAACTGACAAACATTTGCAGGCAGCCTTTGAGAGTAACAAGTGTGTGTGATTCTTGGAAAATTTGGTTAGGAACATACTGAAAAGCGTGGTTAGAAATAAGCAATGGCCATTGAAAGGAGCTGCATGAGCCTTCTCAGATCACTCTTGGCAGCTTTTCATCTAAACTGAATTCACAATGGGGCCAACAACCCTGTTACAATCCAGACAAGAGCCTAGGGAAGGGCATCATGCTTGGTCCAACTCTCCTGCTATGATTGGAATGAAAGGCAGAATTCTCTGATGTCTCAGTTTCCAGTAACAGGACACTGCCTTTCCCAGCATGGACCTGCTAGCATTGGACATCTCAGCCTTAGCATTGCTGAATCCTTTTGTTGTTCGTAATCTAGACCCGGGCCCCAGTCATCTACTGTAGACTGAAGTGAACGCACTAAATGCCTTCAGACTGAAAGATGCACAAAGATGTTATTTTTTAAAGGTGATATGGTTCTTTCACTACTACCCACAGTGCTCCTACATGGTCATATTACAGAGCACCAGAGAAGGGTGCCCAGGAGCATGGGCTGCACAGTCAGCTCTGCTGACTGCTGAGTCCAGCAGTAGCTACTGTGCCAGCTCATTCTCTTCTAATATTTTCCCTCTTTTTATTATATTTGAGCCAAACTTTCCTCCAAACCAATCTGGCTCCAACACTGACAGGAAGATAAGACCTTCTACAAATACACCCCCACAAAGTGGATGTGTGTTAAATAAGCCTATGTTCCACTCAAACCGAGACACTCACTGGTGTTCTGCTTATTTCCTAGTAATAGGATGCTACATTGGATAGGGCTGGGTGATAGGTTGGACTGGATGTTCTTGGAGGTCTCTTCCAACCTGGCTGATTCTATTTGGCATTTTGGTCCCCAAGGGAGATGGCACAGAGAATGGCTATTTCTTCAAGCACCCAGTTTTTAAAGTTATCATGTAGTGACCTGGGAAGGAGAAATCTTCTTTTGACTTTTTCTTCCTTTTGCTTCAAAGTGAGTTCAGGATGAGGTTGTATGACTAGTTGGAATCAATGCAAGTTCTTAATGATGCATGAAATGAAATATTGCTGTCCAGTGCACAGTGAATATTCAGTGTTCTGCTCTAGGATAGATACATCCTGTGCTGCTCTGACAGGGGAGGGACACTCCACACAGCAGCTGCAAACTCTGCCCTGCACCCCAGCCTCTACTTTGGGTCAGATGGGTTGCTAGCTTCTACTGCTGCCTGCTCTTCTCTAGGCTAATACATCTGGCAGCCAGTTAAGCTCCTTTAGCTAAAAGGCAAATACAAAGCATTTTCCATGGCATGGTTCCTGGAAAACGAAACTAAACACAAAACTAAAAACAAAGAAACAAAAAAAACCACCAACAACAAAAACTCACAACAAACAACCAAACACAATCCATGGACCCTATGGAAATTAAAAACAACTATATATCTCTATCTGGGACCTTTGCAGTCCAGGACTGGATTTTTTTTTCACATGGTACTGAAGATTTTGACCTTTTAGTACCTGTGACAACCTTGCCAGATGAAGCTGGGCCTGGGTGGATTAAAGTACTGCTCAGTCAGAGCAAGTGCATCTGTAGGTCAAATGTGAGTCTTTGACAGGTTTCCCACATCAGAATGAAGAAGCCACATGGAGAGGGTTGAGTTACTACTTACAGAAGATGGGAGGACCATAGGTACCTGCAAGAGGCATACTAGAGAAAGAGCAGGGAGACAGCTTGTGAGCAGTTTATATGCCACCCATAAGTTTCTGTTGTTTAAAGAAATCATGTGATAGTTTATTTGAGCAGTTTGTCCTGCATTTATTGTTCTTGCTTTCTTATGCAGAAGAATGGCATCATCTTTGTCACTCCTGTGGAGGCGTAAGAGAACAATCTGAGAATAAACAAATGAGGGGTGAAAGATATGGCTTTTCCTTCAGTACAGTCCTATCTCCAGATTAATTTCTTCTTTCTCTTTAAAGAGTAGACACAAGGGACCAGGGTGTAGATAAGCCTTTAAAGGCCTATTACCAAAACCAACTCTCTATCTGATGGCATGTGGCTGCAACATTTCAGCTGTGTAACCTCAGTAGAGTCAGATGGCTCTGCAGGTGAATGCTAAAGTGAAGGCAGAGAGTTCAGAGGGAATCTGCATAACCTCAGAAAGAGAAATTCTTGTCCTCTTGCCTGTGGCATAATGAGGCAGACTGGGGCAACAGCAGCAGAGATCTCTGGCTGCCAAAGGACCTATCCTTGCACTGATTTCACAAGCATAAGTTGGGTCATAGCAGAGGCCAGGTGGGATGGTGTCAGATCTGGGAAGAGCATGCATGGGATAAGCAGTGGCACTGGCAGCTGCTGCCTTCCACTGCCCCAGACAAGCAGGACTGCTTCATCTGACCAACCCTTTGAATAGTCAATGGTACAGCATCTGCTGCAACAGGGTAGCCTAGTCCTGGTGCCCTTCATATCTGATGGTGCCTACAGACTTCCATATTCCTCCTATTTCTGTTGATAAATAACCTGGATGCTCCTTCTCATTGCTCTTAGCCAGGTACAAAGGACAGTTGCAAGCTACATGCTGTGCCTCATCTTTTCTCCTGATTGGCTCTATTCAGAATGAAAATCCAGCCAGAAAAAGGACACCAAGGGCTCCTTGTTCAATATTCCCTCTGTGATTAGATGATGACCTGAGGGAAAAGAAAAGGAGGTACACCAAAACCAAATAGTAGAAAGCCAAGGCACAACAATAGGAGAGAATAAATGTTTTTACCCCCTGACTAGTGCAGAAGAGAAGCTGTTACTGAATTGCAATTTGCTCTTTCCTGTCCCCTGCCTGGGGAAGAGTGTAGTTTCATTATCTTAATCTCAAGTGTTTCAGCTAGTCTGTGCTAATCCTCCATGTCTTCCTGCCCACCCTCATCAGCTCCTGCTCCTACACTTCCTACTTCAGCTTTATCTTCATCTTTTAAAGCAGCTTGGATCGGCGTTTCAGACTCTCCAGATTTATGGTTAAAATTAAAGTTTTGGCAAGCCTCTGTCACTATGTTGCCCATTACTGTGGTACAATATAATGTAATTAATGTTTTTATGTTTAAGGAAGAGGAGGCACATATGTTCCTCAGCTGCTGATGAACAGATTTATAGGTAACACATCTGAGTCAGTGCCCATGTTTAGATGTTAGCCTGACAGATCACTAATCATTTTCTAAAAGCTGTGCACCACTGCCCTGCTTCCCTAGATTTGCAAGCAAGGACTGTGCTGGGATATCATAGCCAGATGATAGATTTCAGGTGACACAAGGGGAGGAAGCAAAACATCAGTAAGTGCTTCAGCATATCTATCTCTTCATAAGCAGATGTTCTTGCTTAGCACGTACCATTAAGCTGGAGTACACCACATGCTTTCTCAAAGAGAAGCCCAGGCTGCCTGGGGTAGGCAGCTTGCAGAGGCACCCAAGCCAGCCTGGGAATCCTTCTCATGCTTTTTGCTTGCTCCACCAGGGTGTCCTTAAGTGTTGCATGTGGCCCTCCTGCTGCAACACCACCCAGTATTACCCTCCCTCCACCCTTACCCTACACCTTACCCTGTTATGTTACCTTACCCTAACCTACCCATTCCTCACTGCCCAGTCAGCCTTTTACCCTTTCTTAAATCTGTTTTCCCCCAGCTGTCATTAGAAAAAAAATGGCTGCTTTGCCTAATTATGCACAAGGGCAGCCCCAGCCTCTCCTCACAGAAGGCCCTGCAGCCCTGCTGCTAGCTCCCGGGCTTGGGTTCCCTGGATAATGCTGCGTGTTCAACATGAAATTATCTGGAACTACATCCACGTCCACCTCAATAACTGCAACAGAAGTGCAGTAGTGAGAGCTGGACCTAGAGCCTGCTGAAGCATACAGCTCTGGTACACTTTCTGCTGCTTGCACTGGTTTGCACCCAATGAAAAGCTTGTTAAAAATACACTGATGGCCTTCCCTAGCCAGTGAATGAAAAGTGTTTATGGTAAATTTAGAGACTTAAGAAAGAAAAGCAAATGTTTTGCAGAGGAACATCTTCTGTCTTCTTTGCAGCAGTCAAGATTTTGTGCTTTGGTTTTGGTTTGTTGTTTTTTTCTTATGGGCTCCAGTTAAAGGAGTGAGTAACTTGGGCACTTACTCTCCTTTTCAACTTTGCCCTTAGGGGAGAGCATCCTGGTCAGAGGGGCAAATTCAAGAACTCAGTCCACTGTCCTGCACACCAGCAGAAGGGAATTCCTCTTCTTTGGAAAAGCACAAGACTAAGCTTTCACTAGAGGGATTTAATTAGTCTAAAAAATGTGAGCCTTCTCCTGTACTTATAGCTGGGGGCTGCTTATGCATGTTGGTGAGTCATCCTCTGCTTGCAAGCACAGGCTCTGCTTCAGACAGAGCCCCTTGTATTCAATCTACCAACTACTGACTTAATGGCATTAAGAAAAAATAACGCAGTTTAAGAAAATCTTTGCACAGAGCAGATTTGTTAACCTATACTAAAGCCCATTCTGGGCACTCTCATTCAGAATTAAAGTGGCTTTAATTCAAGTTAGTGTTTGAGTTAAATCTAAATTAAATTTGAATTTAAATCATTAAATCTGCGCAGGGATTTAGTGCAGTTTACATAATCAATTTTAAGTTCACAGCCTTCATTAATTTGGATGACTATCATCCAGCCTTTGCTTACTTAAAAATAGTTCTAATGCATTTATTAATATTATAATACTCAAACTGGGTTATTCGTGAAGAAACAGAGAGTTTGAGCTTTCTTTGAAGTTTCACAAAATGAGAGTATCTTGCTGAAGAAACATTTTGTTCTGGCACACATCAAGGGCAAGAAGGGCTTTTAAATCCCCTTCAAGAGCCATTAAAGCAGGCACAAGGAGCATGACTCTTTCCTCATTAGCACTAAGGAGAGAGCCGAGGCTTGTGTGGCACTCTCACTGCCACACAGCTTCCCTTCCCAACAAGGGCAGCGTCTGCTCCGCTCCAGCCTTGGGTCCTGCCCGTGCCCACCTCACTTATTCCAGTCCTGCGAGTGTCCCCAAGCTGGTACTGCACTGTGCAGGCCACACTGAGACACCGGTGCCAAGTCTGCAAAGTGAGCCTCAACCAACCTGCTCCCACAGCTTTGCACATGCACAGACAGTGCAAAGCCCCTCTGCTAAATCTGCCTCCACTTTATCTGCTTCTGGAGGCAAGGACCAAAGGTACACCCAGACTGGACAGGAAACACAACTCCTACCTCCTGCAGCAGACTGCTAGACTGGGATAAGGAGTTCATGTGGGCACTGCAGATCCATCTCTGCCATAGAGTCCGAGGTGCCTTTGAAAAATGCAGCCTTCCACGCCTACTTTTCCCCTGCTCCATGAAATGCCAGCCATTTTTTATTAAAATTCCACCTGTCACCAGATTTCAGGGGAATGCAGAGTGGATTCATTTTAGAGCATCAGAACCAGCTGCTCACAAAAATAGCTTTCACTCTCCGCAGGTCTACTAATCATTTCAGGAGACAAGCATAGAAGAGGATATCACGGCTGACACTGGAGAGCACAAATGTTGACACAAATATGAATCTGAATTTTCTGACAGTAGCTGATGGTGTTGCTTTAGAAGGTTTAACAGACACGCCACTCAGCCGACAAGACCCTGTTTAATGCTTCACTTTAAGTATTTGTATGATCTTCGGGGTTGTCAGTCCTGGGAATTGCAATTCTTTGCAAGCAGTTTTGGCAATCTCCCTGCACGTTACACCTGTAAAAGTGCAGTGCCTGACTCTTCGCAGGCTGGCCTGCTGATAATCTGGAATCACATGGCACCCACTTGCAAGGAGCTGCTAAATCTTTGTTGTTCTTCTCTTGCTTTGTAGCAGCTTGTCTTCATTGGTGCCAGGCGCTCAGGATGCCAACCAAGTGGTGCAAAAATAGCAGTTGTGTTCATGAGGATGTGTCCTGGGCAGGGCCTCTGGAACTTCACCTGATATTCCTCAGCCAGGGGTCTCCGGCGAAGCGAGGACGCGTTCTGGTTCCCCGCGGCCAGCCTGTCTAGCGGCGGCCGGGCTCGCCCGAAAGGGGAATTCCGATACCTCTCTCCCGTACCCCCCTGACTCGCCTCGATCTCTGTAGGAGATCGGCGGCGAGCCGGCTTCGCGTCTCGCTACCGTACGGGTCGCGAGCGGGGACGCGATGCTGGGGGAGGGGAAAGACGCCATATTGCCCGCAGAGCCGCTTGCGCGCGCGAGCTCCTCATTGCTTCGTGAAGCCGCAAAAATCTCCGATTCCGCCCGGGTTATTTCCCGTTTGAGGCAATAAATTTTTTCCCTGTTTCTAAACCTCTCCGGGAACCTCTGTATCACGCACCCCACCAATATCGCAACTAGACGCCGCGGGTTGTTAATTAGCTCCTCGGCAACTTCGGCCGGGCTGTCGGCATATCTCTCTGCACTCTCTATGTCTGATACAGTGAGAGTATGTCCCATATCATGTAAGATCTGGGCGATCAGAAACCCTGCTCGCTGCGCCATTTTCTGTCACGGGACTGGGTTAATCAAACACAGTATCCCGTGGGAGGAGGGGGGGAACGGTACCCTCCTCACCGGTTCTTTGGGTTTCGGTCGGCAGAAAAAACACGAATACGGCTTAAACGTCAGGTATAAACGTTTAACAACCAGGACAGGGGAAAACAG
>VWZI01018354.1:0-10530 GCA_013396835.1 Psilopogon haemacephalus | reverse complement strand
CCTTCCCGAACCGAGGGGGGGAAAACCGCGGAAGGAGGGAGACCGATTTAAGGAAAACAGAAGGAGGGATTAGAAATAGGGAGAAAGGGTCAGCCTTGCCGCCTAGGAGAGCTGCGAGTTGCCTGCTGCCTGCTGCCGTGCACGTGGCTGGGGCTTCTCCCAGTTGCTGCGTGGGTGGCGGCGAACGAACGAGAGCGGGAAGAAGAGAGAGAAAAATGGCTGCTGACCCGTTTAAGTACCCTGCAGGGCGAACGAAGCTGTCCATCAGGCGTCCAACATTTCCCGGCCGGCCAATTGATTCGAGGTTCGACGTATATGGGCATCTCGAGGTTCCCACCCTGAGTCCCAAGGCCACCTGGGGTGCCCCACCCTTCACCCCCTACCAAACCTTTTAACAGTAGAGGGAGGAGAGAGCCCAGGAATTGGATTAATTTCTGGGGTGCTCCGTCATTCTATGCCGGGACACAAGGCCAGGCCTTGAGCGACCTCTTCTAGTGAGAGGTGTCCCTGCCTACACAGGGGAGTTGGAACTGGATGATCTTCAAGGTGCCTTTCAACCTAAGCCACTCTATGACTCTATAATTACCTTTTGGGGCAGCCAGGATATTCAGATAAAGGCTAGCCTGTTTCTAGCAGAAATAAAATGTTGCGCTATACTTGGAAGGCTCATTTGGATATTGCTTTCTTCTGGGGATCTGAAATTCCATGGGAATGCACTCAAAATGATTAAAAATTAAATTTTGTATCTACTTTAGATGTTTGGCATTAATGCTGTCTTTCATTGTTCTCTAATAGTGATAATTAGGTGTTGCATTACTCTCGGGTATGCCTGCTAGCACCTCTGGGAGGGCATTTTTTGCACAAGATAAATCACTGTTGTATACATAAAACTAAACTCTGTTGAGATAAAGCCTCTATAGGTTTCACTTTCAAAATGTTCACTTTCACCTTCTTCCTCCAGAGCCACAAGATTCTTTCAGAATTTACCTTTATCAGCATTTAAAATTCCTTCTACTTCTGAATTGCCATTTATTTCAGACCTTTCATTCCAGAGCAGTGTCATTTGCCTGATGTACTTGAGGATGCACCTGCTTACTGCAGAGGGGGCTGCACTAGGTGACCTTCGGAGGTCACTTCTGACCCAGACCATTCTATGATTCTGAGTCACCACATGGGTGGACTTAACCAAGCAGTTAATGCTCTTACAGTCTTAGATCCTCCTGTACTGTACTGTGCTAGTGCCCATCAGCATCAGCACAGATGGAAGCCTGACAAGCACGTGAGAACTGCTCTGCAGGGAGGACCCACATCTGTTGGTCTGTAACTAATATGCTCCCAGTGTCCTGCTGGAACAAACCACTGAGGCAAATTCTCCTTGCAGTAAGTACGTGTGATGGTTTGAGAGCTACCCACACACACACCCCCCACATTTGAATTCACCCAGACTAGACTCAGCCAGCTGGAAGTTAAGGAATTAAGCTTTATATTCACAGCTCAGCACAACATACAAGCAGATATTTACAATATATTACAAATGTTTACAGCTAGATACAGAAATATGCAAGTTAAAGGTAATACAGAAACAGGATGCCTCTCCCAGAGATCAGAGTCCCCAAGAGGAGTTCCCAACCTCCCTTCCACCTTCTCCCCACCCTCCAATCTTATCCCAGAATCTACCTTACATGCAAGGTAAACAGGGAAGATGGAACAGGAGGGTTAGAAGCAGAATTGATTAGCTAGGTTACACAGATCCAGCTAGAAGCCAAGGAGAGGGAGAGACCAACAGAGCTCAGACCATCTTATCTATGTTTATGTCCTTGCTTTAGTTCATCTCAGTAAACCTATGAGTGAAGTGGACATCACCACTATTTTCTTGTCACAGCCTATAATCTAATTTTTCTCATTAAAATATTCCAATTAGCTTCAAACCAGCACAGTACAACAGCAGACATCTTAACAGCCTAACACCAAGAGCCAAGAAAGCTGCTCAGGGACAGATTGGGTCACCTCTGTGTTGATTAGCAGCTTCTTCTGCAAGTAGTCTTTGTGATCAATAAGTACTCCTTTGTGAGGACAAGGAAACAGAATCAGAATGGCTTAGGTTAGAAAGGACCTCAGAGATCATCTACACCAACCCCCCCCTCACCATGGGCTGGGACACCTCTCAGCTACACTCGGCCCCTCAAGTCCTCATTCAGCCTGGCCTTGAAGACCCCTCGGGAAGAAGGCATCTGTGGGCAGCCTATTGCAGAAGTTTGACTATATGTAGTAATAATAACAACAAAGATGATGATGACAATAATAAGAAGAAGATGGGGCAGTTTCTGGGCACCTAGAGATTTTATTCGGATAGATTTTCTTAGCATAGAATAGAATAGAATAGAATAGAATAGAATAGAATAGAATAGAATAGAATAGAATAGAAAATAGAATAGAAACAGCCTGACTGGAAGAGACCTCCAAGATCATCGAGTCCAGCCTATCAAACAGCCCTAGCCAGTCAACAAGACCATGGCACTAAGTGCTCCACTCAGCCCTTTCTTGAACACCTCCAGGGATGGTGACTCCACCACCTCCTCGGGCAGCCCATTCCAATGCCAATCACTCTCTCGCTGAAGAACTTCTTCCTAACATCCAACCTATAACTCCCTGGGCACAACTCAAGATTGTGTCCCCTCATTCTCTTGCTGGTTGCCTGGGAGAAGAGACCAACCCCATCTGGCTACAACCTCCCTTCAGGTAGTTGTAGACAGCAATGAGGTTGCCCCTGAGCCTCCTCCAGGCTAGACAACCCCAGCTTCCTCAGCCTCTCCTCACAGGGCTGTGCTCCAGGCCCCTCCCCAGCTTTGTTGCCCTTCTCTGGACAGGTTCCAATACCTCAATATCTCTCTTGAATAGAGGGGACCAGAACAGGACACAGTCCTCAAGATGTGGCCTGACCAGTGCCAAGTACAGGGGAAGGATAACCTCCTTGGTCCTGCTGGCCACACTATTTCTGATACAGGCCAGGATGCCATTACCTTCTGGTTTAAAATTCCTGGCTGCTGCTTGATAATCTGAATTCTTCACACGTATCTGCACAGACACAGTGTCATAAAATGCTCCAAAGTGAATGACTATTCAGTTCTTCCCCTTGCCCAGAGAGATGGACAAAGGGAAAGTTAACTAGATCAGTCAACTTACTTCCAGAAGCTAGGAGAAATGCAGGAAGAGCACTGCTGGCACCCCAGCATCTTTTAGAGATTGTTAGCTGTGTTTCCTAGATGTTTTAAAGTGGGTTATGTGTTCCTACTTTTAGGGTTTACGAGTATTTAAAAAAAAAAAAAAATCCCTCTAGACAAAACTTGGTGCAGCAGTTATGTGCAATGAAAAGGCCCCCTGGAGCTCCAGGAAAGTATCTCTGTGATCTGAAGGTCTCCACTACAGGGATAGAGGGATGCTAGCCCTAACTTTCAACAATAGGAAAATGGAGAAGGTGATGATGAAAATAAAGCTGCAGGTAATCATTGTCTGAGCATGAATTGCAAAAGTGGATCTTGAGTATTCAAACTCCCCACGGAGCGGGGGGAAAAAAAAAAAAAAGGCAGAGAGAGATGTTGCTGAATGTAATTTATTTAGCATTATTACTGTAGCTATTATTCTAACCATGGGCATGGAAGTCTGAAGCTGAGTGACCGCCTGCTGCTTGTGTTGACGCTCAATTTGCAAACAGTCAAGTACCATTTGGTTTGTGCCAGCTTGCTGCATTACTTCAGCCATAAAAGAGATTGTGTAACCTAACAGCAGCTTTCTTAACTAAAAATAGGTGTTCTGCTCATAACCAGGAGAAAAGTGGTATTTAATGACTACAATACGATGTATTCTGATTCGTTCAGCTGCTTCAAGCCGAAAAAGCAGGAGTTTGGGGTTGGGTTTTTGGGTTTGAATTTTTTTTTTTTTTTTTGAGCCGTAACAAATGGGGCAAAGCTCCTTAGAGGAAAATTTAGTAACACCAGAAAACTCGGGAGACAAGACAATTGGGCAAATTTACTGCTGCCATAGCGCTGCCTGTATGACCCAGAGCAAGCCTTCAGATGTGGTTTTTAGAAAGGTTAAGCACTGAAAAGTCCTCCTGAAGTTACTAGCAGTCTCAGGGTCTAAGCACCTCTGAAAATCAGGCCCTTTAATCTTCACCATTTGTTATTCTGATACCACATAAGGGTATAAAGGATCTTCTGTTCTGACCTCAGAGAGTCAGAGCAGACCCTCACTTAGAGGATACAGTCTGAATTTAAGGGGTTTTACTTTTCTTATGATGACAGATCACCTGTCCAGAAAGAGGTCAGTTGGTGCAGTTACCTGAGAAAGGAAGTGTGATCTTGTGTTTACAGGGAGGAAACAGAGTCAGAGCTCTTGGGAGCTGCTATTATATTGCATTGTGGATTTGGGCAAGAGGCTTCACCTCTGTCTTTCAGTTAACCCACTTGGAACACTTTCATCACCCGAGCATGGTGATACTTAGCTGTTATTTATACAGGGATCACTGAAGATATGATCATCCAAAAATTAAAACCACAGCCACTGGCAGCAAAGGCGCAGAAGAGGGAGTCAGTGTCTGAGCAGAGAGAAAAGCTGTTCAGACCCCTGTTGCTGCTGCTTGGGCACAGAATGTGTTAAACCGCAGCATGCGGAGATGTTTCTTATTCATTAGCAGCCTTATTGTGTGATGAAAGGAAAGGCAAACTCCGCCACCATTCTGCTGATGTTAAGGATTTCATACACATAATAAATTATACGTGAACGTTGTTGCCATGCATCCATCCCAGAACTCAGCCCCTCGGGGACTCAATCATGCTGTTCTCCTCTAGCTAGGAATATCAATGCACTGAAACAATGAACTAAATCTGCCCGAATCTCATCAGCGGATGTTATGAAGATAACATAAAAGGGGAGGGAAGGAATGTGGACCTCGCTGCCTACCTGATGGGGGGCAGGGGGAGAAGGTTACTGACCTCATCATCTAATGTAATAAACACCATCCAGGTAGGGAGCTATCACAGAGCCCTGAGCAATATGAAGCCCCGTGGAATGAGATACAGCACACAGTACATGCAACTTTCATAAAGATTTCCGTGTGGGCAGTTTTTGTTTTTGATAAGAAGAAAGGAGGAGGCTGTGTGCCCAGTGGTGAAATGTGGGCCAGCAGCACCAAGCCTTTTCTCACAGCACCCTCGTGTGCTCTCAGCAGAAAATGCTCTTTGTCACGGGGTGGGGGGGATGCTGCATCCTTCAACGCCATAACTTGCTGAAAGAACTAATTTAAATTAAATAGGACAGACAGTACATATTAATTAAGTATCAATTGATTCTTGAAAGAGTTCTTATTGAGGGTTCTCAAGTTGGGAAGGGATAAATCTGACTGTCGTGTAATTAATTCAGAATGACACAGGCAACAAATGCATATTACATATTTTTCCTCTGAATATTAACTTGTAAGGAATGTTTACATATCCAATTAACATTTAACAAGATAACCTTATACTATGTTAATTAGCTATCTGCTAATTAAAATTTACCAAAATTAATATAGACATTAGGCAAGTCAACTGTATAACTGCTTATGCATAAGGGAAAATCAACATGAAATATTTGTTAAAGGCCTTTGAGGCAAAATATGGGAGGATCTATGCCTACTCTATCCCTGCCACTGCCTCTGGAGTCTGGCATTTGGACAAAGAAAACAAGCAGTGATGGAGTTTGCTTTTCCTTATGTACATGACTAACAAACACCTTGCTGGCCACATCTCATCCCACTGTTGTTGATCTCCATGTTTTGGAAGCCTTATGAAGCTACATTGGATGCTTCTGTTTGTTTTTTTTCTTACAATACATTGGACTGGGGGAAAAAAACTAGCATTTTGAGAGCTATGTGAAAGACAGATAAATAAAAGCGAATAAGAAACTGAGCTGTTATTAAACTAAACACCTTGCTTGACCTCTTAAACACATCAGCACTGCAAACATCTGATCAGCCACTGTGCACGTAGTAACGTAGCCTCCCTGCAGACTATAATAAACCAACAGCTCAGTGAACAATGAAAGGAAAATGAGTGGTTGGTCCTGTGTTTTAAAGGACAGGAAGAGTTCCTGCCTATTAAAATAAGACATTAAATAATACTCGTGCTTCTGTCCATTTCACTGATTCCAGAATTTGAGCACTTGTTTTGGCACCTGTGAGGAATTGTGCAGCCCTGATGGACAGCCACTTTCTGAGGCAACCTGCTTACCTTCACCAGTAATTGCAGCTAACTCAAAAAAATCCAGCCTGTTTCAACTCCAAAATGGGCTGTGATGCTCTGAAATGTTGTAAATTAGCCTATTTTTAAAAGAAGTGACTAAAAGCAAAGACAAACTTGAAAAAAAAAAAACAAAATCGCCAAGACTTTGTCTTCTGTTTTGCTCTTGCTTACAAACAAATATGCCCACATAGATGCCAGCACACAGATACAGCAGATTGGAAGAGACCTCCAAGATCATCCAGTCCAGGTGGTGGGGAAAAGGGTTGGATATAGCTCTGAATTTCCTTAAGGAAGAAGGTCATAGAATCATAGAATCAGCCACATTGGAAGAGACCTCCAAGATCATCCAGTCCAGGTGGTGGGGAAAAGGGTTGGATATAGCTCTGAATTTCCTTAAGGAAGAAGGTCATAGAATCATAGAATCAGCCACATTGGAAGAGACCTCCAAGATCATCCAGTCCAGGTGGTGGGGAAAAGGGCTGGATATAGCTCTCAATTTCCTTAAGGAAGAAGGTCATAGAATCATAGAATCAGCCAGGTTGGAAGAGACCTCCAAGATCATCCAGTCCAGGTGGTGGGGAAAAGGGCTGGATATAGCTCTCAATTTCCTTAAGGAAGAAGGTCATAGAATCATAGAATCAGCCAGGTTGGAAGAGACCTCCAAGATCATCCAGTCCAAACTATCAACCAGCCCTATCCAATCAACTAGACCATGGCACTAAGTGCCCCATCCAGTCTTTTCTTGAGCATCTCCAGGGACGGTGACTCCACCACCTCCCTGGGCAGCCCATTCCAATGCCAATCACTCTCTCTGGGAAGAAATTCCTCCTAATGTGAAGAGCTGTCTCTGTGGGTACTTCAGCAAGAGTGTCTTACACTCATCAGTTCTGTCTAACACATGTGTTTTGTTTTTGAATGTATGTGCATGCATCTATGCACATATAAACATGTGTACCCTCTGAATGTTTTGCTCTGACTAGTCTTTTCAAGCTGTAGCACTGACTAGAGCAATTTGCCATGTAAGTGATCTCTTTAATACCATCTTCAAGCCATTTACATTCAAACATTACACTATTCAGTTCTCATCTGAGTTTAATCATAATATGAATATCATTTAATCCCCTCTGTAAGATTTTTAAGACCTATGTAGTTCAAAACCCGATGAGTTATAACAGAAATGGAGAAGAGCAAATGCAAAGAATAGAGAGAATTAAAATGTTATATGAAAAAAAAAAAAAAAAGAAAAAAGAAAGATTCTACAAACACTGAGATGAAATGGTAAAAGGGAGTGGAGGAAAATGCCACAGACTGCGTGAAGGAAAGCAACTGGGAGGTGAAGAGCACAGGAGGTGGAAGGTATGTGCAAAAATAATGGAAAAAGCTGAGCATACAAAGTGGTTGTGCAGAGCTGAAGAGTGATCAGCAAAAGAACAAGGAGGACAGGGGAGCGAAAGACAGATGTCATGTTCTTGTAATGGAACTGACTATGCTAATACCCCTGCAAAGCCTCTCAGCATGCCTCTTGTAAATGAGATGTTTTCAGAAGTCCAAGAAGAATCAGACAGAGTGGACAACCTGTGTGGTCAGATAAAGGATCTCCAGGTGTAGTCCGTGGCCCTTCTCTGTCTTCTGAAGCTAGCTGAATCTTACAAGAAAGCAAAGCCCTCCTCAAAAGCCTCTTCTGTGGACCTGTGAAGACATGTGAAGAATTTTAGCATACATAACAACCAAAGAAGGCTGTTGATCATTGCACTGCCCTGCTTTCAGCTGTCCTAATAAGACAATGATCAGGTCAGTTACAGCTCAAGAAAATCCAAGCAGCAGGACTAAACAGCAGGGTTGAGCTGGGGAAATGCAACCAGGTGTTGGAAAGGTGCTGAGCTCAGTGGCTAAAGGGAGGCTACCAGTCAGTAGCTATGAAAAGAAAGAGTTGTTATCATGGCACTTCAAAGTACTTGACTAGCAGAAGTGTCTTTCACCCTTGAAAAGCATGAACAGGTAAGATTGGCTGATGCTAGCACAGCACCATTTCCTCAGGATGAAGGAGAATGCCATGCTGAACATCAAGCATAGTACAGGCTAGATGTTTTCTAATAAGAGAGCAAGATTTCTTAGAGGAATGTGAAGAGCTAAAGGACGAGCTGAAATTAGAAACAAACTCCACGTGAAGCCATGAGAATGCAGTAAGTCATTCTTGTCAGCTTAGGGACAACAGTCTGCAGGGAAGAGGCAATGCAGCAGCTTGCTGCTGGCAAAGTGCAGAACAGTTAGAGATGCAGAGAGATAGAGTGAGAGGAAGACTGGGAGTCACAATGGTGCATTGGCTCCAAATGCCTTAACAAGTACAGAAAGGAGACAGATAGAGAAGGAGGTTTTGGCAGCACTCTGGAATGGAATGATTCTGTGAGTGGCCTTAGCACATGCTGCCTGATCACAAGCATGATGAAGAAACAAGTGCTCAGGCTTCCAAACAACTATAGATAAAAGCACTTTCATAAAAGGCATAGAATCATAGAATCACAGAATGGTTTAGGTTGGAAGGGACCTCAAGGATCATCCAGTTCCAACCCCCTGCCATAGGCAGGGACACCTCCCACTAGAACAGGTTGCTCAGGGCCTCATCCAACCTGCCCTTGAACACATCCAGGGAGGGAGCAGCCACAACCTCCCTGGGCAACCTGTTCCAGTGTCTCACCACCCTCACTTTAAAGAACTTCCTCCTAGCATCATTTGAGAAACCCCAGAACAGAAAACAAGAGGTGTTACGAATTATGCAAAATTAATAATCAATATTATTTTTTATATACAGGCTAAGATTGTTAATAACTATGGAAACTGTTTATTAACATCAAACCTCGACAGAAAACTTATTTACAGTGTTTGAAATGGACTGTTTGGATACTTATACAGACAGGAAACAGGCAAAACCAGAACACTTTAAGAACTAAGTAGCAAATGCAAACATTAAAACTGCAAAGGCATCATTTGGGAAACTGCAGAATAGACAATAGGGGGTGTTACAAATTATGCAAAATGAATAATCGATACTAATTTTTATATCCAGGAGAAGATTGTTAATAACTATGGAAGCTGTTTATTAACACTAAACCTCACCAGAAAACTTACTTACAATGCTCGAAATGCACTGTTTGGATCCTTATACAGAGAGGGAACAGGCAAAACCAGAACAATTTAAGAAATAAGTAGCAAATGCAAACATTAAAACTGCAAAGGCATCATTGGGGAAACCTCAGAACAGACAATAGGGAGTGTTAGGAATTATGCAAAATTAATAATCAATATTAATTTTTATATCCAGGCGAAGACTGTTAATAACTATGGAAGCTGTTTATTAACACTAAACCTCACCAGAAAACTTACTTACAATGCTCGAAATGCACTGTTTGGATCCTTATACAGAGAGGGAACAGGCAAAACCAGAACAATTTAAGGAATAAGTAGCAAATGCAAACGCTAAAACTGCAAAGGCATCATTGGGGAAACCCCAGAACAGACAACAACTATGGAAACTGTTTATTAACATCAAACCTTGACAGAAAACTTATTTACAGTGTTCAAAATGCACTGTTTGGATCCTTAGACACAGGGAACAGGCTAAAGAATTTAAGAACGAAGTAGCAAATGCAAACGTTAAAACTGCAAAGGCATCATTGGGGAAACCCCAGAACAGACAATAGAGGGTGTTACAAATTATGAAAATTAATAATCCATATTAATTTTCATACCCAGGCAAATATTTGGGAAACCTCAGAACAGACAATAGGGGGTGTTGCAAATTATGCAAAATTAATAATCTATATTAATTTTTATATCCAGGAGATTTTTAATAACTATGGAAGCTGTTTATTAAGCTCAAACCTCACCAGAACACTTATTTACAGTGTTCGAAATGCACTGCTGGGATCCTTATACAGACAGGGAACAGGCAAAAACCAGAACAATTTAAGAAATAAGAAGCAAATGCAAACACTAAAACTGGAAAGAGCTTCTTAGTGAGAGGCTTTGAAGAGAATTTACTCACAGAATAGGATCAGGCAGCGCCCAAAGCTCCGAGGGAATTCCAGCAGCACCATGGAGGTCGTTGCAGGCAGAGGATGCGGCAGAGCAGAGCAGGCAAATGAACAGCGGAAGGCCAGAAGCCTGTGGCAGAAGCCCATTTATTGACTGCCCGAAAGCAAACGGCATTGGTGCCACAGAAACTCACCGACAGGAATGGCACCGTGCCAAACCC
>VWZI01018353.1:180276-193053 GCA_013396835.1 Psilopogon haemacephalus | reverse complement strand
CCATTCTTTTTAAAAATTTTTTTTTTTTTTTTTAAAACACCAAGAGCAGTGTGCAGTGGATTTTTTTGTCCACTTCGACAGTCATTTTAATCACACATGGGAGAAAAGAAAAAGGCTGTCATAAAACATCTGTTGCGTTGTTTGAATTGTACGGTTAACGTGCATGGCAGTTTGAGCATGCATCGATGACTTTGTCTGCTAAGAGCTCAGTTACATTCCTACTGAAATTTAATGGAATTAAAATGAAGTACTGAGAAAGAAGTATAGTTACTTTAAGTGCTTTGTATGACTTGCATGATCTTCCTCTTTTTTCCTTATTCCTGTTACTTTTAAACCAAGGCAGTGTGATGCCAATTAGAGAAGTTGTTTAAAATAAAACCGTGAATTCTGTTTGAAAGACCATGAATGTGCTTGGCCTTATGTAAGTAATACAGGGCATAGTGAGACGTCTAGGAAAAGTTAAGTCTACTGTCATCAGCACTGAGGAGAGTGACAGGGCAGCAATAGAAGTTATTTGTCTGCAGCACAAACATTTCCAGCATCCCACAGACACCATACAGGTACACTAGGAACAAGACAACAGATACAGAGAGTGATCTTGAACTCAGTTCCTGGAATTTTTTTTTTTTTTTGTCCAGTGTTTGTTCAGTTAAGTAGAAGAGAGCAAATGGCAGCACTAACCCAAACAAGCAACTGCAATAGCACAGGTAAGAATCACTGCCTGTTTTTATCCAGCAGTCCTTCCTGCTGAGCCAACATTTCACAGGTGTACTGTGCTGTCTTTGAGCTGGCAAAAGTCTGGACAGCATGACAGTGTTGAAGATTTGCATGGTTCAGAAAAGTAAGAGAGACTAAGAAGTCTCAGTGAAAAGGGGTAAAGGGCAGGAGGGCATCTCTGTGGGAACAAGCCAGTTCTGTAGTTTTTTCAGATGGAGAGTTGGACAGAAAATTGCAGCACTTCTGTAAGCGAGGCAGTTTATGAGACAATGTTGTGATAGCCTCCTGGTAAAACCTGGGGCGTTGTTTTCTGCTCTAGTGCAGTTTGTGTCACAAAGTGGTACTTGTAACAGTTTAATAGCTGACACTTCACCTGGAGCTTACAGAGGGTATTTCATTGTTTGGTTAATTACATTCTCACCTCCTAAAAGATGAAAACAGTGGCAAAACTCTATAGTAGTATGCTTTGGTAAGTGATTTGTGACATGAGCCTAAAGTTCAGGCTTCGGTGGTGGCAATGACAAAAGCGGTTTGGCGATCCAGAAATACTGAAGATGGCCAGGATTTGTGTAAGCTCCCTCCTTCAGCAAGCACGAACAAAACCAGTAAAACAAGCTTCTCCCTACAATGGGAACCAACAGTAAGAAAAGGAACACTAGATTTTGGGAAGAGATCTGACAAACTGACTCTCCATTTGTACATCTCTTCCTTCTCTCCATCCCCTCTGCTGGGTATTAAGCAGTGTTAACAGAATCAAACCCTAGCTAAACCAATGGTTTCTTTGACCAAGGTGGGGTTTATTTCTACCAGTTTGAGAAAGACTCTGGGCCAGTGAATATTATGTGCATCTGACATATAATGAACATAGAGAAAAAGGTGATGGTTCTACCCATTGCTTCTATGTGTTGTACATTTAGGCTTTATTCTGAGCAACATACCACTGCCTTCCAAGTGTGCCCACAGCTGTATTCATTTATTTGCAGTTCTGATGTATGCATTAAATGTACTTCCAACTTGTAGGAATATCCATGAGTTAGCTACATAAAAAATTAGCTACATAGCTGCTGAAGCCAGAGCCAAAGTAGACACCATCTGGTGGGAGCAAATACTCTGAAACTGAAGTTTCTCCTGCAGAGAGTATGTAAAGGCACCCACACCAGGTCCACACACACTGCCAGGAGCACAGTAAGAGCATTAGGGACACACCTTAGCTACACATACACCATCTTCTTCCATAAGAAAAGTCATTGGTGATCAAAGAGTCTGGTTCTATCAAATCACATCTAGTTGTTCTGCCACCATTAATCCAGAATTAATGGTGTAAGCCACTGTCACCAGAAGTGAAATTCCGGAGCCAGACAGACCTCAGATTTTTCGTAACGTGTTTTGCAGTGTAGATTTGTACTGCAAGTGCAACCGCTTCACCTTGCTATTAGAAATGTCATCCCTTTTGTTTCCTAGGATTGTACTGGCACAAAAAAGTTCCTGTTCCAGAAATACACTGATTATTTGTTTTGTCTCATGGTAAGGGACCAGCTAAGCCTAGAATCTACCTGTACTTACCCATGTTGTAATTCTTGCACCAGAAATCCAGGAGTGAAAGGAAAAAGGTATCCCTTCTGTAAGGTTTATGTTCAGTTTAGGGCCTCCTCAGTACAAGGAAATCACATTTCTGGAGCACATATAGAGAAGGGCAACAAAAGTAGTGATAGGCCTAGGGAACAAGTGTCTGAGGGAACTGGGATTTAGTCTGGAGAAAAGGAGGCTGAGGGAGAGACCTCACTGCTCTGCTGCCCACCAAGGTGGTGCAATCACCATTTCTGGAGATATTCAAGAAACGTGAACACGGCCCTTTGGGACATGTTTTAATGGCCAGGGTGGTCTTGGGTTGACAGTTGGACTAGGTAATGTTGGAGATTTTTCCCAAACAAAACAGTTCTAGGATTCTATGAAGTAACACAAAATGGCTATAAGAAAACAAAACTAAATGAACCAAACAAAAAAAGGGAAACAAAAAAAACCCAACAAATTTGCTGGCAACTCATCTGGCACATGATCGGTGAACAGTTGTCTGTTCTGAGCGATTTCCCCTCCTTCAGAAAAGTGTAAACTCTTCAGGACACTCACACAGGTACTCCTAAGGTATCAGGGTTGTTCATGGACAACTAGTTACTAGTTTGCTTTTGAAATATGTTGTTGTACACCTGCAAAAGTAAGTAGTGGGCAAATCAAATGTTTTTCATGTTTTTCAGTTACCACCTTTGTCCCTGATTATAGGAGACTTTCCATGTAATAGCACTGCCAGCAGCTAGTTCTACAAGGGTAAACTACTGAGAAAAGTAAGGGAAATAAACTTTTGGTAGTCCTGGGTTTAAATTTTTACCACTTTTCACTGAGATATTCTGTCTTTTGATCAAGAAGTGGAAAGTATGTGTGATTTGTATTTAAGAATGACTAACTTGCATTAAGAACAAGGTTCTTCTGTGATACCTAAATTAAATGACTTAAGGTTAAAAGTATGTTAAATTACATGAAACTACTCTGTGCTGTGACATAGCTTAAGCACAACCATCTGTAATTCTGTAACAACTGTGACCTTGAGGAGGTAAAGAGTTAACAATGGAAACCTAAATGAACTTGATAAGATTTTGTGGGGTTTTTCTGTTTTGTTTAGTTTTTAAGAGAACCAAACTGTACTGAAAAAGAGGTTTTTAATGTTGGTTGATACTCAAAACCAGACAGTGGTGAAATAAATATTCTTTAATAAAGAAGAAAAAAAATAAAAGAAAGAAAAAAAGGAATAATTTTAAAGCACCAAAACTGTGAGTATGATGTTACATTGCATGTACAAGATGAGTGCAGTACTTTGTGTACAGGTTTAAATTTGAGTTGTGATAATAAATGTAAATTACACATCAATAAATTTGCATTGCAGAAAGGCTGTACTAAAGAAAAGAGCAAAAAGCAGAACGTTCTTCAGTTTGTAGGTATTGCTAGAAATGTTTGTTTAGTTTTTACCATTTTCTTTAAGCATAGTTGTTTATTACGTTACAGCATTGAGCATTTGTAGGCATTGTAAAATTTGCAGACTTGTTTACAATAAAGTACGCATTTAATATGTCCTTCTGAATATAATGGAGTTAAAGAACTTTCTCAAAGCCAAACACAATATGCTAGTAGTGTCTGAATCTACCAATAATATTGCACAAAGCTAGCAGATGGCAAATTGGTTTTCTTTTGATTATTTATTTATTCAACAAGCTTAACAAAGAAGTTAGTTTCATTAAACTTCACTGGCTTCATTAATGCAATACAACCTGCAGCCATCTCTACTTCTTAAGCTTTCATCTTATGATGATGTATTTGTATACATTTAATATGAAATTAAAAACACGTAGCAACCACAGTGAAAGACTGGGAGCTGCTGTGTCCTAATCCCCAATACTCCTATATCTTAACAGCTATTCCCTAATTCAGAAATTAAAAAAAACGTTTCTAAAAGTGAAAATCAAGCCAGCCTACAGCAAACTACTGAATAGTTAATAAAATCTCTGCAGAGTTTGACTACACGCAGCAAAACAACCACCATCCTTATTACTTGTTCCGAATAAGACACTACTGGTTAATAGCCTTACAGATCAGCTTTACATAATATTCTACATTAATATCAGAAACTCTGCAGAGTGAAATCCATTGCTTGGTCATTTTTCCACATTAGAGGTACATCAGAGCATTCACATTTCAGAATTGAAAGGCGACCTTTTATCAAAAAGATGAGCTTTTCTGATGCTCTGGGCCACGTAGTATGTAAGACCTGAATCACAATAATAATGCATTAAGTGTCAGGTACACAGTCAGAGCCGGGATTTTTGGATTAATAGTTAAACTGAATGGGAAATAAAAAAAAAAAAAAAAACCCAAACCCATATATACAACAGCCCCTCCCAAAAATACACTGGCATGCCCACCCACCCCTGGCCCTCCTAAAAATTCTAATGTTAAGTATTTATGTATTAGGCAGTAATTAAATATAAATTTGTTTCATAGGAAAAATTTAAATTACAGTATATTTATAGGTTAAAAATAGCCACTGCTGTACTTTTTACAGGACTGATAGCAGTATGATAATGTGCTTATTACACCAAAGAGCAATTGCAGTCAAGTTTAGGATGACCTCCTGCCTATCAGCTCCAGCAACACTGAAATCATGCAATGCATTCTCCCAGTAAGGTGCTTCCATTTACTCCTTTTCGTTGCAAGAAGCTTCACTTGTTCCTAACATTAATTCGGTAGTGTTAAACATAACAACATAGTGTTCATGCTTATGGAATCATTACCAGGAGTATAAACAGGTAATTTAATTGCATAAGCATTACAGAATAGTCTAATTACACATGTGAGCAAACTTGATTTACATACACTCTTGAAATTCAGTGCAAACACAGTAAGGGTAATATTAACCAATAGAAGTTTCTGCGTCCTTCGTAGGCTGCACCTTCAATAATGCACCTTTTTAATATTAAACATTACAGAATATAGTGCTTGTGCTCAAAATTATTCTTTAAAGTATTGAAGTATGTTGAGCTCTATCCCCTGATGCAGCCATAAAAGAACACAATACAGAATCATTTATTTTACAGGTGTCTGGCATAGGATGCAGACTGTCAGTTGTTTGGTTTTTTGTTTTGTTTAAAAAAACAACCCAAAACACAACAAAAACCTTAAAAGTTATGTTTACAAAAAAATAAAAATTCTTACCCTAGGCAAGAAGCTTAATTAGTATATGAAAAAAGTTACATGTAACAAAATAAAACTATTGGTCATTTGTAAAGGATCTGGAACCTCTGTGAATAAGCACAAAATTAGTGTTGATGCAAATTCCATTTCTAATCATGACTACTGCTGTTTACCTTACATTTTGCTTATTGTAATAGAAATTGAGTATTTAACTTTTTGTTCCCACTCATAAAAGATTTTTCCGTCCCCACATAAGCACTTGTACAATAAACATTATGCATTCCAACTGTTTACCTTACTAGACCAGTTACACTACATTTTAAGTTTTATTTTGAACAAAGTTTCTAAAATGGAAAAAGCCTGAAAGCTGACAAACTGCTCAAGATAAACTACTAGCAACAGAACAACACAGCCACAATGAAGTCCTGCCACAACTGAAGAAATAGCAGCAATAGTTAGAAAGGTCCTTTGTGAAGGCTGTCTTCCATGGCAGATGTTTATGCAGTTTTTCTGCCATGATGCTTTTGAAGATGTCTCAAAGGACCCAGATGATTACTATCACCTTCCTCAGCTATGGAGTAGCCAAACTCAATGCAGGACTGTTGTGATTTGTGTAGATCCCCTGTAAGTACACCCCAGCTCTCCCCATTTGCTGCTGTGGCTATATCCCCACTGCAAATCTTCACATTAGAGAGAGAGGATGTGAAATTTTAAATGTTAGCCTGCACACTATATATGCACAACTTTTACATCAAAATAGTTATGTGAAACTGTGACATCTAGTGACTCATGAACAATTTTTTTAAAATTCTATTTTTTTAGTAGTATATGGAAAAAGAATTTACTTTCCATATTGAAGATGGCAGTTGTGAACTGATACAGACTGCTATGCTCAGCGTTAACTACTTTTTGTGTGTGCACAAAATACTTGTCTGTCTGAGAGCTTCATTTCTATAAGCTAAGCTACTGGAGGAATCTAAGATTTCAGCTGAATATAAAACAGATGAAGGACAGTAGTTTTTCTCAATCATGCACATATTTTTCAAGGCAAATATGACATCACACGGCAAACAAATCTGAAAGCTGTAGGATGATACTGCATGGAGCTATCTAGATAAATTGCAACACAGTGATAACTGCATACAGAAATGTTTGCAAGGGGACCACTGCTCTTTAAAATTACACTTTTTCTTCTCGGCTTGGAATTTTGATAGTGTCCCATATGCATAATCTAAGGAACAAAACTGCAGGCTGGAAAACGGGAAAATCATGACATACAAGTTCCTCTATCACCACTAAATTTCAGATTTAGCACTAAATTTTAGATTAACTGTATCATCTGGCAAAAATGTATTCCATTACCTCAGTTTTTAACACATGGTGCGACAGGAAGTACAGACAAATATTGAGCAAAAACATACCACAGTTTATATGGTATAGGCAATGCCAGATGATGAACTTTGGAAGTGCTGTGTTTGCATGAACACAGAAGTAGACAGCTTGCAACCACACCATATAACTCAGGATTCAGTGAAACAATCCAAGAAAAAAAAAATAACACTGTGTAGCTTTAGATCCTTGGAAAGTCAAATCAGGTGTTTCAGAGCTGATCTTGGGACAGGAAAGTACAGACCTGACAGCCAGCACAGAAAAAGTGATACAGCTCTGCAGTAATGCTGTTCAAAGGTGCTTTAAATTGGATATTCACGAACTTTAAGGCGAAAAGGCTAAGAAAATGCCTGCTGATAGCAAGCGACATCTTTCTGAGATGTCTCACAGAGCTTTAATTTCAGGACAGCCACAGCAGAACAACTGAAGAGTGCAAGAGCTGAGGTTCCTTTAGGTTACATAGCTTACGTAATCTAAAGGGACGTCCTCTCTGGAGGTGTTCAAGGCCAGCCTGAACGAAGCCTTGAGCAACCTGTTCTAGTGGAAGGTGTCCCCGGCAATGCCAGGGAATTGGAACTAGACATCTTTAAGGTCCTTTCCAATCCAAACCATCCTATGAATCTATGACTCTATTGCTAAGTTCCCCTGTTCCTCTTTATGTCAGTAAATGGCAAAAAGTGAAATAGACTGTTATAAAATCAATACAGTACGTGTTCCATTATATGACAGCAGCAATGTCTAACTCCACTTAAAAAAAAAAACCAAAAAAAACCCCCACAAACCCAAAACCACCAATACAACATAAAAAACCCCAAATCCATAAAGTACTTTTGTCTGTCACAAAAGAAACACACTACACAAAAGGGCAGGGACTGTGAGAAACAGTCATGTATGTCATGCTAGTAAAAACAGTATTCTAGTGAAAACTCAGTTTTTATAAGAATTTTAACAGGCCAACTTTACTATCACATGGATTTTCTATATGGTACAAAACTACCTGTACCTCTCAGCACTGTGGTATTGCAAGAGTAGCTGCCTGCAGCCATTAACTATGAAGATGAGGCTTTGCTTCTAAGTATACATCATGAAGGAAGTTGTAAGTCTCCTTTAAAAAAAAGTCAGAATCAAAAGGGAACCATTTTCTTCAGTCAGGAGGCTTTGGGGTATAAGCACAAATGTTTTTGCAGCCACTAAAGGAACAGTGAGAGCTAGCAAAAGAAGTATGATATTCACTACTGAATAGTGAATTGTTTACGTCTTGGATCTTTTTAAAAGAAGGTTGCTTAATCTAAAGCCATTTTGAACCAAAAGAGAAAAATAAGTATGAAATTATACAGTCTTGCTTCTTGTAACAAATAATAAAAGTATAACTGCTTTAGTTCAGCACAGCTAAATATTGTTTTTTTAAAAAGCATGGAATTGTCTACTTTAAAAAATTGATATCAGAGTAAAAATGACCTTCTAAAAGGTGTTGCAGCGTATCTTGCTAAATGTACCTTGTTGGAAACACATTCTGGAATATGTACTCAATTCAATCTCTTTTTTCACGTCATGCTGTGGTCACTTGTTACTTTTCATTCTGATGCACTTCTTCAAACCAAGAAAGAAAAGTCTTAGTTGCACATTACTGAATTTCAGCTACTGTAGTGCAACTAAGAATTCTGCTCTTTCTGAACTATCACACTGTTACACAGCAAGCTTCTTTGCAAGGAGCCATTTACTGGGATTTTCAAGCAGATAGTGCAGTGAAGGGGATTTCTTATCGCTTGGTTTGATGTCTCGGGTGAATCTCAAGTTCTTGTAGCAACAAGTGTTCTCTCAAAATGCTGCCCTCACCTAAGTGGCCACACATTATTATCTCAGGTATAAAATGTGCTTAAGAATTAGGCATTCTTGATTGTATAAAATGCACATCTGAACAACTCAGGTTTCTGTCAAATCAGATTTTTTTTTTTTTAAACAAATTAAAGAAAAAAGTGACCTAAAAATTAACATCTCAGGCCATTTTCCCCATATACTGAATTATTTGCCAAAGAAAAGACTATTTCTTTGTCAGAGAAAGCCTCCTGTGGAATTGATGGTCATAACTGCTGGCTCTGAATTTTCAAAAATGAAGAGGAAAAATTATCTTCAACTGAGGTTTCTTTTCTTGTATCAGTGGCTGTGAATCACCTGTTTGGGAAAAGAGAAAAAGGAACATCTGAAAAGCTCAACAGTTGTACAAATACTCTCTGATCAATGCATTAGGCAATTCTAACATGCAATACCAAGCACTGTCTTCAAGAAACTTATCTTTGTCCCTGGACACACAGAATACGACCTTTTTTTCTTTTGCTTTCTGGTATTACTGGCAGTGGACAAAGATTAGACTTAGATGAGGCCCAAAATACTGGATAAAACACCTATAGAGAGGAAAAGCTGGTTTGTTATCCGTTACTTTGTCAGTCTCTGGAACCCAGCTTTCACGTTCTAGTACTCTTGCTGCACAACAGAAATTTATGTGTACTGTTACATACACACACACATAGATAGGCTTGACATACTTTTAGTGAGATAATCAGCAATTCTGATTTTTCAATCAGAAGCCTCTTCATCTTTAAAATACTTGTTCAGCTGCATTTCCACTACATAGAATGCCTCAATAGATTAGTGTGACAGTAAGGAAGGAGCTGTTCTTAGAAGTTAGCCATAACTTTATGTAGAAACATTTTAATCCAACAGACTACTACATCTCCTAAAGGAATCAGTTACTATTTTCTTTGTCTGAACTTCCATAATTACTGTAACCACATCAGTGGACATTGTTAATACTCCTTGCACATATATCAAGACACTTTTTTGATGCCTGAAAAATAGGTGTCATTGTATTAGATTTAGCCTTCATTTGGCCTGTAAGGACATACATATATTTGAGTGAAGTTTGTAACTCATGTGCTAATACGCTTTTATAAAACAGTTTCCAACCTCATATGTGCAGAGCTTACATTTAAAAATCAGTAGGTTTTAAAAATCAGTGGAAAATCTTGCAGTAGAAAAAATACTGTTCTGCAATTTCTACAACAGACCTTCATCAGATTTAACTCTTGTGTAATAGATTTTGGGTAACCAGTCTACGTGTCATCATGTCCCAGATGTGGCGAGAACTCCAAGATGCACACACTCAGAAATCTTACACTACATGCTGCTTTAAGTCCAAGTGATTTTGTGCAATCTCAGCATCTGACAGGAGGGCATCCTTAAAAAGGAAAAATGCTGAAACTGTATACCAGTTAAAAACGACGCATTAGTGTGACAGTGATTATCTACTTGCTCTCTGACCTCACTGCTTCTGTGAGATTCCAAAAGATAGCAACAATGAAACAACTAACTTACATGGTATGGAAAAATATTTAGAAGGCTTACCAACTAGATTTAAAATTTTCTAAGTCACTCTATTTCCTTCCCCTTTTTTAGTTTTTACCAATTGATGCATAGTATTAAAGAGTATTCTTGCTAAAAATTGCAAACAAGATTCCCAAAGAATAAGTTAGATCTGCTAAAATCATAAAGACAAATCACAAATGTTACCTAGGAAATGAAAAGAGCAATTGCACTCATAAAGCAAAGTCAATTTCAAGGGCTGTCTTTTTTTATAGTTGTCACTTGATTTCTGGAAGGCTGTGAAGTGGGAGTTTTCAGAATGCAAATATAGGAAAAAAAGTTATATCCAAACAGAACTATTTCCACTTTGAGTTTCAGCAATAATTAAGAACACCTCCACTCCCACATTTTCAGCTCCCAAATCAGACGTACATTCGGTATGGAATGGAATGAGTATGCTGTAATAATTAAAGAGTATTAAATCATTAGTATGGCAAATGGCTATTTCAGGAACTAAGGCAATTTTTTTTCCTTTTAAAAAATTTTAAATATTCTTATTTGAAAACAGTACAGCGATAGAACCATTTGAGACATTGTATTTCATAATCATAACATTCAGTAGATGATGTGTTAAGTCACCATAACCTTCTAGACAGCTTTATCCATCATCACTCTCCAGCTACAGTAATAACTAACCAGGGTAGAAATGCTTGACTGTAAACATCCCAGAAGGATGTTTCCTACTGCTAGCCATGATGCAAGGATTATAAATATTTATCCTCTATATTCTTGGAAATAGCCTTTCATTTCCAAGCAAATTTTTAAACTGTTTAACAGACTGTCATACCTCTCTTTTCTCTGGATGTTAGGTTTACTAGGAACTTTCATTAAGACTTATGTTCACCCACATGCTAGCAGCAGAAAAGAACCAGGACAAAAGAGTAATGTGTGCTGTTGATGTAATCCAGAATCTCTCCGCAATACCAATATTGACAAAGTTTTGAAAACTAAGCTCTTGCCAGTTTCTGGTTTGTTGTGAAATCACTACCTTCATCTGCTGAAGTCTAGTGTCTATACTTTCAGGCACACTAGCTTAGTATAATGCAAGTTTGTAGGATTCATAGAGTAGCAGAATTACAAATGAGATTTGTGTATTTACCATTAGTAGTCTGGAAATCCAGCTAAGGCAGAGAGTTTACGGATTGAAACCAAACTGTCAAAGAGTCAATCACAAAAGGTAACCTATAAGATTTGATGTACTCAGCAGTCAAATCTAACTGTCCTTCACTTGGGCCTTTTACTCGGTCTGAAGTGATAAACATGGTAAATTTTTGCAAGGCCAGGAGCAAGCAAAAAGTACAGGACGTGTCCAAGGCAGACTGCATTGCTTTGTTACTTAAAAAGCTTATTAAAGCTTTTTTTTTTTCTTTGTAAGCTGCAAACAGCCCCATCAAATTTACTAAATAAAATAAAGCTTTTTATGGGACTGGTCTTGTCAATATTCAGCAGAAGTATCTGAACAATAAAAGGCTTAATTTTTTTTTTTAAAGCCATCAATAATGAATTTTATGTGCATGTTGGATGTCACAGTTTTAGTGACATTCATATTAAATCCCCTAGCATGCACAACCTGAGGCTCAAACACTATTGCTATACAAAAGTGTTCAACAAATACTATTTAAAATGTAGTTTAATTACAGGTTAATTTTCCCACTCTGTGCAAGGCAAACTCTCTTCTTCATCCTCTGATTCAGGTGACGCTTCCTTAATTCGTCGCAATGCTTCATGGATGCTCCTTGTCAGAGGGTCAGTATCTGGCAGGATTGTAAAGGATTCTCTCAACACATCTTTCTGCACTTTCTTCAGTTTCACCCCTTTCCTGATCTGTGCCAAGATGTTATTGCTATCATCTTCATCAGGGAAAGGAGGGAGACTTCGCTGCTCAACTTTTCTTAAGTGAAAGCTGCCACGTTTCAAGGAAGCCAGCACTTCATCCATTGGGGAACTCACTGCAGTAAATCAAAAGATTTTCAGTATTATTTTCACTATATTTTATCTATTTTAATTTATATTTCCTACAGACCAAAAAGTAGCTGCATGCTATTAATGTGATTACATCCCATACTATAACAGTAGCTTCAATATGACTTTAGCCTCCAAATTTATCTTCCCTATTACCACATCAAAACTGATACATACAGACAATTCTAATCTCTGAAACCACTCAATCTCCTATCAGGTAGACAGTGAAACTATTAGGCCAGGTCGCATTTGTGTCTGCAGTCAGGAAAAGTCAATAGCTGCAACAAATTAAATACAATGGAAGTGTTTATTTCATTGTCTTTCTTGACTCTGAAACTCTGGTATATAAGAATGCACCTTAAGTACTGGACTGTGTAGTCCATTCTCAGCACTTGCCTTTTATGGCTGATTTTACCTACTGTGACCATTACTACATACCAGTTTGGCAAGCAGCTGTACAGTCAATTGTAATAGTATGCATTTTCCTTCTGCTCTGGATTCGTGTACGTAAGAGCACCTAGCCACAACCTGCCTATATATATTTCTTTACTT
>VWZI01018353.1:148908-180271 GCA_013396835.1 Psilopogon haemacephalus | reverse complement strand
TATTAGCAATTTGAAACTAATTTTGTTGCTTAAAAAAAAAAAAAAAGCTTAGTCTCTTTGAAGAGCGACAAGTAGGTAAGATCTCTATCCCAGAGAGTGCACAATAATTAAGTAAAACAGTATGAAATAGCTCCCATACATTAGCACATACAACATGCCAAACATATTAATCAATAGATAAATATCCATCTCCAGTTCTTCTTTGCATAATTATATGTATGTGTGCGTATAATAATGTGGAATATTAGGCTTAAATAAACAGAATGAGAGCATAACCTGCAGAATAAACAAGTTTAAAATCTGTCTTGCTTTTATGAGTGGGCTTTGTACATCAGACTGGTGGCCCAGACAGCTGGAATAGACAGAAGAGAGAAATAAAAGAAAAATACAGGAGGAGGAAGGAGTAATGCTAAAATACTAATCTGTCATACAAACACAAATCTCTCAAGCCAAAAGACTTGGCACATTTCAGAGAATACAGAACAGCAGGTGAAGTGCTGCTGCAGAGATTAACAATACTCTGCCAGGAAGAGTATAATTTAATTTTATATTTGTCATTTCAAGATGCATAATCAAATTGCACACAATACGTGCTTTGCATAACTCTGCAACGTAAAAAGGGTATAAGAAACATCAGCAACGGGACTACTGGAGAAAAACAGAGCATGGCAAGAGCAAAAAACTGACAATAAACTTTAATACAGTATCTGTGACCTGAAAGATTCATAACAGCTTAACAATTCTCCAACTATGTTGTTGCTTCAAGGGTTTCAGTGAAGGACAATTATAGGGGTAACACTTTTGAGTAATGAAGAGTTCTAATTTTAATTTTATCTGCATGAGGGAAGATGTCAATGGAGGAATATTTTCTTTAGTTGTAGTTGACAGAGTCAGATGGAATTTTTAATAAAATGTTATAAAATGTGTAATGAAGTTGTACTATATAAATGTGAATCAAGGTTCACTCCATGTACTGTGTCTCAGTGACTTGCACTAAAAAAGTTCATCTGTGCACTTCTAAAAATCTCATCTCTTATTTCCAAATAAAACCTTTGCTCAATTTCACTGGAACACCAGTGATAATTCTGTTCAAACACAACTGCCATTCTCCTTATTTTATATGTGGAATAAAAGAGAAACAGTTAAAAACAAGCAGCATGGAATCAACAAGATCAGGCATGTGCTCTATCCATTCTCCTGTTGCCAAAGAAATTTTTCATCTTTTAACTATATATTAACATACTCTGATGAATGATCACAGATTTAGTTTCCAGTTGTAGTTAAATGTGTATCTTCTTACTCATCTGTCAACAGCACTTGAGAGTTTACAATTTCCATATTGAAATTTGAAGAAATCATTCCCAAGATTCGCTATGTACCAAGACAAGAAGTCATTTTCCTGGGTCATAATTTATGTAAAATTCTGTTACTAAAACAAATGCACCCTTCTGTGAAGCATATAATATCTGCAGTGCTGGCTTTAAACTGGATAAGGAAATATTATTTTAGACAATATTTAGCTCCATTTTCCAAACAATCTAACATGGTATAGCAGTCAGTTTCACACACATTTTCTGCCTAACTGAACATGCTGTCATAAATGTCCAAACCTTTCTGTTGCCAATATTTATTAACTGAAAAGAATTTAATGACTTTCCATTAATAACAAAAAATTAATTGCAGCATACACTTTTCTATAGCACAATTAGAGGAATGTAGAGCAGTATAGAAGAACTGATGTCTCTTGCAATTAAATACAGAAATGGAAACATTACCTCTCCTCCTCTGTAAACCCTCTAGGTCACCTGTCTTCTTAAGCTTCTTCTTGGCACTGACTAGCTGATTGCTGTCGAAGAGATGTGCTGGTGGGACACCGGAAGAGTGCTGCACTCCCTTCTCCTCACTTTGACGTTTAACAAAGCTGTCGCTTTTCTCTAAAGACTTGGTGGCATCTTCCTTGGATGGCAGAGGTGGAGGTGGAGGTGGTGGAGGCAAAGGGGGTGGAAGTGGTACTACAGACACAGTCTCTGATTGAAGCTCATGAGCGGCGAGTAGAGAGCTACTAACATGAGGCAGTTCAGAGGTAACACCATTGGGAGGTAATGAGATATCTTGAAGTTGTTCTAAGCTTGTGGATTCCTGCACTTGCAAAGGCTGAACTGCATTTTCCAATTCCACCTCTTCACTTTTCTCTTGGATTTGTATGGTTGCTGGCAAAGATTGAGGCTGATCGGAGACTGAGCTGGCTGCACATCTTTTTCTTGCATGAGCCAGCCGTAGTCTGGTTGATTTGAGTATTACTTGCCCAGGGTACCGCTAAAGTGAGTAAGTTATTGACAATTAGATAAGTACATGCAGCATGCTACTCTAGGTTCTAAGTAATTGTTATTAGGGTTTGCATTTGACAAATAGAATACACCTTCTATTTTCATTCTTTTGCTCTGGTTGTCCAAACAGAAAAAAAATGAAAAAAATTATTCACTTTCTTAATTTTTTTAGATAAGCCACAATATCTGTGCAATTTGCCTGGTCAGGGACATACATGGGTTAAAATTAGGATTTCACAAAGAACCATATTATACACTCAAACTTACTTCTTTCCGTAAAGTAAAATTTAAAATTTCTTCCTGCTCTCCTTTTCTAAAATTGGTCAGTGGCTAACTCCTGCCACAAAGTCCTCTTTAATATATATGCCTTAGATGTGAATCATACTGCTTGAAAAAGTACCTCTTGAAAACAAAACATTTTGAGACTTTCCAAACTATTTTCAGTTTTGTTCTTAAATTTGCTGCCCAGTATCTGTCTTTTTATATTAGCTTAATCCAAAGCCATTTTTACACAAAACCCAAACTGCTTCTAAATAGACAGGTCTAATACATTTTATATGTCTGTAGTAGGCCTAAAGCAATAGAGAGCATAACAATATAAACATACATAAAGTCAATTTATTAACAGTTGCTGGTTAAAATAAGTAAATCTACTTTAATTAACAGATGCTAAGCAATTCAAAAACCTTGCAAAGAAGAAGGCTACGAAGAGTGTGCAACTAAGCAAGAAAGCTTTCCAGTAAAGAAACTTCTGTCTTTTAATGCATTCAGTAAAACAAAATAAAAATCTTCACTAATGAATACTGTTTTCTTTCAGTTTCACTGCTTTCTTTCCTTCCCTTTATTCCAACTTCCAGTTTTTGACACTTAACATTGTAATAGGAAGTGGAAGGTATTGGCAGTTGCACTCTTTGGCAGTGGACTCTTTGTGGGAAATAGCATTTAGATTATGCTTCTTTTGGGAAGGTTGGCTGAGTGTTTTGTCACAAGACGTAGATGTAAGAATGAACAGAAATCTACTACAGCACTAGGAATGCAAAGGCCAGAGGAATTTATTACCACTAATGCCATATTTGGTTGTGAATTTTGCAAAGGACAGTTAACTGCACAATGAAGGAGAATAGCTCATAGTCTGAGAATGACTGAAGACTTCTCTTGCAGAAGAAACCGCTGGAAAAAAAGAACCTCTTCTTTTGTTACCTGTTTAAATGTTCGAAGTCTATCCAGTGTTTTCTGTCGTTCCTGGCTAACCCAAGAGCTCTTTCTTTCTTCTTCATCTTGCAATTGATCTCGCTTCTGAGAAAACAAATACCATTCATTGTAATATTTATGTGTTTTCTATGTTTAACATAAATTTTTTTAAAGTAACAAAAATAACTCTTCTGCCAATTGCTAAAAATTACCTAATAGTCGTCATCTCAAATAAACACATTTTTTAATTTCAAAACTTAGCCTTTGTCTTCCTCTTGAAAAATACAATGNCACTTGAAGACTTGTTACCTTGAAAACTGAGAAATAGCTAGTCATGTGACAGAATATTATAATGGAAAAAGTTCTACTATATTAAAAAGGGCATAAATTATCCAGATGTAGTTTTTCTTGTTCGTGGATCTTATCTAATTGAAAGCACACCTCCTTTCACTGGTCACCCATTTTCACAAAACTTCAAAGTTACTACACATCTTTGAATGGCAATGCTAGTTATCAGGTGACAAAACAATAAGGCATATAAGTTTGGAAGTTATCAGGCAAAGTGGGAGAAAAGGTGACTACATACAAAAAATTGGAGCAGAAACAGCAGAATTCTCAATTGAGTCACAGTATTTAGCACTATTTTTAAGACGTCATCATCATCACCAAATTTTACAAATTTATCATCATTCAGTCAACACAAAAGCAGTATGTGCCTGCCTGACACTTTCAGAAGACAGTTAGCTGCTACTTGTGTCCTTCATAAAGAGGCAAGTCCTGTGATACGGAAAGAAGTTAAATAAGGAGAGGAAACATTAGAGAGAGGAAGAGGAGAACATGTCTGAGAAATAGTAAGGATAGGAAACAAAAAGGTGAAGAGTACAATAAGCATGTAGTAAAAAATTGATAAAAATAACAGCAATAGAGAAAAGCAGATAGGCATAAAGAAAAAAAAAACACCACACCTACATGTTACATATGTAACCAGTCAAACTTTTCCTGAAGCAGTTTCGAACTCAAGGGGTATTATTATGTGTGTGTATTTCGTTTGGGTTTTGTTTGTTTCTAAATAAGAAGAGTGGTATGGTCACTCTTATTTGGTCTCTACTTTGGACATCGTTGAGGTTCCAAAATTCTTCATTAAAACCAATGGCAAAACCAGTATTTTACAGTAATAGCAGAACATTTCAGTCACATTATTAACACAAAAAAAAGACCCAAAAATTAGCATAACACTCTATGTAATGCCAGTGGACAACTCCATGAAATAATGAAACAGCTCTGAGGGTCTGAGAAACAAGAAATAAGAGCACAATATGGACTACAATCCATACACTTAACTCCTTTGCCTTACTGTAAGAACTGGGAAGGAAGAGGGGGGAGGATTAAAGTATTTTTCTAAGTTCCTGAAAGAATTTGCCAATACATACTGTCTTTCACAAGTAGCCTTTTCATAAAATAAATTATGCAGCTGACTTCCTGGACAAATGTATCAATGTTAAAAATGTATAAGGATGAAACAGAATCACTTTCCCTAATGTAAGTGAAGCCTGAATTAAAAAGACTTGGATTTCAATGCATCTTTGTCAGTGATCTTTATTAAATATTGATACTGTATCAGCTCCCAAGACCTAGCTCAGAATTTGAATATTAAGTCTGTTCTGCTCAGCAGAAGAGTTAAGACCAGCTAGACTGTTCTCTGTCATCAGATTGTGCAGAAGATTGTGGAGCGTACCAACTGTATAAAGATGTACAATACAGTTCAAGTTCCTTCTTTTGCAGAGTGAAAAAAAAAGAACAAGCTTACTAAAATCCAAGAAAAATTGTATTCCTTACTTGTCTTTGCATATCTGATACTGTATTCAAAGATGTCTAGAATTGTCTATGCATGTGTGATAGCAAATCACATGCAGCCTAACTCTAGCAGTAATCACTTATGACTGTGAACCTAGCATTAAAGAATGGCTTTATTTGCTTGGGTTTCATGTCATCCTAACACAGCTATACACTTATCAGCACAATATGATACAGAATCAATGGCTCAAAGTTCAGAGATATGTAACATCTTTTTAAAACAGCTATCACTGAATACTCTCCTCATTAATGCATGGAGAGGAACACAAGATATTAAATAAAAGCTAAACTCAACAGCAAACAACTCAAACTTACTAGCTGAACAGTATGGTGTATTTTGTATTCCTCCTCACTCTGGTGACGCTGCTGGATCTTTTCATTATGCTTTGCAATACAGATCTCCTATAGAGACATAAAATATTAATTTCAAATATAAATTTACAGGTTATAATGTCATACTTAGCAAATAGGCATTGTCATTTTTGTTTTTCTAATTCTTTGTGCTATCTCAGACAAATTAGTTTTACTATAAAACCAAAAATTGGAAACGAAATCAAGACAGCTAAGCCCAAACCTATTAGCTGTCAAATGAATACACACAAGTAACACCTAATTGAAGTCAGTACAACGGTGGCAAGTGGCAACAAAGAACAATTTGCCGAATACTTCATAAAACCCACAAGTATTTGTATACATGGATAGTAACTCTTAAATATACAACATAATTCTGTTTACACAGAGAGCTTCACATTTACAACTGTCAGTCCATATTTGCATGTACAATCCGCAAGCACAAACAAAAAAGTCGTTACAATTTTATGCATGCACAGGCAGGTATATTTGTCATACCTAGTTCACCAAGCAATGTCTACTTTAAATACACTTACTTATTACCTTGCCTGCGAATAAGAACAGGTAAAAAAAATTACAAAACAAACAAACAAAAAAGCAAAACAAACAACCCCCCATACACCAAAACACCCCAAAAAACATGAAAAAAGCCCAAATCCCAAGGAACAAAAAAACCCCAGAAACAAAACACATAGGAAATCCCAACAACAACAAACAAAAAAAATGCACAGGAACAACCAAAACCAGCTCATGTTTCAACGAATAAGAAACAGGATGACACTCAAACTTCAGGTATGTAGCACAAAAACAACTGAATTACAAACCAGTTACAAAGGAACGTGCAGGAATTTACAGTAAGTAACAGAAGAAGTTCATAGGACAACACTGAGGGCCAGGAAATTAGACAGTATAGGCAATGAAATTAAGCCTGGTACAAGCACCAGACTGAACCAAATGTCTGATGTGTTGTTAGAAACAGATTTTATGGCTGTGTAAAAGGCGCAGCGTTAGAAAGCACATTGAACACTTAAGAATGGGCCACCCCAGACATCAATAAACTTGGTTTGCTGGGTGGATCCAGACAGGAGTGAAAGCACTGCTTTGGGCAGCTGGTGGAGGTATCCGCCATGGAGCAAGATACTACAGTAGTGGCAAAAAGGCACAAAATAAGAAGGAAGGGAGGGGGAATAAGGAAAGCCCACAACTTTGGATACTTGAAAATGCAGGAAAAGCTATCTTCTCCTTCAAGTTGACTACTGACATACTGTGTTTACATAACAAAGGTAGGTAGCATTGCTATATTGGACAGAAATACCAAGCTGTTTTGAATGTTTCTAAAACTGTAGAACCAACAATGTTTCTACCATGTACAGAGAACCAAGAAGAAGTTTCTGTGGAAATCTGTCTCCACTTCATTAGTGGTGTTTGTGGAGCTTTTGTTCCCTAATGAAAAGAGTTTAATTAATACAGCTGGAAAAGTTAATCTATTTAATTTGTAACTGCAAAAACAAAAACTACTTCATTCCTGCATTTCAAAGACACAGGAATAGCTTCAGAATATGAAATACTTTTTGTAATACTGTGACTGATTAAACTTTATGGCTTATTTTCTATTGATGTGTTAAGTTCATTAAAAAATATTCTAAAATAACGAGGCACATATATTAAGAAATGTAGGGAAGTATTATAGAATAATGAGAAAATATAATCTAGGTTTGGTTTATTTTTTATGTGCCTCATACATACACTTTCATAAAACATTATCTCCAACATCCTTTTTATCTTTGTAACTTCAAATAACAAAAAAAAGACTAGAAAGAAATTAAAACTTGTTGCAGCACAAAATTAGAAATCTAAATAATTGTAACCTATTACAAAAATGGTCTAAAAGAAAAAAAAAAAAAGCTGCAATTCCATAGGGACAAATGCAGGGTTCTGTTTGTAGACAAGATAAAATGACGGGGGAAAAAAAAAAAAAAGAAAAAAAAGAAGTCATTCAAGTAACAGCATTAAATAAAACTACATGGATGATTATGGCAGATGACAAGTTGGAAATAAACCAACAAATAAACACCACACACACAACAAATGGGTGGATGAGCAGAAACACAGCTTGCTGCATATGTGAAATGTTTTTTCCTTTTCATCACTAGGAAGGCAAGAGCATTATGTGAAATCTAGTGAAATCTAGCATTTAGTGAAATCCACACTTTTAGAAAGGTCATGACCAACTATAGGGAATTCAGAGAGCATAAAGAAGTAATTTTAGTTTTTATTTTAGTCATCTAATTTCACAGTATCAAACTGCACTTCTTCAATTCAACAAAAAGGGAGAACTGAGAAACCATTTCAACTCTCATCACTGCATCATACCATACTGAGGACTATTAACACATATATACAAGAGACTGGCAGTAGTCATTCAACCTGCATGAAATCATTTTAGTGAGACTTGCTTTCAGATGGAAAAGCATCCAATTAAAAGGTCAGCTTCTCACTTAGTAAGCTCAGCATGTGCACAAGCTGTACTTTACTCTGAGAGTCCTCTGTAGTTACACTTTTATGTTATTGCTGTAGTAGTAATAACAATAATAACATGAAAGCCTAGTGATGATGACAATGATACCAAGTAAACCTATACCAGCTGTCACTGCATCTATATGACACCAGTTTGGTGATTGGCTCTGCTTTAAATTGTATGTTTGCAAAGCAGTAAAGCTGTCCTATTAAAAAGACAACGCAGCATGTAAAGAAGCTTCACAGACCAAAGCACATGTTATGATCATAGCCCAAACAGCTTCATCAACCAGCTGCTTCTTCCAGTCTACTCATGATAACAAATATTCTTCATGTGTATAAAATAATTCCATTTTTTCACATCTCTATTTTTCCGAATATATTCTTCTAGACATCTGCCAGACCACCTTTTTCACCTTCACAATTCACTGTAAATCCAGGTTGCTAAGAAAACAGCTGCTTGTTCCATATAATATAAATAATACCACTATGCAGCCAGTAGGGGGTAGACTGAGATAACAATAATACCTTGCATTAAAAATTCATAGCTAGCTTCAATAAATAGTAAAAATAGTGAGACCACTATTAAAATCTTACTTCTGAATAACTAACTCAATGTCATCAACAAATACAAGTAGTTTTGTTTGGGGGAGGCGGGGAAGAAAGTAAAGAATTTATACTCATTGTAGTACAGTGAAAGAACAACAGCCTCTGCAAAACTGCACATCTTTAAAAATTCTGGCTTAATTACTCAACATGACAAGTGAATGAAAGCAAACATTTCTATATACAGGTTTGGTACAAATATTTGACCATATCATAAAAAAAAAATGTAAGTATCAACTGCAAAAAACAGAAAATGGACTTCCGATAAACAAAATTAATAGAGAATGTATCTCATGTATTAGTACAGATTAGGGGTTGATTTGATGGAAATTAGCTCTGCGGAGAACAAATTCACCACAAGCCAGCAATGTGCCTTTGTGATCCGTGGTTTCCTGCACTGTAATAAGAAGAGTGAGGCCAGCATGTTGAGGGAGGTTCTCCCCCACCTCTTTAAGTCTGCCCTAGTAAGGCCACACTTCACTGTTGTGTCAAGTTCTAGACACCCCAGTTCAAAAGGGAGAGGCAGCTACTGGGCAGAGCCCAAAAGAGGGCCACAAGCATCATTAGGGGACTGGAGCATCTCTTACAAGGAAAAACTGAGACCTGAGGTTTTTTATCCTGGAAAAGAGAAGACTGAGAGGGGACCTTGCTGCTGCATATAAGTATCAAAGGGTGGAGGTCATGAGGGTAAGGCTCGGCTCCTCTCCACGGTGGCTAGTGGTAGGATAAGGGGCAACAGATACAAACTAGAACAGAGGGAGTTTCACTTGAACTTCATGAGAATTTTCTTTGAGGGTGACAGAGCACTGGAATAGGCTTCCCAGAAATCCTGGGGAGTCTCTTCTGGAAACTTTCAAAACTCAACCAGACATGATCCTTTGCAACCTGGTCTACACATATCTGCATTAGCAGGGGTTTGGACTAGATGATCACCAGAGTTCCCTTGCAGCCTCTACCATTCTATGAGTCTACAGTCATCAAAGTCTGTATTTGTACTACTTACAGTCTTATTCTACAAGGAATAAATTATTCCCTTGATAACTGTGTTATCTCCCCCACAGAAAAGGTTTTCAGATACCTGTATGATACAATGATCTCCTCTAAAAAATAAAAACTGATGACACAGAATAGTTTCCTATTATTCTCTTAATCATATCCACTGCCAGAAAAGAGGCATTCTCCTAAAGGATTCTTCAGCTGCCAAAAACCTAATAATGAACAAGGACAGCAATTTTTGAAACAGATCTCAAGACTGTGAAATATAGCAGTGTACAGCTTGCTTTTCGTTTTCAACTAGTGGCCTGATAAAGTAAAATAGGAGAACAGAATAGAAACCAAAAACCACACCACCAAAACCTCACTAACACAACACAGAATAGTATGCTTGTTTTACAGATCTGCCTTGATGAACCAACCATTATCAAGAATATAAACTGGGAAGCACTAACTAGACTCCCACCTCATTTCAATAATAAATGTTTCTTACTTGAGAGAAACAGTTAGTTTTGAGAAAAAGATACATTACTGTATGTACTTTCTAAATGCATCCCCAAAAGCTCCTTTTCTCCACTTAGCATTCCATCATCACTGCATTCACTCATTCTCACCATCTAGAGTCTGCTTTTGCATCCCATCTGCATCTGTTCTGCACGCTTAACTTAGAACTGCAAACTCCTCAAACCAAGAACCCATTTTTCTTCCCAGTTTTGTAAATTACAGTTACCTGTACCAGGCACTATAAATTTCATTCATCACAACATTTTACATCATCTCTAGAATGGTCACTCAAGCTAAAAATATTGAGTGAACATTCTTGCTAGTAAACTTAGTAGAGCTATGTGTTATTTGGCAATAATAAAGAGCAGCTATGGTGACAGCTCCAATATAAATATCTATCAGAATGACTATGTTCTTTTCTGCCCAATGAGCACAACAAAATGGCACATGGCAACAGATTCCGCCTGTGCTTTTTGACTGAATAAAAATATTTTGATTTACTCTTACAAGTTTCAACACACACTGTACTAGGTTTTCTTTAGAAGCTGAAAGTTAAAGTGTCTCACTGTAGCACTCAACTTCTGATACAGCTACACTGGGCAACATAATCAATAGAGAGCTGGAAGTAATTGAGAGCACTGGGATGTCCATGAAGTTCCGCACAGAGACTTTATCTCAGCTCCTGAAAGCAGCATAGCCATGTTCTTCCAGCACAATGCTAAGCAGACATTAGTACATTACCTTCAAATGCAAACCAAGATGAGCAATACTACCACATTCAAGTTTCAGTGCATGAGCATGCATGCTGCAACAAGTGTTACAGCTTAGAACTAACTACTTCATCTTAAGCATAACCTTGAAACAAGTCAACTGAAGGTAATTAGTTCATTATACACATAAGAAGGCATACTAAAAAAATCTCTACTCCTGCTTCTTGATTCCTTCTTGACATGCTAACTCCTCTAAGTAAGGAATGGCAACTAAGTTGTCTTTTTTAAAACAGGTTTGCCAAAACTGTAAGATGCCAGTAGTGTCTTTTCATATTCAGACAAAAGTAGCATAATTATGTAGTTAATTAGCACATGTCAGAGAAGCTTTATTTTTTAAAGTACAAAAAAGCCAGCATCTTGCTATTTTTTTCTTGTTACAAACTCATGTGAAACAAACTCAATTATTCTGAGCGAACTACTTCACAGGACACAGGACTGGATAATTAAATATTTCTTTTATACTAAATCACAGCCTTCTCCATATTGTGTTAAATATTTCTTTTATACTAAATCACAGCCTTCTCCATATTGTGTTATTCAGAGAAAGGACAGCAGCTAAAGAAATAAAAAATCTAAAATACAAAATGTATCAACTGTTTTGTTTGCTCTGTTATGCTTCACATTCAGGTTCAAAACCAGATGTATTAGTTATGAAGGAGAGACAAGACCTGAAGGCTTCACGCTGCTAGAACTGTTCATATAGAGGTATCACCTCCCACATCAAGGGACATAACTGGGAACTTCCAAACACACCAACCCCTGATCTCAATCTAGAACGAAGTTTACCACTGAGAGTTTTGAAGAGCTCTCTAAAATCTTACAGTCTTTCCTACTCATTAAGCTATCCTACTCATTAAAAATACATATTGATGTAATCACAAACTGCTAGGGAACAATGAACAAGTCATTCTGGAAAAAAGTAATTAACATATTTACATACACTTGATACACAATTTCAAAACGTTAGCTATCCTGTAAGAATTTTCTGCACAGCATCCCAATCATGTAACTCAGGAAACTAGCCCTAAACAGCAGACCTAATTTTACAAATTAAGAATATATCCTGGATTTAACATATGCGTGTTAAATACAGAGTATCAGTAACAAATTACATTTGTTTAAAAGGATAAGGTACAAGAATGAAAATAGAACTCAGTGAGTAAATATGCTTGAAAATACTCTTCGGATAATACACGTAGAACTACTCTCTGTAAAAATATGCATTTTAGCATGTACTTTAGACGTGGCAATATTCTGATTTGTTGATAAAAACAAGTTTATTTGTTAACTTCAAAGTAATTATGGGTTCCTTTAAAGCTAAAAAGTAAACTGAATCTTAAACACATAATATATGCCACTGTATCCGGTACTCTTTAAAACAACTTCTATTAAGCAGCAAATATAATCCACAAAAAATCTCTGAGAGCTGGATGGTGCATCTGAAGTTCTATTACATTTGCTAATTATGCCAGAAACTTGAAATTTAATAATACCTTCTTATTTCTGAGGTAGGCTTTCTTGGCTGAAATACGTCCACGTCTTGCTTCCAGCTGGCGAAGTTTTTGCTGTAACTTCTGCAGCTCCTCTTTCTGTAAGTGTATAGGTGTTGCCATATCCTCTTTCTCCATCATGGCTTCCATACTTTCGTAAGTGTCATAATACACCACTTCATCTCTCTTTTCTGTTTTAAAGATGTCAGCAATGAAAAAGACAAATCAGTAGTTCATATTTGATTAACCTTCTCTTTTGTTTAATAACAACCCTCAGCTGCAAGATTTAAGGTAGAAAAATGCTATGGTCCTTTCAGAGGACTATCAAAGGTCAGTAGCTAAATAGCAAAGCACTGCAGGCCTTTAAAGTTTGTATGAACAATACAAATCAACTAACAATGAAGCACAGCCTGGCATGCAGAAAGCTTAAAGCCTTAAAAAACAAATGTAACTGTCAACATATATACTTGTATCTGTAACCTAACTTCACCACAATGCCCCCATGTGTATTTGGGTCTATTACCTAATACCAGGGACTCAAAACATGCAGTAGTATCTTCCAATCCTCACCACGAAGTTCTTAATGTACAGAATCTGTGTGAACCCTCTGGCTTGAGATTCTTCATAAAAGGGTAATCAATTTACAGAACATAAAAAATCCTCTCTTACGAGGTTTCTGACCTCCCAGTTACTGCTTTTGCTCAGAGGCAGCAGAAGGAAGGTAACTTCAAGGCAATCTTCAGAACATTAGAGGCCTTGAAAGGACATCATTACTTGTACTTTAATCAACATTCATGATTTTCAGCCTTCTCAGTGACACATTGACTATAACCCTGAACTCATGTCTCTATGCTGATTTCCCTCTGAAAGGACAGAGTGATGATTATAAACCCTTGCAGAATGTTGGGAAGAATCAGCAGGAAAAACCTCTGGTTCCTACTTTTATCAGCATACTGAGTAGGGTATTTTTCTTTTACACTGAGAGGGAAATGCATTACTGCTGTCTGAAAACAGGCAGATACAGCTGTCTCAACTTCATCAACTAGTTCACCAAGACTATAACTTCCTCCTTCTACTAGATTATTTGGAGAAAGAGGTAGAGTTTTCTTCAGTACACTGTCTATTTTAAAAGATGTTACTAATTCATGTTATTTCTATGTATAGTCTCTGCTGCAACCAAAATTCTGAGTCATTCTAATTTCAGCTCAGCAGAAGTCATGGCAGGAACATAAAGGAAATTCACAGCATTGTATTAACTTTAAATAAAAGCTAGTAAAACCAGACGTGCTAGATTCTTTAGTATTCAGTTAAAAAAAACAAATAAACAAAACCCCAAAAACCAACAAAAAAATCACCGCAAAGTTTCATTTCTATGTAGAACTGCAAGTTACTTGAACCTACTGTGAGATATCAGAGAGTAAAAATAAGAATCATGGTTAAAATACGCTATATTTTTCCATACATTGATAAAATTAAAGCATTTACATGGAAATTTGGATTTGTAATACTTTTATGTGGAAAAAGACAGGAATTTACAAACATAGCCACCACAAAACCATCTTATGGTGATGTACAAATAGTGTGTATGTCAATTTGATAAGATGTTTAAAAATTCTAACCCAATAAATCTACTTTTTTGTGAATTTCAGAGCAAGTATTTGCTTAACGACCATAAAAAATTTGTACCGTTATATGTGATACTTTTCAGATCTAATGTGCTGAATTTGCAGATCAATTTTTTTTTCTTGTCCACCCTATGCTCTCAAAAATTCTATTAAGACTTTATTAGCAGTACTGCTAATGTCTCTCAAATAAAAGTAAAATTCAAAATTCTCTGAAATACTTGTGCAGAGCAAATACAGTCAAAGAGTGGAGCACAGAAACAGCCTCTATGAGTCACAAAGACACGTATTTAAAATCACACAGATTTGCAGTTAAAAGGCTATTGCTTTACTGACTGCTAAATACACTTCAAAGTGTAACAAAAAATGGAACAGACCATTCTTTTCTGTTTCACAGCATAGGAAACAATATACTAAATCCATGTTTTCAATGCTTTCATTCCAATTTGGTGTGAACAGTCTTAAAGATATGCAGCCAATTTAGTGTCAACATCCTTCACATTCATTTTCTATCCCTTCCACCTAAGTAAAGTCCAAAGAGGTATTTTAATATTTTGAACAGAACTCAACACACATTTAAAGTATGGTATTTTTCAATTTCTGTCCTAGAGAATAGTAACTGAGATTTGTTAAAAAACAGTAATTTTTGGTAACATAGACAGCTGCCTTTAACAAAAACAAAAAAAAACCACAGGAACTTTTGGATTTATTATTGAAAAGTATTTTACAAATTTAGAACAGCACAGGAAATCAGAATAGTAAACTATTACATTGCCATGGTGGAAGGAAAGGGATGGCTGTATAGCTAACTGGGAGATTTGTTTGGTACGATTGTGGGGTTTGGGTTTTCTTTTTCAGATTTCTAGTGCAGACATTAGTGACGAGTGGAAACAACCTACCAAGTTTTTAAAGCACACCTAATCTCAGAGGACCCCTACATTTTCTATCACTACATCAGGATTTTGATACTCATTCCTCCTTGACCTTCTGTTCAAGAGACTTCCTTCAGTCATCATTTAAGCAAGCCATACTGCTTTTCCAAGTACAGAAACTATGTCTGTGAAGGATTAACTGGTGCAAAGGCACCAGTGAAAGCTGACATATTTCTTTCAAGTCATTTACAGAGTTTTCAGGTCTCATCTTCCATACAAGCAGTTAGAGCTGTTGCCACCACAAGCCTAAAAGGGGATTCACAATTCACACAATAGTGAAAAAAACTGTGATATCTAGGCTTTCTGGTTTCCCAGAGGCAACCTGCAAGACAGCCCAGCTTCAAATCTCTCTTAAGAAACTTCTCTAATAAAACTTGCTATGCAAATGATAATGTACTAAAAGCAGAGCTCATGTGAATAAAAGCATCATTTATAGTAAGGTCCAAAAGGTCCAAGATTAAAAAACACTGTACCTGTAACCCTTCTGTAATTTCTATGTACACAAAGTATAGTAGGTTCTGGAAACATAAGGTTTGCTCTAAATCAGTGAGATGACAATACAACAAGCTTCAAAGTTCAGCTGAGGGACTCTTGATTTGGTTTTCAAAAAGTACTCCTGCAATCACTTGAAAGAAATTAATACCAATGCAAATTCTTAATGAGACATATGCAATAATTAAGATACTTCTTCATTGCTGAATTTCTTTTTCCCAAACTTACACAGTAGTATGCTTACTTCCAAACACAGGTAACGAGAAGCAGACTAAACTACATGTGTATGCATATGTCTTACAAAGAGGTGTAAATTTTAATTTAACAATACTTAACACTATAAGATCCACTATTTTCAATACATTCCCACAAGCTTTACTAGACATTTAGTAGAATTATCTTTTACAGATTATGACTTAATTAAAATGCATAGAGCACCTGACATCAGTCTTCTGATGCTTTCAAGTTGTGCTGTCAGAAGCAGCTCTTCATATTTCAGGATTTCAAACTGCACTTCGTATAATTGAAGCTGTAGATCATAATAATCAGATTCTAACTGGTCCAAGTGGGCTATGGCTTCAGTACCACCTTTCAGGCTCTGCATCTAAATAAAAAGAGAAGGGAAAAAAAAATAACCAAACACAGAAGAATACCCAGAACCCTTACAACTCCAGGATAACAAAAAAATCCCCTTGAATTACAGCTGGGTGCAATCTGATACACTAAATATAACATGTTAAAATTGAGCATATAAAGGTAATAGGTTTTGATCAGCTACATATTTTTTATGTCTTTAATATCTGATGTATTCTCTACATAATAATACCAAAAAATTATGGCACTGGATTATACTTTTGGACTGTCCAAATCATACAGTGCATAGTGCCAAACACTCCTACGAGTCATTTACTCTGCTACCTGACTTTCTGAAAATATATAATTAAATCAATATTTTCTTATCATCAGTCCAAAAACTCTAAAACTTGGTTTTCTCAGCATATAGAAAATTGCAGTTAAAAACTGAACGGAGAAAAAAAAAAGTGAAAAGTGGTGGAGACAGAGATAACCATACACACTGATCCTCTTGCAATGAAAATGTAAGCAAGGAGTTTCATTGTTTATGGAGTCCATCACAGAAGGATAAAATATGTAGATTAAAGTATTTATGTAGATTAAAGTATTTATATATAGAATCATAGAATGGTCCAGGCTGGAAGGGACCGCCAAAGGTGTTCTAGTCTAACCACCCCTGCAGTCATCAGGGCCATCCTCAACTAGAACAGGCTGCCCAGAGCCCTGTCAAGCCTCATTTTTAATATCTCCAGGGATGGGGCCTCAACGACCTTCCTGGGCAACCTGTTGCAGTGTTCCACCACCCTCATAGTAAAGAACTTCTTCCTAACATCCAATCTACATCTATCTGCTCTTCTCGAGTTTGAAGCCCTTGTCCCTCATCCTGTCAGTGAAGGTCTTATTAACAGTCTCTCTCCATCCTTCTTGTAGGTCCCCTTTAGGTACTAGAAGGATGTATTTTAGAGCCTCTTTCATATCATATGTTTAACACAGAAAAGTGATGTGAGACCAAATCAAGACAAACTCAGGTCACCCTCTATAAGTCAGCCAAACAAGATTTAATTTCTCAGCGCAGTTAGTCCTTCAGACTGTATTTAAAAAATAACAACATGTAACAACATGTAGTTGCTGTCTCAACTTTGGAGGTAAATGAAAGCCATGCATCTCTACAACTTGCATGCAGAAGAAACTGGGACATATTCAAGTTATCTACCTGGTCAAAAAAGTGCATCAGACAATATCTGTCAGTTATGGGTGAAAGTAAATGTAAATTTCACTGGAGATTTGCGATCATTATGGTTCTGGTGAATCATGCTCCAGTTTCTGTATTACAGACATTCAACCATTAAAAAGGGATGTATGCCAAGTGGAACTACAGGACCTGCAAACTATACATTAAAAAAAGAATTTGCTAGCATGTTTCTGCATCTTGGTAGTATCTTCAAGGTGTAACACTGTAACCATAATTAATGGGCAGAAACATGTTTCCTCAGTTTTATTTGTCAAAGACATACAAATACAATTAAGCCCTGCAAGACAGTCTTTGTATAAAGACTGCACTGAGACATAAACACGCCATGTGCAAAAGTATCTTTATCATAGAATCATAGAATGGTTTACGTTGGAAGAGACCTCAAAGATCATCCAGTTCCAACTCCCCGCCACAGGCAGGGACACCTCCCACTAGATCAGGTCGCTCAAGACCTCATCCAGCCTGGCGTTGAACACATCCAGGGAGGGAGCAGACACAACCTCCCTGGGCAACCTATATAGTACACTTCTGCTTTGGCTGGAAAAAACAATTTGACACACTGATGACTATGTGCTACTGTATCACATATTGCATTGGAGGCTCAGTAGTGTTGCTACCAGGTTATAAGATCATCATCATTCTCATCTGCTGTCATTTACAAAATAATGAACCTGTGTGTCACAGTAACAATCTGTATTAATTTTTTCTAGAAGTTAATATTGATAGCTATTGTTAAGTTTTCTATTATTATTCATTTTAGGCAATTTGTTACTGTTAAAAAGTCATGGCAGTCAGGTGAAGTCCCTGGTGACTGTAAGAAGGGAAACACTGCTTCTGTGTTTAAAAAAGGATAATAAAGAGAGCACTGGGAACTACCATAGTATTAGCCTCACCTCTGTTCCTGGGAAGGTCATGGAACAGGTCTTCCTAGAAGTCAAGCAAAGGCACACAGAGGACAGGGAGGTGATTTGAGACCATCAACACAGCTTCACCAAGAGCAAGTCCTGCCTTAACAACTGAGCAGTTTTCTGTGAGCTAGTGGCTATGCTATGGATGTCATCTCTCTGGACTTCTCTAAAGACCCCCTATAGCACTCTCTCTAAACTGGAGATATGGAGACCATCTGCTGCTCAGTGAATAAGGAGGGTAGTGGTAAGTGGCTCAATGCCCAGCTGAACACTTAAGTGCTGCCCCTCAGGGATCTGTAGTGGGTCCAGTGCTGTTCAGTATCTTCAGTGACAAAGACAGCAAGATTGAGTGCACCCTCAACAAGTCTGCAGATGACACAAAGTTGAGCACTGTGGCTGACATGCCCAAGTAACAGGATGTCAATTAGTGGGACCTGGACAAGCAGGCCCATACCACTGGTTTTATAAACTTTTCACCTCTTTCAAAACTAAATGTTCAAAATCCATAAACAACTTGCTGAACAGTGATGGCATCCTGCATAAACAGACAGATATGAGCTTTGGTCGGAATTACCTGTCTTAATCTTCACCTCAAACCTTCACACTAGCCTCTCCAGCATTTTATTATTTTTAAAGGAATATCCTGGTTTTAACTTTTGTGCCCAGAAAACCGGAGCTAAATGTTTTGCCAGATAATGTATTTCAGTTCTGGAGATACTTTCTCTGTAAGACTGCAACCCGTCTTCTCCAGTCATATTTGTTGCATCCGACTTTGCACACTTAGAGGTTTTTACATTCTTAAAGCAAAAAACACACTTCAGAACAGAAGCTGGTCTTCATATCTTCCCATCACCTTTTGAATCAAAACTCTTTATTCCTTGTAATACACCACCCAAAACCACAGTGCCCATGTACACCTATCAGAAGTTCCTAATTTCTATCCCTAAAAGCTCAAACCTCTCATTTCAGAGCCTTTCAGCCCCTGCATACTCCTCCAATGAGCTTCTGTTTCTCCTATGCAATGCCTAGTGCTTTTGTACATCAAAACAATCACTCAGACCAAGATCTCATTCAACAAAAATTCAGAGTTCTCCACTGGTAGAAAAATAAGACGAGCTACAGAAAAGGTGATGTGTGGCTGCTCTAAATATGTGAACATACTCAAAATAATACTCCATGCTACTACTGCTGGATTCTCTTATCAGCTGATAGCTACAGATGGCAACAGCTTGGTAAACAGTTTCCAGACAGTTTGACTTTCCAAGTCTAGAGAGCAATGATACGGAGAAAACTTTCTTTTCGTGCTCCAGATCTTGTATGTACTCTCTCTTCCTTGCAGATAAAGCTGCCTTCCAGACACGCTCCTAAAATAGGCACAGTCTACCAGGCACACACACCTACCAAACTATACAGTGCTGAAGTTGTGAGTTCTGTTGAACCCTTTCATAACAGAGCTACCAGTTTAGGCAAGTTTTGATAGAACACAATGTGCTCTAAAAACAAGTGTCTGATTAGACAGAATGCAAACAAACATTTATATGACAGTCAATTCTTAGCGCTAAATATTCATTTGATAGCAAATGTTAAAAGAGAATTTGTAGTTTTTGTGGGTTTTTTGCCTTTGAAGAGGAGTGATAAAATTTAATAAAGGTGACTTTTTTTTCCGCCGTAAACATTAACAGTAAAAGCTGTCTTCCTGGTTGACTAACCAGGAAAATGTTAACAGAAAAACCAAGTGACCCAACAACCACCACACCTACCTTGTAACTCCATTTATATAACATGGTAAAGCATAGTACGAGTTTAAATACAGACTCCTTTAATAATAAAAGCTGAAAGATAACTCAGGCCTGAGGTTTACTTGCTTTGTTTAAGTACCTCTTTAAGGTTTAGGGCATTTTCTGTATGGGATTTTTTCTGTTTATTGCTAAGAAAAATTACCTCCTCTTTCAGGGCGTGTTTCTTCTGCTCCAAACATATTTCTTTAGCACGCATCAACTGCAAAGTCTCTTTAGAAACTGCATACTGAAGCTTTTCCATACGTTCCACTGCTGCTGCCCATGCTGCCTTACCAAATTTTTTCTGGTCTGCTCGCATTCGATCATATACGGCTATGGAAGAAGAACAGGTAGACAGCTTACCATTCCACTCTTCCAACCGTTAGTATTTCTACTGCAGAAACAATACACAAATTTGTGTCCAAAAGCATACAAAATTCTCTTAGAGAGTAGGCATTATATATTAACATTCAAATTCAGAAAGTAAGTACTCTTAGGATTCATGTAAATATGCAATTAGCTATTGCTTGATGGTTTTGTGAATACAATTCCAATTTTTGTTAACCTCAGAGAAACAATTTTGAATATACAGTACCTGAACACCTGAACCACTGGTTCAGGCTTCTTGACAATAAAAATCTCACTAATATTACGGTAAGGCCCCATTTTCACTGCTTCTGAAAGCACTAATGATCACTGACTAAAGCCTCCAGCTCCTTTTTGTAACTTCTACACTGCAGACTTAAGTTTAAACAAATTTGCAGAGTGAAATAATATTAATATTTAAAATTCTGCAAGAATCCTGAATTAAATTCAAGTAACATCTGTCTTTCAGCTTCAAATGCAGGTTTCTTCACAAGACTACTCAAATTAACTAAACAAATTATGATGTGATATTAATATGTAACGACGAATGAGAATCTTTTCTGGAAGACTTCAGAGGAGTAGGAGGTGCTTGTCCAATTCAGATTTTCTAGTCAAGACCCAGACTATCTAGGTTGAAATACATGAGACTGCCACCATTTTTAATGTAGAACACTTAGCTTTACAAAGCAGAAGCCATGGAAAGTCACACGATTGAAGGTAAAGCATCCAGACTCGTGGTGCTAGAATACATTACATGCTGTTGTTACATAGTAAAATCTATCTTTTCATTCTCATGTGTTTGTCCTGTTATCTGTTACTATCTCTCTCCTTATATATTTATATATTATCTGTAAGACCACTCAGTGATCAACAAGAGGCAAGCACAACTCAAACTATAACACAACAGGCAAGCAACGTGTATACCAAAGAAATATAGTTGTAAAATTTCCAGGCACTTAATTTCTCTGTGTTTTTCCCTCACAATCTTGACTGCTGTACATGTCATTTGCTGCCTTTGTCACACTAGAAAAGGAACTGAAATTTATTGAATTAATGCCAACATGCTTGAACTGGTTTAGTCACTTTCTCAAAACAGCTGAAGTTTCATGTCATCCTTAACTTTAGTTGTCACCAAAAGGAGTAATTTTTGCAGTGACTGCTTCTCAAGGCAGATCCAGCAGTCGTGCAAGGAGATGATAGAAAAGCTATTCATCAGAAAAATACTTTCTCCCAGATGTACACTCTATTTATCTGCTTGCACAATCATTATCATCAAGGCAAAGAAAGAAACTGGAACTCACAGTTATGGAGGGAAGACAGTGGAATATGAACTCTTTCAGTAGTAGCCCACAGTCAAGCTAAAAGAGGTGACATGAAACCACACCCTCAGGCATGTTTGCCCTAATAAACTGACTATTTAAGTTAAAATTATGCAAGAATGAGAGTGAAGATGTACATGGCAAGTACATGACAACTGCATTTTACTCATGGAAGATAAATGAAAACTAACAGACCACAGTAAAACACAGGACTTGGTGAACATTAAATAAAATTTTAACATATTTTTTTTGATCGTAAGAGTGGAAAATAACTACCTTTCTGTGTTTTGGCTGTTATTTCAAAGTATTTAACCGTAAGGTCTTGTATAGAGAGCACAGCCATGTGGGCTTTTCTCTGCCAATCAGCATCTTCTTTTTGTAGACTCTCAATTCTTCTGGGTCCTAGGTAGTCATTCTCTATTGAGATCTGAAAAGAAATAAATTCATAATTAATGACACTATTAATTGTTGCTATTTTGTCAACAGCAACCAGTTGCAGAGTGGCTAAGAAAAACAAAAAGAGAGAAAACAACCAGCAAATCACTGTAGCTTGTATTCAACAGAGCACCCCTTTCTGTTGAAAAAGTACATCCACTATTTCATTACTATTCTTACTAGAAACACAGTAGTAGTAATAATGTGCTTCAGTATTATTTACATTGAAAGTGTGATTTTACTTGGCATGTAAATTTCATTTGACAGTATCTACTTGTTAAATATCTTACTACTTTCAGATACCAAGCATGTGTCATACAGATTTTCTTACAGCCTGAAATATTTCATTGTAAAGTAAATGAATGCTCATCAACCACAACAAAGCTGTAAACAAGGCAAGTGTTAGGGTATTGCAAACTATGAACATTTTGGAAGCTTTTCTTTAAGTAACTTTTAAAAACCTATCTTTCCTGGTGCCTGGAAATTCAAGTATGTTTTTACTGCCAAGATCAAGACAATTTTATTTTGAACTGGCAGCTACCTGAAGTTAGTGAAAGATTCTGAAATTATTTTCTAAATTTAAAACCATAGTTTTCTTTCCCAAAACTGTGAATCTTTTACACGGTTTTAAAGTCATTAAGAAGTACCACTACAGACACAGACTGTATCTAAGCAATTAAATATCTAAGCCTGCTCTTGCAGCCCTGAAACCTTACTCTGAATACCATTCACTTACATCAATCAAAACACCTTGCTAGTACAAATAAAATCCTCCAAACTCAAAAATTCTCATCATCTTGTATGCGTCCAGATATTTTAACCAGAAGTTCTAGTGCCTCAAATATTAATCTTGACTTCAGTCTTGGCTCAAAGAGTCATTCCAATCTATAGTTGAACTGCACACTATAGGTTTTAAAGCAACTTTTCAGGATCTAACTCTGCATATCCACTGAACCCACCTCTTGGAGGGATGACTTTTACAAGTAAAAACATATACAAATATCTTCTAAGTAATTTTTCATTTCTTGAAAAATGTGTGTAGTAGTTTAGTATGGTATTTCAATCTACTTCAACATTTACAAAAAACTACAGGGCTACAAGCAAACTAAAAATGCAAATAAGTACATTTCATGTGATAGGTCAGAACATGTAATGGATGGAATATTATGTACCATGATTCCCACAGGGAATGCTTCGGAGTGGATGGACATGAGTTTCCAAATAAATGTGAAACTGAATGATGACTGGTGAAGCTAATGCTTTCCATTTAAACAGAACTCTTAACAGGAAGCAAGTGCCTTTGAGATGCAGGCTAGGAAACAATACAGTTAAAAATCTTCCTTTTCTATTCCTTGGTAAAGATGAGGTAATTTCATACTGGAATTGACACAGGATCACTGAGTAACGTGACTAACATTCTCATTAGGCATCAACTCTAAGAGAATAAGAAGTATTGAAAAGTTATTTCTTCATAAAGTTTTTTGCCTGCCAAAACATTATTCACATGGGATGCAAGCTAAGGAGATTTATGATAGCATAATACAGATGCAGTTTTGTTCCTTAGAGCAAGTATTTAGAAGTAACAAAAAGGGAAGCACTTTTTCATTAACTGAACTCCCGAGTATGTCATCCATGCCACAGAGGGCATTCATACAGCAAGGCACAGAAAACCCAAAGAGCCTTTGCTTTAGCAATAACCATACAGATATGCATATTTATGTGTAACCGTAAGCAGATGGTCATGATCCTGGAAAGCTTTAGAAACTGGAAGAACACAGAAAACAGAGTTGTAAACATTCATAGGGATGCACCAGTTCAACACAGTAGTTTCAGGTGTGTACTTGCCCTTTGCACGTCTGCCCATATGCACATTCGCATTTAAAAGACACTGAATAGCACACCCCACAAAAGACTACTATCTGCAAGGAGGCCCCCAAGTAGTCACATCAACAAAAGCTGACCAGTATCATGCCGTAAGGATGCAGCAACACTTGCATACTTACTAGAAGCCTGAAAAGAAGCCCACAAGATACAGACAAAAGAATCATGTCCTTAATGTCCTGGACTGTCCTAATGCTTAGCAGTCTCATAGCACATACCTGTATCTACAGCTTGTTATGTGTTGAGTGCTCTGGTGCTCATGGGTGACTTCAGTCACCCTGACCACATAGTCAAGCATAAACAGTCAAAAAGGTTGCTACAGTTAGTTGAGGACAACTTTCTCTTGCAGGTTGTTGAAGAACCAACAAGAAGTGCAATGCTGGACCTTGTATTAACAAACAACAAAGGACTGGTTCTAAATGTTAAGGATGGGGGTAATCTTGGCTATAGTGACCACAACATGTTAAGAGTTTAGTATCACTAGAGAAAGAAGCAGAGTGATAAGTAAAATTTCAACCCTGGACTTTAAGAGGGCTAACCTTGCTATCTTCAAAATTCTACTTAGAAGTATCCAGTGGACTAGGGCTTTAGAAGGAAAGGAGGGCAAAGAGAGATGGTTAATAATCAAACATTACCTCCTCCAGGCTCAAGAAAAATGTGTTCCCTTGGGTAAAAAATAAAAAAAAAAAGGTAGGCAGAAGACCTGCATGGATAAGCAGAGAGCTCTTGGGAAAACTCAAAAAGAAAAACGAGGTTTACAATATGTGGAAAAAAGGTCTAGTCAATTGGGAAGATTACAGAAATATTACCAGAGAAAGTAGAGAAGCAATAAGAAAGGCTAAGGCCCTCTTGGAGCTGAGTCTTGCCAGGGAGGTGAAAGAAAACAAGAAGGCCTTTTTCAAGTACATCAATAACAAAACGAAGATCAAGGAAAAGATGGGTCCACTATTAAACAATGTGGGAGATACGGTACTCAGAGATGCAGAGGTGACAGAGTTGCTAAATACTTTCTTTGCCTCAGTCTTTACTGCTAAGACCAGCCCTCACGAATCTCAGTCTCAAGAAGCAAGGGAGCAGAACTGGAGAGAAGAAGACACTCCACTAGCCAGTCAGTTGGAGATCACTCGTGCCAACTGCAGACACACAAACCCATGGGCCCTAAGGGGCTGCATCCACAAGTGCTGAGAGAACTGCTCATATTGTTGCTGAGCCTCTTTCCGTATTTTTTGAAAAGTCGTGGAGAACAGGAGAGGTGCCTGATGACTGGAAGAAAGCCAGTGTCACTCCAGTCTTCAAAAAAGGCAAGAAGGAAAACGCAGACTACAGACCAGTCAGCCTCACTTCCATCCCTGGAAAGGTAATGGAGCAGCTCATTCTGGAGGCCCTCTCTAACCATATGGAAGAATAGAGGCTTATCAGGAGTAGCCAACATGGATTTACCAAAGAGAGATTTTGCTTGACTAACCTGGTAGCATTCTAGGATACCATGATCAAATGGCTACATGAAGGAAGGGCTGTGGATGTCACATACCTTGACTTTAGTGAGGCTTTTGATACTGTCTCTCATAATATCCTCATAGATAAGCTCAGGAAATGTGGCATAGACAGCTGGTCTGTGAGATGGATTGAAAAGTGGCTCCACAGCAGAGTTCAGAAGGTTGTCATCAATGGCACAGAATAAAGCTGGAATCCTGTGGCCAGTGGTGTTCCTCAGGGATCAGTACTGGGTCCAGTTTTCTTCAATAACTTTATCAACAATGTGGGTGAGGGCATTAAGTGTACCCTCAGCAAGTTTGCCCATGATACTAAACTGGGTGAGGGTGCCTGACACCTGTCAGGCTGTGCTGCCATCCAATGAGATCTGGACAGGCTGGAGAGCTGGGAGAAGGCAAAAACACTCTGAAGTTCAATATGGACAGGTGCAGGGTCCTGCATCTGGGGAGGAATAACAAGAGGCAGCAGTACAGGTTGGAGGCTGCTCTGCTGGAAAAGCAGTTCCATGGAGTAAGACCTTGGAGTCCTGCTGGACAGCAAGTTCTGCATGACCCAGGAATCTGCCCTTGTGTGCCAATGGCCTCCTCGGATGCATCAGGAAAAGTTATGTCCAACACACTTTCTCCTCCTCTACTCTGCCCTGGTGAGACCACACCTGGAATACCATGTCCAGTTTTGGGCTCCTCAGTTCAAGAGAGACAGGGATCTGCTGAGGAGAATCCAGCAGAGAGCCACAAGAATAGCTGGAGGATCTTCAGCATCTCCCCAACAAAGAGAGACTGAGAGCCCTGGAGCTGTTTAGACTGGAGAAGAGAAGACTGAGAGGAGATCTGATTAATGCGTACAAATATCTGAGGAGTGGTGTCAAGTGGATGGGACCAATCTCTTTTTGCTGGTCAGCAGCAACAAGACAAGAAGCAATGGCCACAAACTGGAACACTGAAGGTTTCACCTCAACATGAGAAGAAACTTCTTTACAGTGAGGGTGATGGAGCATTGGAGCAGGCTGCCCAGAGAGGTTGTGTAGTCTCCTTCTCTGAAGACTCAAAACCTGCCCAGATGCATTCCTGTCTGAACTACCCTAGGTGATCCCGCTTGGCAGGAGGGTTGGACTCCATCTCTGGAGATCCTCTCCAACCTCTAAAGATCTAGGAAGACAATTAAACACAGGATTATTGACTATGAACATGAGTAGACTGAAAATCCTTCTTTGAAGTGCCAAGTAATACAACAACCAAAAGACCAAGGGGCAGCTAATGTATTCTGCAGCTTTAACAAGAATTACACAATGTTAACTTTCTGGTTCTGAAACCACAAAATGATGGAAGAAGGATGTGCTGGTTTCAGCTGGGACAGAGGAAATTTTCTTCATAGTGAGATGAGGCTATGTTTTGGATAGTGCAGGTAACACAGGAGTAGACTCATTAGCTATGCAAAGTGGTTAAACAGCATCAAGGCCTCTTCTGCTTTTCATGACGTCCCCACCAGCAAGTAGGCTTGACTTGCACGAGTTTGAAGGGGACACAACTGGAACAACTATCTCAAACTTACCATAAGGATTTTCCATATGGCATTGTGCTCAGCCATAAAAGCTGAGGTACATTTGGAGTGATAGTCTTTGTATTCTCACGTAACACATGACGGAGTCTTACTTTCCTGGAGATGACTGAATATGTGCCTGCCCATAGGAAGTAGTGAATTAATTATTTTTTCTTTTTTTTTCTCTTGTGCATACATCTTTTACTTTACTTACTACAATGTCTTTATCCAAATGCACAGATTTTCCCACATCTACCCTTCAAATTCTCTCTCCCATGCAAAGGGAGCATCTGGGTGGTATTTAGTTGTTGGCTGGGCTTAAACCACAAGGGAGGAGACACCTACTATTTAAAAGGGAACATTCATTCAACAGGTGAAGACAGAAAATAGGTTCAGCAACCATTTAACATTAATACCAGCTAGAGACAACAGGTTAAATGTGAAATTTCAGAAAGACAATGCTCATGAATAAGCAGTAGCTGCAAATGGTCAGAACACCCTGTCTCTTGGGCTGATTTCCTGGACTGTTTCACAGGATCACAGGATGTCAAGGGACCCAAAGAGATCATGGAGTCCTACTCCCTTGACAGAGCAGGGCCATAATCTACCTCGGGTCACAGAAAGATGCATGCAGACAGGCTTTGAAAGTGTTCAGGGAGGGAGACCCCATAACATCTCTGCAAATCTGTTCCAGTGCTCTGGGACTCTTAGAGTAAAGAAGTTCCCCATTGTGTTGAGCTGGAACCTCCCATGCTGCAGCTTACATCCATTGCTCCTTGTCCTCCCAGAGAGAGCAAGTGAGAAGAGCCTGTCTGCTCCCCCCTGGCACCCAGCCCCCAGATATTTATAAGCATTTATTAAATACCCTCCTAATCTTCTCTTCTTCAGACTCCCCCCAGATCCCTCAGCCTCTCCTTATAAGACATGTGCTCCAGTCTCGTAATCATCCTCGTAGTCCTCCAATGGACCTTCTCCAGCAGTCCCTCTTAAACTGGGGAGTCCAAAACTGCACGCAGTATTCAAGATGAGGTCTTACCAGGGCAGAGTAGAGGGAGAAGAGAACCTCCCTTGATCTACTGGACACACTCTTCCTAATATATCCCAGGATCCCATTGGCCTTCTTGGCTACAAGGGCACATTGCTGTCCCATGGTTAACTTGTTATCCACCAGCACTCCCAGGTCCCTCTCAACAGGACTGCTCTCCAGCAGATCACCTCCCAACCTGTACTGGTGCAGTTTATTATTCCTCCTCAGATACATGACTCTGCATTTGTCCTTGTTGAACCTCATTTGGTTCCTCTGTGCCCAGCTCTTCAGTCTGTCCAATTCTTGCTGGGTGGCAGCAGAGCCTTCAGCTGTATCAGCCAAGCTTCCTAGTTTGGTGTCATCAGCAAACTTGCTGAGCAGACACTGTCCCTTTGTCAATGTCACTGATGAAGACATTGAACAGCACCAGACCCAGCACTGATCCCTAGGGAACTCCACTGGTTACAGCTCTCCAGCTGGACCTGGCATCATTGATCACCACTCTATGAACTCTATCCAGTTACTAATCCACCTCACTCTCTGCTCTTCCCGAGCTTGCTCACTAGGATGTCATGGAAGACCGTGTCAAAGGCCTTGCTGAGGTCAAGGTAGACCACATCCACTGGTCTCCCTGAATCTACCCATTTGGCTATGACATCACAGAATACTACCAGGTTAAGTCAAGCACAACTTCCCTTTGGTAAATCCATGCTAACTAATTCTGGTAACCTTCTTCTCTTTCAAGTTCCTTGAGATGCTCTCCAGACGGAGCCTCTCCATCATTTTTCCAAGGATGGAGGTGAGGCTGACTGGTCAGTAGCTCCCTGGAACCTCTTTCTTGCCCTTTTGGAAGACTGAAGTGACATTGGCTCTCCTTCAGTCCTCAGGCACCTTTCCTGTCTGCCACAATTTGGCAAAAATGATGGAGAGTGGCAGAGCGACAGTATCAGCCAGTTGTCTCAGCACCCTTGGGCACATCTCCTCAAGCCCATGGACTTGTGAATGTTCGATTTGTGTAACTGATCCCTAACTGTCTTCATTGACCAGTGGGGAGCATTCCCTCCTCCAGGCTTCCTTTCCTTCATCCAGGGTCTGGAGTTCAGCCTTAGATGTAAAGACTGAAGCAAAGAAGGCATTCACAACTACTCTGCATCCTCCTGCTGTTTCCAGCAGCAGAGATCTTTACTACTCCCTGTAACTCTACTCATATTCTAGCGAAGGTCAGGATAACAGACTGCGGCCACTTGCTAGCAACAGAAGGTAACTCAGACTAGTCACAGTGCAGTAGAAGCCAAATGAATCACAAAAGGGAAAAAACAGTCATAGAAGTTAACTCTCATCATGCCAGAACCTGGCACTGCATATTACAAACATACGTAGTCTTTTACCTAGAGTAGAAATATTCACATGCAAGGGAGAAGGAAAGCAATCAGCCTGTTATAGTATTTGACTTTGTAAGATAATTTTTCTAATCTTGGATAAAGCAGATTTGTCAGAAGGGAGCTCCAGAAAGGTACAGTCTGAACTGTGTTCTTGAAGACAGGTTGTGATGAAAACCATTGATTGCTGCTTATGATTCTTAGTATTTGACCATTACCAACCTATGTATCTGATTAGTAAAAGATGTCGGTTAGACAAAATAACAGTTATGAAATTACATCAGAATATATTCTGCTTTCCTTATTTAGTGACAGACCACCAAGGCCATGAAGTCAGATGTCTGACCTTGAGAGGTGGTGTGTGATCAAAGCCAAATAGATAAAGACACTTCCTTGGTTTCCCCCTGGACCCGTCAGAGGTTTCCACATTTAGAATCACATAAACTTGTTTATTAAACAACAAAAAAGCTGGGCCCTCTTGCAGCAATTTTTGGAAGCCTTACCTATGAGTGGACACACCGAGTAGGATCACCCAGTTGCTGGGAAAGGTTCTCCAAATCCTCATTGTAACTGGGGCTTCCCAGCAACTGCAGATCATTGCAGCTAACCTTACATAGCAATGATTAGGTGAAATGCCTTTATATGTTTTACCCTTGTTACATTATTATTGTTTTGCCTATTCTTCTGTTGTTTCATATAGAAGTAAAGGATAAGTTTACCATTTTTAATTGCAAGCTGCAGTCCATTGGGTCTAGCTGTCTGCTGCTTCTTGCAGGCTTGTGTTGGCTGTGCAATACTACTTTGAGCTGTGGCCTCTAAAAGCCTCTCCAGTGATATGAATAGGCTTCAGTGCTGTCCATGAGGAAAGCATTCTTCTTCAATCCATCCAATGAATTCCACCTGACTCAATTTCTACATCAAGAAACATAATGACCAAAAAAAACCCCCAAAAAAACCCAACAAAAAACCAAACAAACAAAAAAAAAAAACCATCAAAAAACCCACTAAAATAAAATACTGCTAGCAGCCTTTCCAAAGGTAATTACTATCATTATTTGTAATTCAAACCAAATAACTACAACAAGCTACAAGACAGAGTGCATGGAAACAGGCACTTTTGGGTCACACACCTTGCACGATCTAGATAAACATGGAGCAAAACCTGATGGCCATATTATGTGTGTAAATACTGCAACTGCCAGTCCCTTCAGAAATGTATTACTAGTTTTCAAGTGCAAAATATAAAAAAATTATTTTAATCTCCTGGTCATTAAATTTATGCTTTCGGGGCAGGACAGACAATTGCCAGTGAAACACATACAATTGCCAGAGCAACTGAGACACCATGGTAAAATATGTATGGTTCACCTTGCCAAATGGATATCTGCCCATCAAGGCTCAGTCCAGTAAAGTGCCACTAGAGCAAATATAAAAACATATATTAAATCATAATATTTCATTTAAATAATATAATTTGGGTATACTTATATAGATGACATATTATTTAGAGTTGTATGTTACTATAGGAACTAGGGAAAAAGAGTAGTTTAACTAAGGGATGGCTGCAGCTGTAACGGGGAGAAAGGTTGAAAGAAAGGGAACCAGTCTCTGGAGGTTGTACCATATGAAACGTATAGCAGCTTTTCTCATCACTGACAACACCTTCACGGTAGAAGCGACCACTTTTAAATTCTTAACTAGGATAAATGAAAAAGAAAAGGGATGCACATGTGGACTGCTAAATAGTAACATGAACATGCCTG
>VWZI01018353.1:137194-148883 GCA_013396835.1 Psilopogon haemacephalus | reverse complement strand
TGCCTGTGTGTTTTAAGGACTTTGTTTTCCATATTTTCTTCAATAATTGATCAGCTTGAGGTAACAATGACTCTCATTATGAAATTAAAATAAGCTCATCAATGCTTCTGTATTCCATTACTGTTCACAATGCATTCTTAACATGTTTTTTATTCATTTTGCTCAAGAATAACTTTCAAAACAAAAGATGATGGCATTATAAAAGTCCATAAAAGAGGACAATCTTTTTATACACTGAACAGAAATGTATTTTTTTCAGTTGCTGTTGTCCACACTATACAGGACTAAGAGAAAGCACCAGACAATTTAAAAGGACAGAGTAAAAACAGAAAAACTAAGAAACTCTAATAATTTTTTTTCCAAGCTAAAAGGTTTTTCAGTTCCCTAACATTTTCATGAACTCAATTTTTGGTCTGAAAATTCCTCACTGAGACTCAAAAAGCTCTGGAGAATCTTTTGGAAGATTTTCTGAAGAAACAGAAAAATCTCTCCTCACAATTAGACCACATAGTTGAATCTTCTAGTAATTACTTTCTCAATTAAAAAATCCCAGCTTTTCTTCCTAAGAAAACTATTCCCTTTGAGAAGAATTCAAGACTCATGCTATAACTAAGATTTTTTTTTTTTAATGTGATGATGAAATTTGTATTCAAAGACTTCGATGTTTTGCTAGCTTTACTTCAGATCATGCTTTGAAATTAAGAACATTATGACAGCTTTCACAAAAGTGGTTGTTGGAAAGCACACAAAAAGAGAAAAAAACAGTAGAAGCTACTAACTTCAACACAGCCTGTACACGTATTTCCATTAGCTATTGCTTCAGAGTAAGGGAACATGCAAGGCCACATTTAAACAACATTCAGACATGTTTGTGAAGGAAAACAATTTAGTTCTTCAGAGGTAATAAACTGCAATAGGTCCATAACCTAGACCATGAGCAAGCAAGAAAAAAATCAGAGAAAGAGGCAAGACTCTTCCACTGCAACATTCTCTGGAAAAGATCAAAGCTTGTTGTTACACTTATTTTTGTCACTTGTTGTGAGAAGATACAAGAAATAGTCCTGCAACTATAGGAGTTTAAGTTTTATAGACTATATATCTTCTAAATAAAAAAAAAAAAAAAGTCTTCAAGTGTCTTCAATGACACTTCAACCTTTGGGAAGACACCTGGGACAAGACTTAAAGAAACTGACTTAGGTCAGGTCATGTTATAGCTTAGAACAGGCAACTGGAGACATCCCTTTATTATTCTCCTAGATGGACTTGTAATAGGCAGGAAAAGAGAAAAAACATGACATAACAACACCTGGTCAGTTAATTACAAAATAATTAATTGAGGGAGGACTACAAATGGCATAGGCAATATACAAAAAGGAAGTAGCTTCATTACTTAAAGGAGTTTTCAGGTCAAACACTCAGCTACCTTCCTTTGATATATCCCAGGAGGACAACCAACCAATTTCAGCCATCAGCCTGCTGGACATAGTAGGAAGAAAGCAAGTATTTCAGCTTCATTATCCCTTCAGGGACTTCTCAAAGTTAGTCTTACAGGTTTTATTTCAACTGTGCTCTCAGCTGCTAACACATGCCCAGGACTGAAAATTCCTTCCCAACAGACATTATAATTCCATATATACAGCCCCAGATACATTAAGTGAAAGAGAGTAATCATCTGTTTCAATAAAAAAAAACTTTAAAATTTCCTGGGTTTATCTTAACTGACATGGACTTTAATGTCAATACATGCAAACTAACTTCAACTGAAAAACCTAGACTTCTTAAAACATGAATCCTGAGCCTAGGGAAATACCTACAACAGCTCTGATAATCAAGATACTGTTGAATGACATATGCAATTCTACAAACAAAAAAGACTACAAAAGTAGTAACAAACTTAAAAGCAATTAAGAAGTTAGGTCATAGGGAAAGAAGACCGAACAAGAATGTCATCACACTGCAAAGTGCAGTGGCCAATACTTCTTCCAGAACGATGGTGAATAATGAAAAATAAAGAAAAATAAATAAGCATTCAGAAGAGAAAAACTATAGAAGATTAAGGTTAGAGTGACAGTAAAATGAATGACTGATACTATTCCACTGCTTTCCTACCCATACATGAGTATATATAAAGGAGCATTAAATCCACTAAGGTACAGTATTTTACATAGGCAATTGACAGAATTAAGCCTAAACTGGCACCCTGAGTTATGTCTTCTTTATTTAACCATGTATTATAAAAACTTTATCGACATTTCAGTGTCACTGACTGAGCTCCAGACTAAAATAAAGTTTATCTTCAAAGACAAAGCTTTTTTTTCCTTTGTAGGTGTGTGTTGTGCAGCAAGACATATTCTACAGGTTATTTGAAATTTCTGTTTAAACATGTTTTCAAACACTCTAGATTCTGTTTGTCGATTGGATGAATTTTTCAGTATTTAAAAAAAACAACACAAAAGATTAAGCATATCGATCAAAAATTCATCAGAATATATAGTTGATATTTTTAATATACAAATATAACAAAAGAAAGGGAAATAGTATGGACACAGATACTGGACAAGAGGAATCAAATTAAACATATATAAATACCCATGAGTATGGATAATTAAAATAATTGTAATAACTGCAAATAAGGCCTACAAGATCCAGTATAATGTCAGTAAATAAAATTAAAGCTTACATAAACTTTTTTTTTTCAGAGCACTATTGGAAAATAAGTACTAGATTTCAAGCTCTTTACAGATTTAAGTAAACATGGAGTTGCAAAATCTACACTTTCATGATCAAGTTGTTTCATCTTTTAAGACTCTAAGCCCCTCTTCCCTGCCTTCTACAGCCTGCATAACATTACATCGAAGTCTCTGCCTTCATTCTTTTGCCTTTTTTACCTCCAATACTATGAAAGAAAACATTACAGAAGTCCAGTTTTCACTCTCCTTTACTCTCTTCCTTGCCAGGACACAAATATTTTCTGCATATCTGACACCATTTTAGAGCTTCATCAAGACACCTTATTGAATGGATACTGCATTTTCCCAGAACATTACCACACCATAGCCTAATCTTAAATCAGATCCAAGGCTCTCTTAGCATCTGCCTCTAACTTCAATTATTACTATCACTCAGAGGGAATAAGTAACAAGACACCAGGAATGGATACATTGATAATTTCCAGCTTCTGTTACTAAATGGTTTAGAGGCTTCTTAGCTGATGGCTAATCTGAATCATGTTTAACAGACACTGATGAGTCAGTGTCTTTCTGGAACATATATTTATTTAATGTTCATATTAACTATGTAAATTACTACCACATGGCATGTAAGGTGCATTTACTAAAAGTTTAATTGTTGGGGCTTTTTGTACTTCAGCCTCTTTAAAAATACCCCAAGTTCACTACGGGGTCCTTTTTTTAGCTGTTTTTAGAATAAGAACAATCTTCTAACTATTCTGATTCCACAGTATGTTTTTGAGAGAGAAAAGCATACTACAGCATTGATCACTAAAAACATGCTACTGAAGATTCAAGTATACCATGGATATATATAAAAGGTATGATGTTGTTTACCATTTTATTCTGGGTTTCTCACACACACAGAGTAATTAAAAAACTTTCTTTTCTCTTTCAAAATGCTGAATGGCAGGCTATTTTCAGAGAATACTCAAGATTTTCTTCATGTCTTATAGTTAATTAAGTGCATATAAATGTGAATGTGTACTTTTGGAGGTTGTCATCACCTTTCTGCACAAGTATTACTTTTCATTTACTGGCAATTTCACCTACCACTGTATTATCCAGCCCAGCCTTTTATAAGGGAACTTTAAAACAAAAGAAATAAACAAATAAAACCCCCAAAACACAACAAAACATGCCCTTCCTAACCTGCTCTACATCAAAATTTCATCTTCTGTCCTGTCACTCTTTATATGTAAACAGTATTGTATTTTCACAGCTCCCATTTCACTGAGGCAGCAAACATCAAAAATACTTTTGCTATGCAGGAAACTGAAGCTAACCCCATCCATAAGATTTTACTGAAACCTAAGGATCTTTGTTCCACTATTAGGCTTACGAGAAAAACACGTAGTAAGTTAACACAATTTCATGCACTAAACCATTTCATGCACAAGTTCTATTTATAGATTCTTCTATATTAGCTATCCAGCATAATGTGTATTTTGCCATCACAGCTACAGCACTGTTTTCTTTCAAACAATGAAATGAAAAAAAAATAGAACTGGCATATTTCTCTACCATCTAATACAGATGACCAAGTTTTAGAACTTGGAAACTGTCAGAAAGAGTACTTCCATACATTAGATGAAACTATGTATGACTAAAATAATCACCCATAAAAATGCAATAAAAAGTGGCATTTGTATTTTTTGTTTAAATATTTAGAACTAGAATTCTTTTTAATTAGAAAAAAAATCTCCATTACAAAACAATTTTACAAAAACCCAGTATTCTTCATCTGCCTACAATTTTTATCTTTTAAGGAAATACACTCCTGAAGTGTTACAACAAATTATATACTTCTATCATGCTTCCATTTTAAGTATTTCACGCCACTAGATAAAAAGCTGCTGACTTCTCATGTCTTACCAGATTATCTTAGAAAACTAAAATGAAAAGCAACTTCCTCTGTAATCTTTTGAAATAATTGTCAATAGCATAGATACTGTACGTAAATCTTTGTTATGTATCAGTTAACGTTCCCTGTAATCACAAAATTCTAAGTTTCACCTATTAAATTCTACAATGAGTTAGAACAAACACCGTAAGTTAAATGGGTGATGGTTAGATAGGTGTGTCAGAGAACCTTCAAAAACATTCTTTTGAGTGAAGAAACCAGAACAACATGGTCAATATCTAATGGAGAAACCATCACTGCATATATTGTATAATACAAGTACTAAGTAGTAAATACAACGCATGATTTTCCCATTAATAAGAAGTTCAGTTACCTTTACCATACCTTTATCTGCTGTCTTCTAAGCATCGCAAGTTCCCTCATATCTCGGAATGGCTGTAGCAAGTACTGGTAAAGCTCTGTGGTAGCTTCTGCAAGACTGCTGTAGGCTTCATCTTCCATTTGATAAAGTTCAAGCAGCTCTACCATGCTTTCTGTGTTTTTGTGTTTTTCCAGAAGCTGAAAAAATAGGGCCAATGTTAGTGAATACACATTTCTGCTAAAAGCAACATTCATTTAAAAAGCATTTTTAACTTAGCTTCTGGAATAATCTTTCCTCTCCTACAAAATCATCAGACAAACAAAAATTCTTAATCCTCATTAGTATCTTGAATTTAGCCATTCAAGCAAGACTATTTCTCAAACTGTTCAGCACTCCATAATTTTATTTTTTTCTTTCCAAAGGATAGCAAATTTGAGGACAAAAACAACTTAGTAGAAGAATCTGCAGTATAGTAATCAGAAATACTTCATACATTTTCATGTTTGGATCTGGTATGGACTCAGACTATTACTGCAGCAAAGTGCCTGACACAAGAGAAGAATCTTTTGAAAAAAAACAGTGATCTGCATTTCTTGTTCATCATCTTAGCCTAGACAATTTAGGTGTAAAATTTCAAATGCATGAAGTTCCAGTTAATTTTGGGGAGGGGCTGGGGTTTTTTTGATGAAACTAAGTATTACAAGGCTTTTAAAAATACTTCATTTGTTTTAATTCAAATTAAAAGCCATGACACCAGTATCTGGTTGTACACATTTTCTATGATATGTCTTTTTAACGTAAATGTTTAGTTTGCATCCCCTATAGGCATTTACCTGAACAGACTTCACATGCTGCAGGAAATATTTTACCATTGAAAAAAAAAAAACACCAAAATAACAGTTTAACACAAACTAATCTCATACAGATATAAGGAGAACTTGATGTATTTTACAAAGACAAGATTATCTGAAATTAATTCCCTGTTTACATAATTTTCAAAGTCTCTGTCCCTTATATTACCATCTTAAAAAATGTACATTGTCTGTCCACATTTATTTAAACTTAACATAGATTAGGCACGTTATGGAAGAACATCGTATCTTCTATCTCTTCAAGCTAGATGCCAAGCCTGCATAAAGTATTCTCAGTATCCTCAATTGAATCCAGCATCATAACTGAAAGACTAAATAGAGGAACTGCAGATAAGAAATCAAAGCTTTAGTCAACAGTCCTTCAGTGTCTGGTTCATTTATACCCCAGGACACTTAAGAGAAGGCTCAATTACTACACTGCCTATCCATTTTTGTTTCATTACACTTACAGTACTATGCTATGTTTCAGTTACCTGACAAGATAAGAAAAAAATTATCTTTTATCATAATGTTTGCTTCTGAAGATCCACATAATCCTTCCTAGACTTTCTTTGATGCTCTAAAGATTGGTCAAGACTAGCAGAATGCAGAGAGGTCCATAATAGATTTACACGTTTGGCACTGTGCTGGTTTGAGGCTAATTGGAATATTAATGAGATAAATTAGATCATTGGCTATGAAAAGAAATAAAATAATGATGTCTATATCACTCATTGGTTTTGCTTAGGGATATATAAACCACTAAACAATAACAAAGTCAGTCAGTCAGTCTTTGGTGCTACCACATTAAGAATCTCTGCTTGAATCTGTGTAACCTGATCTACTAATTATAACCTTTTGCCAGCTTTGCTTCTGCATCTCGCCCGTGCACATAAGCCTTCTGAGATAAGGGAGAGAGTGGGAAGAAGGGAGTGAGTTAGTTTGGAGGCCTCCTGAGCAGTTCTGCTGTTCTGGAGGGGTTCTGAACTTCTGTATTTCTTTTAACTTGTAAATAATTCTATGTAGGTGTAAGTATCTGTAAATATATTGTGTATGTATGCTTGTGCATTTGTGCTATGCTGTAAAATACAGCTTCATTCTTAACTTCCAGATGGCTGAGTTAGTCTGGTTACTCTAGTGAGGGTGGGAAAGCTCTCAAACCACCACATTCTTTATTTTGGCGCCCTGCTGTGGGGCTAATTCAAATTTATTTATTACTAATTAAGTTTGGAAGTATATATTTGGTATTTCCACTGTTGGCTGACAGCCAAAATTGGTACCTTCCTTTTTGATATGATGTGGATAAAAGTAAAATCCACATTTGTGAATTTTGAAGACTACTGCATTGGTTTGATTTGGTTTAATATTACCAATTCCACTTTTACTCAGTCAGGAAATGCTACAACTTCTTGGTCTCAATGCGAATCACCTGGCCAACAAATGATCTTCCAGAGCCCTGTAGAGAATTTTACACACATAATACAGTTATTTTCCTTCTGTGTATAATTCCGGTTCTAATACTTTTAGTATTAGCTTTACATGCGAGACATTCTTTTCTCTGCTGTGATTACACAGCTTGGAAAAGACAGGAATAGGAATTCACAAGCTTCATAGACTTGGTTGGCCAAGATCACAAAATAGACAAACTTTCTCAAAACAGCAACTGCAAAAGTCCTGCAGGGGGAGATCAGGGGGTGTCAGCCATCACTAGCAAGGCTGATTCGGCCATCTCTACTGAGGCAAAGGCACTTCCTCCTGCAGATTCTGGGACAGCTGCCAAAGTATTGGCTGTTGGCACTAATGTGGCAGACAGCCAAAGAGCTAGCCCAGTTGTTGCTCAAGTCTCTGCTGTTTCTAACTCTGCTCCTGGTTCAAATTCCCAGGCAGAATCTTAGACCCTCAAAGATTTGGGCCCGTTGGAGGGGCATCCAAGGTTTTTCTGGCCCCAGCAAAAGCATAGGGAAAATCTAAAACTTGGCCAAGGAGAGATTCAAAAGAGGATTTAGGAGAAGGCACCTCTGGCACACAGGAAGAGGAGGAAGAGAGATACAGCCCAAGAGACATAGCTGGGCTTACTGAAACCCCAATATAATGATGATGGGAAAAGTTATGTAAAAGTGTCTGTCAAGGAGGATGGCTCTGAATAGTTTAAGAGTCTCCTTAAGAGACTTTTACTTCTAGGCCAAGCACCAACAGAGGGAGAGGAGAAGGGTGATAACCAGAGTTCCAATGAGCCCCTGAGAGAAGTCAGGGAAATTAGAAAGAAATATTCAAGGGAAACAGGAGAACCAATCCTAAGCTGTTAGGGAGATGCACATCTTGAGAAAATTCCAGTGAAGATATGACATGTTGATGCACACATGACTAAGAGCAAAGCTACTGAGGAACACCAACACAACCATCAGGCAGATCTAGCTGCCAAAATTTCTCAAGATCTTGACCTCAATTGGGAACTCCAAGGTGAACTGTTCTCAGCTTGGTGACCCTATGATTTGTCTGGACATCAAGGCAGAGATGCAACCTACTGATGTATCTAGTTGAAATTAAAATGCCAGAGAATGAAGGGCTGTTACAATTTTATGATCATCAGTATAGTACAAAGGCATCCCAAGGAAACTCAAATTAAGTACCTACTTATAATTAATATGTTGTTTGGTGAAAATCATGTATATCACTGCAAATAGTATGAATAAAGAATTCTCGTTACATTCCTGTGCATACAGAAGATCATAGCATCATAAAATCATTATAGGTTGAAAGAAACATTAAGATCATCAAATCCAACTGTAACCCAGCTACCATGACCTATATGCTGAAGCACCACATGTACCCGCTTTTTCAACACCTCCAGAGATGGCAACTCCACCACCTCCCTGGGCAGTCTCTTCCAACCCATCACCACTCTTGCAGTAAAGAAATACTTCCAAATATCCAATCTAACCTTCCCTGACACAATTTAAATCCATTTCCTCTTATCCTATTGCTAGTTATTTGGGAGAAGGGACGAACAGCAATTTCACTATGAACTCCTTTCAGGTAGACCACAATAAGATCTCCCCTTAGCCTTCTCTTCTCTAGACTAAACGAACCCAGCTCTCTCAGCTGCTCCTTGTACAACACATCCTCCAAAACCCTCACCAGCCTCGCTGCTGTTCTCTGGACAGGCTCCAGAGGCCCTCAGCATCTTTCTGTTACTTTGGCTGCCAGAACCAAACAGATTACTCAAGCTGTAGCCTTGCCAGGGACACAATCACTTTCCTACTCTTGCTGAGTAAGTAAATGTGCATTTTTTCAAGGACTTGTCCATGTCCAGTTCTATTAGGTGTGTGACTAGGTTTGCCTCAACTCTAATCCTAACCTTCAACTCCTTCAGAAATGCCAAACCTCCAATAAATAAAAAACAAAATACAAGTGAGAGTAAGTAACTCATATAGAATATGTGCATTCTCAAACTATTAATGGAACGTAAGCAAAAATTCTTCCTTCCTAAGGCAATGATGTGTACAGAAACAATTTCCTGTTCCTAATGAAGATCTTTCTGAATTAAAATGGTGATGAAATGAGCTATGAAATAGGGATATTCTTCAAAACAGGTAGGGAGGTTAACAACCTGCAAGCACTGATCACATACAACTTCAATACACCCATCCTTCTAATAACATATTCTTCTACAGGGTCATTGAGGTAGTGTTTTGGTGAAAAACACCCAAACATTAACCTTTTCTACAAAGGCTGAAAAACAGATAAAAAGTACATTGAAATTATTGTCAGATCAACACCACTATATGCCTCAAATTTCACATGGCTTAAAAGTTATAGAAGAAAAAGAAGAAATTGAGAAATATGAAAAACACCCAGTTTTGAAAACTCAAAAATTATGACGTACATTTGAAATTACAGTTAAAATACATGTCCAGGTGGTCAAGAAGGCAAACAGCATCGTGGCTTGTAACCAGCAGCAGTAGGGAAGTGATTGTTCCCCTGTACTTGGTACTGGCCACCCCTTGAATGCTGTGTTCAGTTTTGGGCCCTTCGTTACATGAAAAATATGGGATCACAGGATGTTAGGGATTGGAAGGGACCTCTGGAGATCATTTGAGTCCAAGCCTCCTGCCAGAGCATAAAATCTAGCACAAGTCACAAGAATATATCCAGAAGGATATTGAAAGTGTCCAGAGAAGGAGACTCCACAACTTCTCTGGGGAGCCTGTTCCAGTGCTCTGTGACCCTCACAGTAAAGGAATTCTTCCCCATATTGAGGTGAAACTTCCTGTGCGTAGTTTGCATCCATTGGCCCTTGTCCTATCACAGAGCACAAGTGAGAATAGGCTCTCTCTTCCTTACTGACACCCAGCAAATACATCTTTACATACATTAGATGCCCTCTCAGTCTTCTCCTCTCCAGACTATGAAGCCCCAGGTCTCTCACTCTTTCCTCATAAGGCAGTGCTCCAGTCCCTTACTCATCCTTGGAGGTCTCCACTGGACTCTCTCAAGCACATCCCTGTCCCGCTTAAACTGGAATCCCAGAACTGGATGCAACAAGGATATCAAGGATTCGGCAGTCCACCTAACAAGGTTAAAGGTTGGACTCTGATCTTAACAATCTTTTCCATCTCTAAATGATTCTACGATTCTTTATACACAGTTTAAGCACAGAAGGGTCAGAGTACTCTCTCTTTCACTGTTTGAAAGTGATTATCAATCACCCAGTTTTTACCAATGCAGTCTGGTATGAACAGGAAACTGATAGCTTTTATTCTGCTTCTAGACTAAACCATAAGCCTGATAAAGAGTTACGGCTGCTTAATTGCCACCAGCCCTAAATGGGCATTGGCACAGGAGAGAGATGGTACTAAACTGGCTGCATAGAAGACCTTTTCCACCTTTCTCTATAAAGCAGCCCAATGGAAGTTTTTCTGGTCTGTATCAAAGTCCACCGAAGCAGTTTTTTAGCTGACTTTCTTCCAGACAATATTCAGACTATCAGGTAACAATAACACTGGGTCTAGCACAGAATCCACTGAATTAGTAATGTCACAAGGCAAACAAAGCCCTCCACAGACTTGCAGGTAGTTTAACTGTGTATGTTCCAATTTTCACACTAGCAGTGCCTATACAACACACTCTACAACAAAGATGAAAAATACAGCTATTACCTTTTAGTAAAATGAAGACACTGGTTTAGTTGGCTGGATGCCTAAACCATCCTGGTACTTTAACACCATGCAGTTTCAAGATGTTAGCATAAAATATATGAAAAATTTTTGTGGCATGTTTTATGCCCCATTTATGACTTAATTCTCAGTACAGATGTTCAGTATTCATTTATTTCAACTGCCTTGGTACAGACTTTTTGACTTTCACAGTTTTTAAATTAGATTATTTAAAGAAGCAAGTGGAGGAGGGTAAAGTAACATCCTGTACAGGCCTGACTAGCTCTACATCCATTGAATAATGAATTTATTTTAAGAATCATGTTTCACAGATGTTATATTGTTCACAACTAGTTGCCTAAAATACACGTATTCATTATGTAGATGACTCTAACCAGCAGGAAACAAATTTTCTCTTTTTTTTTTTAGTTTAACAGCACACATTTGAACTGTGTTCTGTATTTTTGTAAAACATATTTTGTCTACAGCTTTAAAAGCACTACCGCAAACAATATTAAATATGTGCAAGTTCACTTCAGATAAAAGTATAATCCACAGATTAATTTCATAATTCCAGAGTTGAGTCTTAGATTTCCAAAAACCTTTCCTATTATTAAGTATTTTATGAAAACATTGCAATGCTGTGTTGGTTTGAGCTAATTGGAGAATTTGAGTGAGAAATTAGACTATTGCCTGAGAGAGAGAGTTAAACATGCAGTGTCACTTCA
>VWZI01018353.1:126386-136988 GCA_013396835.1 Psilopogon haemacephalus | reverse complement strand
CATTGCTGTAAATATAAAGCTTCATTTATTAACTTCCAGTGTGTTTTTCTGAGTTTTAGCCAGGGTTTTAAGAGGTGGGGGGGCAGGTCACTGCAAACCCACTACAAATGCAAATATCCATTTTTATATAAAAAGTAACAAAGATATTTTTAAGTCTCTTCCTAGACTTCACGGGTATTTTTTGAATAGTCATTACTGACCACCATGATAGTATTGCCTGCCATTTCCAGGAAGAATTTAAAGATTTTTAAAACTGAAACAGCATTATTTAGTATCACAAGTAAAACCAAGGATAGTTGTTTTCACAGAGTTTTTAGTTACTCCATTCCTTCCACTAAATATCAGTCCTAAGAATAAAATACCTAGTTGATACACTTGCAGTGGTCTGCAGTGACATCTAGACAATACATTCCAAAGAAATAAAGCTCCAGAGCACATAAAACTTGTACATAAAAGTTTTAACAACTGAACTTAAGGCTGCACTTTCTTACATCAGAGAGAGCTTTAAATTGTTTCTGTTCTCCTTTTAAGCTACCTTTAAACAAACAAAAATAATTCTTGTTAAAAAAAAGACACACTACCACACATTCTGGTACTGAGCAGGAGTCTCAACTACACGAGCTCTGTTCTATACGCAAACTGCTTTTCTCTCTGGTACACACATGGCCCTTTATTTAAATGTCACTGCTGTTGTGGTTAAAAGATTAGGCCTTGCCAAGACATTCAGCTTTCTGCCTGCAGGACTGCATTGCCATCAACAATCCTTACCCTCACTTTTGCAGCATAAAAATACCATTTGCCTTATTGTAGCAGGTGAATACCCCAGTAACAGACCAAAGCTTAACTCTCCAATACAGATCTAAAATATACTCTTACTGTGTAGCAGAAATTGTCAAACAGCACACAAAGCATGGATACAGAGTTGGACTAGCATAAACAAATACGGAAAAAAAAGCCCAACATGAGGAGTGTTGGAACCAGCACTATATCGAATCACAGAAGTGTTGACATTAGAACCAATAGAGCTCATAATCCCACCACACTGCTAGGACTAAAAGAACACACAAACAAGTTAATTCCACACTAAACTCACCTAGAAACCACACAGTTTACTGCTGCTACACAAAGCAATCCACCACATACTGAGTGGACCACAATGTCAATTTTTTTCAATCAGGTTCCTAAGGATAGGGATAGTGTATGCTTTACAGAAGGACTGCATCAATTAAAATAAGCAATTTAAATGTACACAAATACAACAAACAGGTTCAAAGTCTTAAGTTATTCTAAGAAACACATGGACATCTGCACACAAAACAAAACTGGAAAGTAAGACACAAAGCTTGTAATACAACAGAAACAAAAATGGAACGATTCCATAAACTACGTCTTCCAGGTTTCTGAAGAGCTGCTCATACCAAGTGAGCCATATTATTCCTCTTTTAATCCTACTTAAAACAGCTTTTTACCTGCAAGCAAAGAGCACATACACGTGTGCAGAGATATATCAGGTGTACGTTTTGTAGTATTGGTCTACTCGGGTAGCAACTGTGAGAAGATGTCAGTAGCTTCCCTCACATCTGACAGAGCCAGTGCCAGCTGGTTCCAAGATGGACCCACTGCTGGCCAAGGCTGAGTGCATCAGTGACAGAGCCTCTGTGATAACGTATTTGTGAAAGTGCAACACAACAGCAACCAGAAGAGAAAATTAGTATCTGACAGAAAAAACTCCGCAGACTCTAAGGGCAATGAAGGAGAGTGTGCATGTGCTCCAGACCAAAGCAGCTTTGGTGGGCTGCTCTCTTCCTTCTCTGCAGTGGATCTGACAACCCAAAACTTCAACAAACTAACTGAGCATCTGGCAGATAGCTATTTCTGCAGTTTCTCTCAGGTTAATTTACAGAGTTGTATTAGCACACTGCAAGTACAGAAAAGCACAGAACAGGAAGGAGCACTTAAAGACAGGAGGACAGAAAGCAATAGAATCCCTCCCTTTCAGCACCAGAAGGCTGATAACCTATTTCTTCAGCTTCCTTCAACAATGAGGCTGATGAACTGTCTTTAAACCCTGAACAATAGCTGACAGATAACTCAAATGCCCTCCCACCTGACTTCTCAAGGTTGGTATAGTTCAACCCTGTTTTAAACTCTTTGACACCTTATACAACCGTGAAATCATTGGAAAGCATGTCTAGAAGGAAGCCGCACTTAGTACGACTAAATGAAAATTTTAAAGTTTCTAGGCTAAAATAATGAGTTTTTTTTCTGTAGAAGCTGAATAGAGCATCCAAAAAATGCAACCAGAAAAAAAGATTTACATCCTACTGTTTAGCTTTTTATTAGTAGCAAAATACAAAAAAATCCTGAAATCCCACAGTATTTTTCCTCTTATTCTAACAGCAAACACCACGCATACAATAAGCTATTACATCCCTTTCATAAAAGTGTATTTCAGACAAAGGCAATTTATATTAATATCAAGTAAATAGTCTTGTATACTGTGGTTCTACCTGTCTGGGTTGGTTTTGTTCCTGTTTTCACAGAGGAAACAGATGAGAAAGGATTCACAGATAAATATGGAGAAATTAAATAAATGTGTGATAAAGCATAAGGAAAACACAGTTGAAATAATGCATACCATTCACCTATTAATTGAATTCTTGCAGTATAGTTCTGATATTACAAGTACTTTGGGATTTTTTTAAACTTCCACATACAGATTTTCTGCTGAGTTACACTACTCTGAAGTGACAAAACAGTACAATTTAAAATACTGACACACTACAATAACAAATACATATCACACTGATGAAGACTAAAGAATTTGGGCTCTGAATACACAGTGCTATTTTTAGAAATTTCCAGAAGTGTCTTATTTTTTTCTGTAACTCCTGCAAAGGTTTCACAACTGAATTAATCTATTTGTTTTTTCCTTTCTTCAAAATTTCCTTAAAAGATATATAAAGCACACAATGTTATTTAAAGATTGCAGTTTGGTTTTGTCTCATTTTGGTTTGTGGGTTCCCCCCCAAATCAAAATCAGTTCTATTTCAAGCATGAGGTTCAACTAGAAAAAACAGTTTCTAACATAGTTATCTGTGATTCAAAGTTACTGAAACATCTTCCACAAACAAGTCATGATGCAATGCTGTTACATGAAAAGTTGTGCTACTATTAATTTTACATAAATTGTCTGAAAGTCATCTCAAGTAAATACTAATTGACTACTAATTCAAATGAAAAAGACACCCATTGAGTTCCCTCATACCAGTATCATGGCATTTTTTCAAAAGGTCGTGTAAATACTTGTCTACAAACGCATTTTTAAAACTACTGTAACAGTAGATAATAGAATTTTTTTATTTGGTTTATGCATTTAAGAAAGCATTTCCCTTTATTGTACTGCCTGTTTAGCAAACAGTCCTGAGCAGTGGCTCAGATACAGAACATCAACTGAGGCAGTCAATATATATCTCAAGAATATCAATATACTTCTTTCCTCTCCATCTATCATATCTTCCTTCTATCTCTACCATATTCATTATGACTAAGTTTTCACCTCTCAAAAATATTATAAAAGTTTTGCCAATGTATCTTTAGTCAAACTGAGTCCTCACTTCAAGTGAAGTTCTCTCCAACAATATTCTGGTGGACTGCACTGTTATGTTTCTACTAATACTTAAAAAGGAATCTTAAAAGCAGCTCCACAAAGAGGGAAATAAGTATCACACTAGGACTGGAAAAGAGACACACAAAAAGTCTCACAAAAACCCAAGATAAAGCTAATTAACTTACAATCAGAAGTCTATAAATATCTTTAACTATTTGATGCACCTTATGAAACAGAAGTAAAAGGAAAAGCCAATTGAAAAAAATTAAACACTTAGCTCAAATGGAAGAAAGATAAAATATTTTCTATTAAAAAGTAGGTATTTATTTTGCTTAGGACTTAGCACGTTTTAATACACAGCCTGAAGAGAAGCGCAAATACTATGGTGATGTGGTCTAATGTCCTTTAATTACTAGATTCCTAGAAGTAATTTTAAAGCATGTGCTCTAATGACATCGAGCAACTGTTGAGTCCACCATATGATTAAACCATTGCCTATTTATATATCCTTGTTGCTATAAGGGTCCAACAATCTCAACTGATATAGCCTTCTCTGCCCTACTTCCACATCTTCCAGCAGCAACACATATCAAAAAGCACTTAACTTCTAACACAGGTTTAACTATACAGAAAACAATTCACAAACTCAATGAAACACTGAAAACAAGATATCTGTACGGCTTAGCTTTATTATTTCACAAAAGGGGATGGGATGAACTAGTTAACATTTAATTCTGCCTACCTGAAAATTTATCACAGCATCTTTACTATTAGGTTTGATGCTTGCAGAGAGAGGCATATGTGAACTTCCAATGTCTCAAACAATAAACTTACAAAGTACTTACTAACTTTGGTTAGGTTTCTAACAACTGGAAATAGCTGTTAATAACTCCAGTTGCAAATTAGATAAATAAAAAGATGATGGTTGTGAAAGATAATTGCTGAGAAATTAACTTCAGTGGGATAGCAACACAAGTACTAGCATCACGTAGATATCTCCTGAGAACTTGAAAGAGACTACTTTCCTGTTCCATAGAGCAAGTCATACCACTGCTGACATTATATGTTTACTAGTACTAACTTATGTTATAGATTTGGCGCTTAAATAGTCTATTTACATAGTATTTACCAGTGAATCAAAATAGTCTTACTAGAAACACTATGAATTACAAGTATGTAAAAAAAATTTTTTTAATAGATTGGATTTCCAGAATATTCAACATTAGTCTTAAATCTGTGCTACTCATGTCAGTAGGGGAAAAAAATACAAAATAACTCATTTTAATCCTCTATGCTCTCAAAGTTAAAACTGAACCACTGCTCTCTCCTGAGACACATTAGGCATCTTCTGAATCCATCTACCCCAGTTAATAGAAAGGATTCTGCTTTGTTACTTGCGTAGAAAGATGTTATGTTGAAATTGACAGAAATACTATTGCTACCATGTTTTCTTGTTAATAGAATACTGAATACTTTTTTGTTATGTTTTGTTTACTTCTGCATTATTTCTGAGACAGATGTTGAACCCCTATTTAAATCACATTGTGGCTAGCAGCAGAACAGAAACAGGTCACCTTACCTTTGGAAAACTTGCCTTTTTGGCACAGTGCCACACAAACTACCATACACACACTTATTTTGAAACTGAGTGCACAAAACCAAAGAAATAATTTTTTTCCTAGTTACTGAGATGATCATGATCACTAAAATATTAGAACAGATTCAACAAAGCAGAATAATAACCTGTGAATATTACTGAGCTGATGTAAGCAGAAAGATGTAATCAACAAAGCAGAATAATAACCTGTGAATATTATTGAGCTGTTCTGATGTAAGCAGAAAGATGTAATAACACTCTTGGAAAGTAAGCAATGCAAAATTCCATGATTTATAACTGAACCAATTATTTACCAATTTGTTTAATTTGACAGCAATATTGGATAAATTCAAAACAACAACAACAAAAAGGGCCAGTGAAGCTGTACAGAAGTAACTTGAAAAAATAACTCTATCTATACTGACTTGAGAAAAAAAAAGTGACCATATAGCTTTCCGTAAAAAAAAACAAAACACCCACAACACACCACAATCTTTCATTTTTATACAAGTTGTTACTGAAGTATTTTTTCTTAGCCTCCCTAATCCTCTGAATCAAAAGAAAATTAAGACAGCCAGCACAAGATTAACGTTTTCAATTCTGTTCTTATTGTCACTAAAATATCCAACTCTACAGGACAAGGAGATTTTTAAAAATCAGTTAAGTCTTCACTCTCAAGGCAGTCTTAAACTAGCCACAGAAAATAAGACACTCACAGAATTTTCAAAATTTAATCATACACTTAAAAGTGTTTCTGAGCTTTTGTATTAAAGCAATTCAAGAGAATGCAAAAAGAGCAGAGATGCCAAGTGGACTTTAAGTCTGCTGTAGATACTAGAATTCATAGGTTTTACAGAGAAACGAGAAAGCAAAAACAAAACCTCTGACTAGTTTTACAACTGCTAGTCTCAGAATATAGTAATTTTGTTATTCTTCTGGTATCGCAGCTTAAAAGACAGTGCCTAACTGATTTCTCCCCCTTCTCTTCCCTGCCTTTCTTCCTTCCACTTCTCATCTCCAAAAACAGCGCGCATTCTTATTTCACGGTTCGTGGGTGAGATGGCGGGCAGGGAGTTGAGCTGAGGCCACCGATGCCTTGTAGGCTCCAGCAGGAGAGGGCGGTCTCAGCCTACCCTCAGGCCAACTGAAGGTGGAAGGCGTGGAAGATTCTAAAAGGCCAGTTTGGGCTTAATAGGTTTGTGCACTTACAAGAACATATATATATGCTCTTGTAAATAGAATTTCTCTTTAAACTCCAATCAGTGTGCAGTATCCTCATTCATACTCCTGGAAAGGGGTAAGAGTAATTTCTGTCCTCCAGTCACAGGTATGCTCATGGCCCCAAACTGTGACACTCACAAAGAAGCTGGAATCCCAAACGAAGATTAAGTGGCATGCTCTCTGTTGAACTAATAACATCATTTTATCTGGTCATTAACTAATTCTGTATCATGCCTCTTCTAAGGAGCTTAGAATTTTAGCCAAGTGTCCAAGGAAAACTTACTACCTAAGGGCTCCAAACAAGCGTTTATTAGTTTTCAAAATGAGGTAGAACAGTATCTGCAGTACAGTATTTTAAGATAAGATTTTATATTAATAAACTAAACTACTAAAGTACCCCAGAATTGAGTTTTATTGGAGAAAAGAATTTTAAAAAGGGGGGAAAGGGTATGCATAAGAAATTAATTTCAAGTCACACATTTCCCATGAAACTTTTTTTTCCCTCCTCTCGGATCTGTTTCTACTTGCAACATTCTTCTGACTTATTAAAGGTTTATAGTTGAGACAAAGATAAAAGTGACTATTACAAAAACCATCAATTATTAACTGCTGTGAAAATAAACTGGCTTGTATGTAGCTTATGGAAAGCAACAAATGGCCAAGTAGGGAATGCTGAAACAACAAACATGAGAAACAACACAAAGTACATAATCAAAGGGAGCTGAAAGCATTTCCTAAGTAATGTTCTAACTGCACAGAGGAATTTGGCCTGAAAAGCTAGACAAAATGCAGAGGCATATTTTAAGATGTTAAGACAAGATCTTGGAGTTCTAAACTTGTCTGTTGTTTCGGTTTTTTCTTTCTGCACCGGTGGGTGGGGCTTTGTGTTTGTTGGAGGGCTGTTTCTTGTTGGGTTTTGTAGTTTGTTTTGGGGTTGTGGGGGGATGCTGGTTGGGTGGGTATAGGGTTGGTGGGTTTTTATTTGTTTTTACACAATTTTATATTAATGAAGACCTTCAACATTCATTATGATCATAGATACCATTACACTTATGAATGCTGCATAATCATTTCACAAAAGTTCTTGGAAGAGGTAAAATAATTTAAAACTGCAAGAAACCTAGAAAAAGCTTATGGGCAGACAAAGTACAGATGCAGAAGTAAACTGAACTATGAGATGAAATGTGGTTTCAATAGGTTTTCTTTTGAAGTACAGAAAACTTTCCTTCAGAAATACCGAGAAGTATTCATTATCCATTGTTTCACTTGCTTAGAATTGCAATGGCAAACAGTATTAGTATTTGTTAGAGGCATTTTCTATCAACGAGGTAAACCACCAACAGGTAAGGAAAAGAGAAACCCAAGAGCCAAGACAGAAAGAACAGGTAATTCTATTGGTTTCTTTTCTTAAACATGAACTGTCTTTAATTAAAGAAGTATCAAATTCACATAACTTACAGTGACAGTATAGCTGTACTAGTTTGAGATACAGTACTGTACTGGTTACCAAGGCAAAGAAAGATTGCACTGTAGTTAAATACACACACAGGCTCTGCCATTTTGCCTGCACCAAGTTCTGAACTTCATAGAGAATACGATGCTGTGGTTTAGAGATCTTGATGGATAAAGCCTGCATTGCTGATATATTTTTTGCCAATAGTTCAGTCTTCAAGAAGCAAGCAGTTCTTGGTCAGTAACTCTAAATTAGCATTTCCTCAAAAACACCACATGCTTTAAGTTCTGAGATCCCAAACTCCATATGTTTAACAAAAACTTCTCTGCTCAGTTCCTTAAAAAAATGGACAAGTTGAAGGCTATATCAGGTTAAGCACATGCACCCATGCACTCACACAGTCCAACAAAAAAAGACAACATTCTTTGATACTCTCTGGACTAAAACTACGACAGAAGCCTATTAGACTAATTACTAGCTGTACACCAAAATTGCAGAGGATTAATTCACTCCTTTAGATGATAAAAATCACAATTATATAACCTATCACACCAGTTTGGAAATAAGCTTTTACCTGACAATGCTATACTTGGATGCTTTTATCATGATGTCACCATTGATAATGCAGTTTTCTCACAGTCTATAAATCCAAAGAATCATACAAAAAATTCATAACTTTGCTACCAACACAGACAGCAAGCAGATATTCTCATACCCCACCAAGATAAAAACATTCATTGCCATGCATCTTTACATACACATAATTTGTAGAATATGTGGGAAGATAAAGGAGTTAAACTCGACCTATATCCATACAACAAAATTTAGAGGGTGTTTGCAAAAAAAAACGCAACTCCATAACCTGATTCATACACAGTCATACATAGACAGACCCTGACACGTTCTGGACCAAGGCCACTGAAATACAAAAGCAAGTCTAAGATTCTCCTTTTACACTAGTGAAATCTGGGTCCCAGTATACCTCAGTCCGCAAAGATGTGGGAAAAAAACCTCACACACTGATGCTATAAGTTAGAAGAATATCCTTAACTACTTTTGTCTAAATAGTACATGGTTTGAGAGAGAGATAATGTGCTCTGAAATACTCAAGTCTTGTCAGACACTGGCAACAGCAAAGCAGCAAATGCTTGGTAGGACTAGACCATTTGCTTTTAAAATTCCCAAGTAGCTACTCCAGTTCCACTGGACAACATCATTCCCACTTGAAACACCAGGATTCAGTACCCAGAGCTGTAGAACATAGATTTTTTTTTTTTTTTTTTACTCAAGTGCCTAATTTCTACTGTCAAAATAAACACGTTGCTGCTCCCACTACACAGAAAAACTCAGTATTCCCACACATCCTGATGCAAAGCAATGCAAGAAAAGAAGATCTACAGGCAAAATCTTACTAAACCCATGAGATACTTGGTTCACAAACATCTACATTTCACTGTACATTGTACAGCAGAGTCACATATAGGTAACTTTTTAAACCCTGGCCCAAGAGAACTTGGAATGGTTAAGCCTTATTTTCTTACTGAGATTCCTATACCTTCTTTACTGAACTTTTTCGTATTCTACGGTTCCTCATTTCTGCTAACATGGAGAGCAACTCGACTGGACAACTTAAAGATATCACTAAGGAAAAAGGTAATGCTAACTTAGAAATATCTGGACCGTGTGTAGTCTCACCTCCTGGATTCGCCGGCGGGCCCTCTGCAGCACCTCCTCGTATCCCTTCTGTCGCAGCTCGCTCAGGCTCTCATAATACTCTTCAGGGTCATCAGTCTCTGTGAAGAGCACCTGCGAAAGGATCTTCCAGCCGCAGGTATCCAAACTGTGGACCAAGTAAACTTGTAGTTTGTAGCAGAGGGCGTCCATCTCCTGCTCGGACAGCTCTGGAGCTCCGAACAGCACCGTCCACATGCCCGAGGGCTCCTCGGGGAAGGCTGGCAGGTAGGGCTCCAGTTCCGAGTTCACTGAGCACAGCTGTTGGTGCACAGCCCTCAAATCTTGGAAGGAAAAGAGACCGGCCCAGCTGCACTCCTCCCCTCCGGGCTCCGTGTCAGGAGCAGCCAGTTCGGTTGCCTGCAGAGGCAAAGGCCGCAGCGACAGCGCCCCGGCGACCGCCTCCTCCTTCCCTACTAGCTCCAGCACTTCGATCTCTTCAGCGGCACCTGTCGTCTCCGGGCCCCGCTGAGGCCTCTGGGCCCCGCTGCTCTTGGTGCGCAGAGGACTCTTTGGCATCACCTCGGTCGCGGCGTCCCGCTCTGAGCCCCGCATCCCCGCTTCGCGGGGCTGCGAAGAGCCCCGCGATACTCCGCCGTCCCTGCGCGCCGCAGGGCTGCCGGCCTTGAGGGTGGCTCTGGCCTCGGGGCCGGGGGGGCCGCCACGGCGCAGCTCGCGTGAGCCGCTGCGCTGGCGCTGCGCCGTGCGGTTGTGGCAGGTGATGGCGAACTTGCCCTCGATCTCGTTCCAGGCCACGATGAAAGCGAATTTGTGCTTCTCCCGCTCCTGGAAGGCGTGAGGCCTGACGGCCACCCAGTCGGCCTCCAGCGTTTCCTCCAGGGCGAAGGCGGACATGGCGCTGCGCGGCTTCCCACACGCACCCCCGACCCTCCCCGCTTCTGTCTCGTCAGCCGGCCCCGTCGCGCGCCGGCCGGCAACGGCTCCTCTCAGCCCCGCGTGCTGCCTCACCGCCCACCATCAGCCATCTTA
>VWZI01018353.1:114035-126309 GCA_013396835.1 Psilopogon haemacephalus | reverse complement strand
GAGCGGCAAGGGAAGTAGGGCGTGGGGTGGGAGGACCGAGAGGAATCACCTCCTCTCTGCTTGGAGCCTGACGCCGCCGAGAAGTCCCGACGACGCCGCGAACATCAACCTACCGCCGCGGCAGACAATGCCCGGTGCCCCCGCACAGGTACTTCACGCGCGTCACGTGGGGAAGGATCTGTTTACAAGCGGCGCTGGCGCTGCGGCAACTCAGCGTCGGCCCCGCCCCGCGGTCTTCCCAAGCCCCGCCCCCCTTCCGCAGGACGCCTTCCCCATTGGCTGCCTGCCTGATGTCTCCGGCGGAGGAAGATAGGCTGAGCTTTAGAGAGTCCCGTCCGTTCTCCACGGGCCATGCTCGCAGGTCTCCATGCCTCTCTCCTTCCAGTCCCGTGGTGGGCGCGTAGGGCCATACCCCGCCCCTTCCCTAGGATGCGTGACGCGGCCTGTCAGGCGCGCCCGCGCTGCATGCTGGGAGGGGCACGTGGCGGGCAGCGACCTTTGCCGGGGGCGGGGAGGGTAAGGGAAGGAAGTGGCTTACTGTAGTTGGGCCGGAGGGAGTCGGTCGCTCAGGGTTCCATCTGCTTCTGCCGTGTCTGCACTGTGATTCCGGGGGATATGGCGGGGAGCAGCAACGGCCTCCGCTCTTCAGAGTTTCTGAGGCAGTGCTTGTTGCCGCCGTTCTGGTCTTCCAGCCAGTCCCATAATCCAGGCTTGCCTTAGCGGCCCTGCACTGCAGCTCCCCTGCCCAATCTCCTGGTGACTGCAGCTGGTGCTGCTTTCCAGAGCCTCTGCTCACAGAAGCTCACAGGAGGTTTTTAAGTATGGAGATCCATACAGACAACAAATCCTTTAACAGGTACCTGCAGAGGATTTGTTTCTGCTTTTCTTACGAATTGGTTTCCTGCATGGCTACAGGAATGCACGTGGTGCTCTGGCATCTTATTATAGTTGTATGACTAAATACTAGTGGTTGAATCAAAAAAACTTTAAATATCTGTTATAAAGACCACCTGAAGGCTTGCCATGGTTTGCAATTGTGGTTAGGCTGTAGGAATGCAGCATCTGTAGTGAGACCTGGAGACATGGGCATCGCCTGAAATTCCTGTTTTGAGCAATCGTGTACTTCTATAATTAAAAATTTTAACTGCACTGAAATACGACTTTTACTGCTGTTGACCATTTCTACTTGGAAATCAGTAGATCCAACAGGGCTTTCTGAGGTTTCCATGTTGCAGACCATGTAGGTTTCAGTAAGACAAGAAACAATTCTTATAGGTATGCCTGGAAGGAATATCCGAGTTCCTGATACCATTCAAAATATTCCATTTCTCCTCTTGTAAAACTAAAATATTTCTTACTATAGCAAGACCAGTAGGCAATGTCCCCTACCCCTTCCATCATGTCCTGCTCCAAGTAAAGGAAGTGCTGGGTAAATAATCGTATTTGCTAGAGAATCAAGAGTGATCCATAACTTTTTCCAAAGTTAACTGTGTGGACTAGCATCCTCTCCGTGGAGCCTCAAGTATTTGAGCAGGGCCTCTGGGAATACAAACATACGCTGGTTGTTAACAAAGCAATCTCATATATGCAGGAGAATGAGCGTTACATTTAGAATATGAAGTCAGCTGTTAGAAAATACAAGGAAATTATGGGTCAGCAGCCAGGGCCATGCCTGTATTCTGGAGCTAAAGATGATGTGTGCTGTACATTTCGGAGAACAGTGTCTTTTTCTATTGTCAATTTAGGCATCAGTTCAAAGCACCTATGAAATTACCTGGACTATTCGATTATACACCGTGTAACGTGGCCAAGAGAGTAAGGATTACAATGGTGGAGGGAATATAGTCTCTTTCTGTTAATGATTCAGAAGCAAATTTTCAGGAGATTAATGCAAGCAGCAATCCAGTTTTGTCTTTAGTAATGCATGAAAGAAAAGTTGAAGAAGATTCAAATATGTGTATATATCAATGTTTAAGAGAATTAAGTATGAACTCAAACTTTCTCATCAGCCAAAAAATGAGAATAAGTATTTCAGATGGATTGCTCTAGAGGCTGATATTTTTGAAGCAGTATTAACCTGAATGTTTTTAGATAGCAGAGGGGCAAGCTGGTGTGATTTTAAGCAGTTGCTAGGTAAATGGAACATTAGAGCTGGCTGAAAATCACTTGGCAACAATCGAGTTTCTGACAGGCATTTTTTCATGCAGCAGAAAAGCTATGCCATCAGCTTTTAGTAGCTATTATACTTTGAGAAAATTGTGTCCTTGCAGAATAACCTGCAAGGAAATAACAATTTTTCAGAATCCTATTATGAAGGAGTGCTGTGCAGCTTTCACAGTACCTTGATAGGGGACATGCATTACTTACCATTTGTAAAGATGTGAACAACAGGCTTGTCACATGTTGAGGAATTGTTCTTAAAGGTAAGTAAAGGAAATTTATCACTGATTTCTACCAAATAAACCAGCAAAAAAATAAATTTGTAAAAACCTAAACTGCCTTCTGAACTGGTCTTGTGGAAGGTGTAGTCTTTATCACTAAGCAGAAATTAGTTAGGTATTTCCTTATCAGCCTAACCTGTGGTTGATTCCCACAATTCGGAAAGGTGGCAAGCTTGCAGTAAGTAAAAGAACTACTGGGGAGTATCTCTGAAGAAAACTTGAGATGTCTTGAGAGAGTGAACTGCCTTGCTGCTGCTGAGGACATGAGGATCTCGGTGCCATCACATGAACTATACGTGAGAGGCCTAGTTAACCTTACCCAAGAGGGCTGTTGAAAGCAGCAGTTACTTAGCTAACAATTATTACAGTTTATAAAGTCAAAGCTTTTGGCGATCCACAAGCTTCCTGTTTCTAGTGAGCTGAAATCTAAGGTTTGGAATTCAATTGATGTCCTATGTTATTGGTAAGACTTGGGTCAGGTACCAGAACTTTAAAGGCAGAATATACTTTGACTCACAGCTTTCCTTGTGCAGTCTCCAAGCAGTAATATTTAATCATATTTTGAATTAGTAAGCCAGTGAAGACTAGGTTTATGAACCTTGTACAACTTACTTTGTACTTTTTCTGCCTTGCAGTATTGTTTCCTTGGGCCTGTGTCAGCTGTTTCTCAGAGAACTTAAGAGGAAAATGATCAAGGGGCTGGAACAGCTTTGCTATGAGGACAGGCTGAGGAGGAAGGAGTTGTTCAGCCTGGAGGAGAAAAGACTCTGGGAGGACATAATAGTGACCTACCAGTACATGAAGGGGGCTTACAGCAAGGCTGGGAAGGGACTGTTTGCAAAGGCCTATTAGCGTTAGGACAAAGGGCAATGATTTTAAATTAGAGAAGAGTAGATTTAGTTTCAACATTACGAGGAAGTTCTTTACCATGAAGGTAGTGGAACACTGGAACAGGTTGCCCAGGGAGGTATCTGAGGCCCCACCCTTGAAGATGTTAGTGGTCAGGCTTGATGGAGCTCTGGCCAATCTGATCTAATGGAGGATGTTCCTGCTCACTGCAATGGGGTTAGACTAGATGACCTTTGGAGGTCCCTTCCAACCCAACCTGAACCATTCTATGATTCTATGACAAGGAAACTAGAGAATCTGAATTCAGCCTAGGCAGCTCCATACATAATAAATGCAGAACCAGGCTGGAAAAGGGATGAAAGACTTTGGAACTGCATATGTGTACTGACACCTGTGAGGTGGATTGGTAATTGCTGGGCCTAAACTGTTGGGAGCTCTGTTGACTGAATAATTTGACCTGCTGCCAAGTAATGTCATTCAATACTGCCTAAATCGTCATGTGTGCTGATGTTGTGAGTGAGGACAGAAATACTCCTCTAAGTGTTTGCACAAACATTCCAGCACCTAGTGTGTGATTCCTACAGCATGCTGCAGGCTGATCTGAAATTACACTATTCTGCATCTGAATCCTTGTACACCTTAGATAAACACAGGATGTGGAACTGCTGGAGAGAGTCCAGAGAAGGGCCACAAAAATGATCAGAGGGCTGGAGCACCTCTGCTATGAGGACAGGCTGAGGGAGTTGGGGCTTTTCAGCCTGGAAAAGAGAAGACTTCGAGGAGACCTTATAGCAGCCTTCCAGTATCTGAGGGGGCCTACAGGAGGGCTGGGGAGGGGCTGTTCACAAGGTCTTGTAATGACAGGATGAGGGGGAATGGGTTCAAATTGGCAGAGGGGAGATTTGAACAGGATGTTAGGAAGAAATTCTTCACAGTGAGGGTGGTGAGGCACTGGAACAGGTTGCCCAGGGAAGTTGTGTCTGCTCCCTCCCTGGATGTGTTCAAGGCCAGGCTGGATGAGGTCCTGAGCGACCTGATCTAGTGGGAGGTGTCCCTGCCTATGGCCGGGGGTTGGAACTGGATGATCTTTAAGGTCTCTTCCAACATAAACCATTCTATGATTCTATGAAACACACTTTAGTAGACAAAGTGTTTTTGAGAAAACCAGGCTTCCTCTGGGAATCCTGATTAAAAGTTTGATCAATTCCAAATGGCTCCTGTAGCAAGGTGATTTCTGTCCGAATACAAAACATTTATATTCTTAGTTAAATAGCTGTGCATTTGTGGTAGTCAAAATGAAGTAGGGAAGAAATTCAGTAGCATGCTTCAAAGACCATAGCATTGGGAGTATTTGTAGGTGACCTGAAGTTGCTGTTTACTGTTGTGCTTTATGCAGCTCTACATATTCTGTCGATAATATGATTCAGATTTAAATGTGGGCAAGCCAAATGGCAATGTCTGTAGTCAGGAGTCGTCTTTTTCTCATGGAAAATATTTAAAAGTATTTTGGGGACTCTTCTTGTGAAGTGAGACAAGCAGCTGGTTGCATGAAAGCACTATTGACTTTGTGAGGGCTTAGTAGCAATGAAACATCAACCCAAAAGCATACTTTGTTGCAATATCTGCATCTGCACTTGAAATTCTGCAAATGCCTACCCTTAATAGCTTTGATATAAGATGTTTGGGGTAGTTTCAAGGACAAGGAATTGGATTGTATAGCAGAACCAGTATAGCTTCAGTGCATTTGATAGTCCATCCATTTTACGAAGGAAAACTGTGTACTTTGGATATTTATGCTGCTCCTAATCAAATAAATTTTCTGCAACTAAATATTATTGCGGATGTAGAACATGTGGAGTTACTACTGTGTGGTAAGCTTTGCAAATGTGTCATACACTGAACATGTAATGTGATCTCTCACTTACTGTTCAGAGGACCTGGTTGTTTAAATATAAATCAGTCTTTGCTAGAAAGAATCATTCATAACTATTAATCTTCTCGCTTTTACCCAAACAAGCACCCTGGCAAAGTTACTTGAACCGAAAGGCAGAATGTTCTTAATGGAGTAAAAATTACTCAACAAATCCCTCTTTGATATCATAGATGATACAAAACCCTGTGTTTTCAATTTAGACTTGCCATTGTAGTGGAAATTTCTAAGTATATTTCTAAGTAATTTCTAAGGATAACTACTAAGAGAGAATTCTGGAGGTGTTCAAGAAAAGACTGGATGGAGCACTTAGTGCAATGGGATAGGGCTGGGTGATAGGTTGGACTGGATGATCTTGGATGATCTTGGAGGTCTCTTCCAACCTGGCCTATTCTATTCTATTCTATTCTATTCTATTCTATTCTATTCTATTCTATTCTATTCTATTCTATTCTATTCTATTCTATTCTATAATTTTACTAAATTGCCTGAAAGCTGTGAGTAGTCTCCGCAGTAGGTATTAAAAGAGTTTGCAACAGGACAGAGAATTAGAGCAGTTCTGTCTTGCAGGCTGGGTGATTTGGGAGTGGTAGTGCTTGTAACACTTTAGTGGTTTATAAAGCAACTCATCAACTCATTTGTTTACAGAAACCATATTCTTACATGCTCCACCCAGTACACAGGGATAGGGAAAATTATCCTGGTGACATAAAGAACAATTTGTAACTTTGAGAAATACAAAGTTGATTGTTTTTTTAAAGTACTCCATTTTTGTCTTAAGTGCAAAAATGCAAGAAACATTTCCAACATAAAAAAAAAATTGTAGTAATTAATATCTCATAATTAAACAAAGATAATTTTACCAAGCAGTTCCCCAAAAGTTGTGTTTTCTTTGAGGACATGAGTGAAAAACTCCACTGGTAGTATTTTGAGATTCCTCAAAATATTGATCTATGAAGTTGATGCCTACTTGGCTCTGAAAAGAGTACTGAGCTGTGCTGGAATATCAAGACTGTTTTGTAGCATTGAAAGATGTTAGTCAAGGAAAGAGGAAGTAATATGTTTAGCCACATCCATGATTCAGCTCAATCAAGAACACTTGTAACTAAGCAGGAAGGCCACAAACCACAGAACAAGCACTGAGTTATAACAGATGAAATACCTACATGAATCTTAAACCAGGAAGTTATACTTCCTGTGGCAGTGAATACAGTCTGCCTTCTGATTGATCAGTGGAACATGGACAATAAAACAGTTCAGATATTTTTAAGAAGTTTTAGAGCTTCCATCCTGCCTATCCCTGATATACTGATGGAGAAATGAATAGCCTTACAGCACTGGTCTGTCTGCAAGATCATGCCAGGCCTACATTAAATAGTTTGAACACAGGGAAGATTTATCTGAAGAAATCTAGGTTGTCTTTTGGATTAAAAGAATGACATGAAGACCGTTTTGCTTTTGACCACTGTATTGGGATTATGTGGGATTTGGTAGTAGAAGGCTGCTTCTGTAAGAATATGGCAGAAGCTTCCTCCATGTCTGACAGTGCCAGCAGGCTCCAAAATGGACCTGCTGCTGGCCAAGACCATGGACAGTGTAGCTACCACTTCTGTGGTAACTTATAAGAGGGGGGAAAATGCTGCACAGCAACTCTAAGAGAACATGTGAGAGAAGCAACTTTTCAGACACCAAGGTCACTGAAGAAGTGGGGGGAGGAGGTGCTCCAGGCAGTGGCACAGATACCTACCCTGCAGCCTGTGAAAGATCTCATGCCAGAGCAGGTGGATATGCCCCGAAGGAAGCTATCACCCGACGGAGAGCATCTGTTTGGGCAGGCTCCTGGCGGGACCCAGGAGGGCTTCATGCTTCAGCAGGTTTTCTGTCAGGACCTGTGACCCACACTGGAGCAGTCCATTCACAAAGGATGTCTTCCCATGACAGGGACCCATACTGGAGAAATTTGTGGAGAATTCTAGCTTGTGGGAAGGATTCAGGCTGGAGAAGTTAATGGAAAACTGTCTCCTGGGGGTGAGATCCCATGCTGGAGTAGAAGTAGAGTGTGAAGAGGAAAGAGCAGAAAAGATGATGTGTGGTGGAATGACTGCATCTTCTGTCCCATGTCCCGCTATGCACTTCATGGGAGGAGGTCTTTATCTAAATTTTAATTTTAATTTTATATTCTCTTGTCCAGCTGAGGAAAAGAGCAATAGAGGGCCTGATGGGCACCTGGAAGCCAAGGTTAGCCCAGCTACAGCTATTTATCTTTTCAACTTCTGAGCCTGTCATTTCCCATAAACAAGTAAGCTGTTGTTCCTTTCGTCTGAGGGAACAAAACAGAGTGCTGAGTGAGTCATTCATATTTCCAATATGTTTCCAGGCCATCTGACCCCTGCAAGATTCTTTAGGGCTTTATGTCATTGCATTATACACTGGCTGAGATGAACCTAAACCACTATTGTAAGCACAACCAGTGCTGTCCACAGGTCACAGCTTGGATGGAGAAATCTCTAAAAGGCTAAGAACAGACTGAGTAATGGACCTAAATTTTTCATTTATATGATTTATGGGTAAGTGTTCTGTTTTTAGGCAATAATGAAGAGTTCTTAGCGCAAATATTTTTTAAAGATTGATTTATTAAGGTGACAAAAATATGCACTCAGCCAAGAAAGCTTCAGTATTTGTGTTGTTTGTGACTTTCAAAGCTGTCTTACCTGACAATTAATTTGATCTCCATTCAAGACAAAACCTTTAGTGAGTGACAGGAAATTGGTCTTTTGCTATACAATTAGCATCATTGCTTTCTCTGTGTTGCTTGAGATTCTAAGTATGCTCGATGTTCTATTCCACCAAAATGTTCCATTGTTTAGCTTTCTGCTCCTCTCATACAGGTCTGGAAAGCCCGTGAGTACTTAGTGATTTTCTTCACTCAACTGTCTCAAAGGATGCTCAGTGTGTTGTGAGTCACTTGCTAGCCTCACCACAGAAACTCGGCCTGTATGTAATCTCCCTGCTATTTCAGCTGTACTGTTCTAAATACTCAACCTGCTTATGGTAAAGCTGTCTTGTATACATTTGTGCAGGAGTCAGTCACAGCTCTGGCTGCAGTGTAGTCATACCTCAGGCCTTTGAAGAACAACGTTGTAGAAAAATAGTTTTTGATTGACATAACAGGAACAGAGCATTCTAATATGGGGTCAGAAGCTGAGACAGAAGGCATACTAAAACTGGTAACAGACTTCAGATCATTAAAAAAAAAAAAAACAACCAAAAAACAACTAGACTTATATGATGTTTCCTAACACAGAGTATTTTCCTAGGCATTTTGAAAATTCTGTCTCCTAGTGAAGTGCAAGTTAGCAGGCTGGAGTGTTAAAGCCTTACCAGCTTTTGGGTAGAAATAGCTACTCATAGCAGAAATAGTTTGGCAGACATGTGCCAGCATTTTGGGATCCAATGTGACTGGAGACTGTTCTAGTGGGTAAAGAATGCACATTAGTAAGAAAGTCTTGCAACAAAATTGTCCAGTGTGCTATGGGAACACTGCACAATGGCATACACTCAGTTTACAAAGTGAATGATCAAAATAATGCCACTGACAGTACAAGCAAGCCTTCATCCTGAGTGTTCATAACAAAGCATGTCAGAATAAGACCCCTGCTTCTAGGATATCTGAGGTATTATCCTCTTGCATCAGAAGAAGGTGCAACATTTATCTTTACTTAGTAGAGAAGTGCTTATCCTTATTAAACTGTTCTGGAGAAATACTGTATAGCATCAGCTGCTGTCTATAGACATAGTTACACCCAAAGCTGCTACATACTTGAGTATGATCCAGTGACTCAGTACAGGAGAAACAGATGGTATCTTCATGTGGTTCCATCTTCAGCTGAACTGACATGTGATTCCACTACTGTCACTGAGGAAGGGAAATAGTCATGGCAAAGAGAAGTTCAGATCTTCTGTTGATGGGCTTCCATGCCTCCCAGCAGACTGATAAAATCCTGGTTGGATTCTGAAGAGTAACAAAGTCTGATATAGATAATGTGGAGCTGTAATTTGTAGTTTAAATGCCAGTGAGGAAGAGGAGATGAATTTTATTTCTTTTTGTAATCTCACTGAGCATTACTGTTTGGCAGCCTCTAAGCAGGCATTCTGCAGTGAAGCAGCCAAGTTTAAGGATGTGGGCTGGAAGAGGGCGTAACGTTAGAAATAACACACATTTCTGTACCCAAATAGTGTTCAGCATTTGTAGAAAGTGGTTGTTTCTCTGATTCTTTATTAGTGTCACATGACTGCTGATGAATAGCTAGGCCAAAAGAAAATCCATCTTGTAAAAATGGAGAACAGCTTTTGTTTTCAGCAATAATTATTTTTCTCTAAGGCAGTAGCTCAAACTCTGCACAGAAATCCTTCTGAGTTTGGGCCCTTCAGAGTAGAAATAACGTCCATATAATTACTTTATAGTTTGTATGCAGAAATGAAAACTTTAACTGAAATTAGAAGATTACCTGAGTCAGATTTTATGCTCTTATTCTCTTGCCCATTTAATGAGTCTTATGGTCTCAGTTCTTGCATTTATGGCTTAGGAAAACAGTTTATTCTACAAGCAGTAGAATAGCCAAAGCTTTTTGTACATATTTATATTCTATGTCCTCAATTCAGTGTCCTAACTCAGCCCTGCAAAGTGCCACCCTATCTGGGCAAGCATCAGTATGTCCTATGACTCACCTAAAGCTATGATAATACAGCTGCTTGTGTCTTAACTGGTCAGTCAGCTGATGCAAAACATAAACTGTATATATCTGTATGTTAATGGTACATTTTTTGGAACCTTGTAAAAAGTGCTTTTACCTATTGACATGTCACCAGCTAAACCAGATGACCTCTTGAGGTCTCATCTGATCTGAATCATATTGTGATTCAACATTATTAAAATTAATTTACCTGTGGATGCTTCAGCTGTTAGACTCATCCAACCTGAATTATTTTGCAATTCAGTGCAAAAATTGGCTGGGACGTTCAAATATTATTAGGTGTGGAGTGGTAGGGACACGGGCTGATGGGTAAGAATTGTGTAAGCCTTGTTTTCTCAGAAGCTCTGACTGGTGTAATATATGCAGGAGTTTGCTCTCAGGTTAGCACTTCAGTTTTGCTAGCTCGGGCTCTGCTTCTCATATAACAAGGTTTATTTTCAGCATCCGTTGAACAAATTTGCTCCGTACCTGACATTACTGAAGTGAAACCTAATGACGATATAATCAGTTATAATATATTTTAACAGCACCTATTTGGTTTTAGCATAAGATAAAACATGTTTATCCATAGGAATAGTTTTAACTGATGATTTCTCATGTACTTGTCATTAATTATGAGCTGACACCTTTTCCAAACAGTCTTTATTCCTAGAACTGCATCCTGTGACAAGCACATCTTAATATCCTTCACTGTTGATGCAAGTTCCAAAGAATTCTGAGTGGTTATTGAACCACTCAGAATGAATAGTCATTATTCTTTGTCATTATACTGTTTCTGTTTAATTGTGCCAAAGCTATATTTTGTATGTTTACTTCTTTTGGAGATATTCAGGTTGTCATAATAATAGTTATTAAAAAGATACAAGATTAAAAATGTTTAAAATAAAGGAGAGATGTCTTTGATTAGACAGATATTGTTGGGGAGAAAATGTACTTTTCTTTAAATATTGTTAATTGATACAATCAGTAGCTGTTTATTCTTTTTCCTTGACAGTGTTCACAGGATCCTTTTCAGTAGTGGAAGCTTAATTTTCTTAATGATTATGTTATTTTCTATTTGCCCAACACTGAGGGATGACCTTGTTTCTTTTACTTTGTAATTTCTTGTTTGTTTGTCAACACAGAAAAATAATTTCTGCGTTAATCATATTTGTTATTTAAAATCTCACTGGTTCTTCTGTAATTAAAAGCTGCATTCTTTTTACCGGCTTCCTGTTTTCTGTAAGTTTTGATGGACTTAAACCTGCTCAATATTCAAATCATTTTCAGCCTAAATTTTGAATGTATCTTCTGACAGAATTGGATCTATTAAATGCCTTCACCTGTTGCAACTAATTCAGCTCATCTGCAATGTATTATGATTTCAATGAATGTGTCTGAGGAGTTAAACATCTTTAATAAAAAATTTCTATCATTTAATTTCTTGTTTACTTTTGCTCCTGTGAGATACTGGTTATTTCCTTCTGGGAAAGAATGTTTCACTGGTGACCTTGTTAATAACAGGAGATTTCCTGTCTGGTGCCTTTGTTTAGCATCCCTTCATTCTAATTTTTCAAATTCTATTTGGAGTTTTCCTGAGCATACAGCAAACAAATACATTTATATGACAATGAAAGTTGGCTTTTTCTGTAGGACCCGATTTTTAATTTGTGGAATTTCAAAGGCATCTATGTCATTCATACATCAAAAGATTAACTTCAGTGTAGTTCATTTGTAGTTTCTTATTACAGCTGTCTAAATGAGAGTCTCCACAGTTGCTCAAATCTACATTGTATTACACTAGTATGTTATGGGCATGTATGTGCTTAACTTTACTACGCTGAATTGTCTTCCATTCCAAGCAGTACGACAAGTATTCTACATAAGCTGTTTCTTTTAACGTGTTTGCAGTCAGAGCAGACACTAAGAAGCAGAAGAGAGGATCTGAAAAAGGTCAGTATAAAAAGGGCTACATTCAATGGGGCCATAGGTGGTGGCATCATACTTTTAAAAATAGTTACCAGATGCCTGAGTTGAATGTAATTTCACCACAGCTTGGAACAAAGGGTGGGCTTATCTGGCTTAGGTGGAATTAGAGATTGCAACTTTTATTACAGAATTAGGTACTGAGTCTGGAAAGTACCTAAACAGATCAGGTGTCCTCCTAGAACATAATCCACTAACTCATTTGGACCAGGTGTTCCTGCCATCCTCTGTCTGATGTGTCCAACAGAGATTCCTCAGTCTTATTAGGTGCACCAGAAAATTTTAATACCACCTAAAAGGCTGCCAAGTATAACAGTTTCTCTTACTATAATATA
>VWZI01018353.1:102075-113835 GCA_013396835.1 Psilopogon haemacephalus | reverse complement strand
CAGTCCTTGTCTTATCATTACAGGCCTTTGTATAAAGTCCCTCTCCAGCTCTCCTGTAGACCTCCTTCAAATACTGTAAGGATGCTTTAAGTTCTCACTGGAAGCGTCTCTACTCCAGGTTAAACAATCCTACCTTTTTTTTTTTTGCCTATCTTCATACAAGAAGTGCTCCAGCCCTCTGATCATGTTTGTTTCCCTCCTCTGGATCTGACCTAAGAGTTCCATGTCCTCATTGTGTTGAGGGCTTGAGCTGGATTGCAGTATTCCAAGTGGTGTCTCACAAGAGTGAAGTAGATGGGGAAAATTTTATCCCTTGTCCTGCTGGCCATGCTTCCTTTGATGCAGCCCAGGATTTGGTTGGCTGAATGGACGGCAAGTGCACATTGCAGATTGTGTTGAGCTTCTCATCAAGCAGCACCTTCACTTTCTTCTCAAGACTGTTCTCTATCCATTCTCTGCCTAGTCTGTATCTGTGCTGTGTATGTGAGCCTGTGAAAGCCTTCTTTGAAATAATTTCTGAATTAATTATGGAAAAGAACCCCAACAACCTGTTTTACTTACCTGCTAGTGGAAAAGGGTTTCTTTTCTTGTCAATTCCTTCCCTTGCCCTTGCTCTGTGCTTTGAGACTGTGGCTAAAGATTATAGCAGAAGAGTGTCACTTCAGCTGTTCAGGTTTGCCCTTCCCTGCCCTGCCCTTCCCTTCCCTGCCCTTCCCTGCCCTTCCCTGGCCTTCCCTTCCCTTCCCTTCCCACCACCTATGTAAGTGATCAGTGAACTGCTGCCACTCATTCACTAGGCTCTTAAAATTCTGAATATTTATTCATGCCTACCTCAAGGTTTAGAACTTTTAGAGGTTTAGAGCTTTCATTTTTGTATCCATCTGGCTAAACTCTTTTAAAAATAATTAACTTTCTTCCACCAATCTCTCATGTCACCCTTTTTGTGTGTCTGTCTGTGTGTTCATTTTATTTTGGGGTTTTGATCTCTGTATTTTTGGTCCTCCTTTAGCAAAAAGAAAAGCACAAATTCTTCCAGATGCTGTGCCCAAGTCAAAGACACCCAAAGGCAAGGCTCCTGTCATCAAGTAGCAGAAGACTTCAATCCAGAAGCCTGTTATTCAACAACCCTACAAGTACAGGGTGATTCACCTGCTGGCCCTGAGGAATTACAAGAAGAGGTTTCCTTCTGTCTGACTTTTTACCTTCTGCACTGTCAATACTGGGTGAAGTCCTTTTGCTTCAAACTGATTTCTATCTTAGCAGAAAATAAAAAATGGGGATGCCTGAGAGCCTGGAGTGCATCAGAGTCTTTCCAAGGAAAGTAGCTACTCAGAAGACAGGGCAGGGTGATGTTGTGGGAAGGAATTAAAATCCTGCAATGGCTGCTGAGACCAAAACGGAGGGGCAAGCTTCAACAGAGTAAAAAATAATACTATAGCTGTAGCCCATAATTTTAAAGGCTGTAGACTGTGGACTCTAGAAAGGCACTGTGGACTCATGATTATTGGGAGAACTGTGCTTTCTCAGATATATGTAACCTAAAGTAAAAATTCTGAGTTTTAACATAAAGAACTGGCTTTCACTTCAGTTAAGATTATCAGGGTAAAAGCTGCTGTTCCCTGCAGAGAGCAGAGATGGTTGTTGCTCTTAAGTCAGTAAGGATAGGGAGGTAACCAAAGAAATGGCAACTAAACAGTGAGAGGAAGAATTCTGGGAAGAAGAAGATAATGAAGAAACAATGGCACAATGTTTATAGAGTCATTTATGGGGAATGGAGAGATAATAGTGACATCCTGTATTAATTAGAAGCTTTAAGCCTGTTTTACTGGAATGAATGAGTCAGGAAGTCAAAGGTATTTATTTATATGACAAACTGTACAATAGTGAATAGTTAAAAGTCTGGGCATTTAAAGACACATAAGTGTCCTTCAAACAAACACCCAGAAATTTAAACTTTTATTAGCCACAAAGGAAAAAAAAAAAGCCAGGGAATGTGATTGAGAGAGATTTTAAATGCACCTTTTCTTCGTAGCAGCAGTAGTGGTTATTGGGTTTATTTTGTATTATATAACAAAGGAAACTGTTGTATTTGGCAGCCTCTTAGGTGGTAAAGGTAGATATAACTGTTCATCTTGGATGAAGAAGTGGATAAGATGATGAGCCTGGCCTGGTGTTATTACTGTTATGGTAAAAGCCTCCCCAGTGATAAGTTAAGAGAAGTACATGTGAGAGGGGAAAGGAGGAAAAAGCCAAGTTAGAAAATACACCTTCTGTTTCTACTCCTGACTTTAATGTGCAACATAGCTAGAGGAGACTAAGTTTAGCACACAGTGACTCTGAGATTTGGCTTTTATGAGCACTGAGCTATTTAAAGGCATTGCTTTACTCTGTCTTCCTGTTTCAGACTTGTATCAGTGCTGCCAAAGAGACTGATCCAGTTTGGTAAGACATAAGCTGAAGATGTAGGAAGAAGTACAGAAAGAATATATTGGGGAAGAAAAGGAGAAAAAGTGAAAAGATGGGAGCAGGAATACAAGTTGTCTTCCAGCAGCTGCATTTGCTGAAGCTGGAGAAAGAGGCAGTGTCATGCACTTACCCATCCTTTAGACACTGCTTTAGTCAGGTTCTGTCTTGGGACTCTAACAGCGATGGACAGACGAGACTCTACTTGATACAAGTAAGGTGTCCATTTATTATGTGCAAAGCATCAATTTATATACTCTAAAATCCAAAGCTCTTACTTTGTGTCAAATATTAACTGGTTAGCGCAGCTGTGTACAGCAGTGATTGGCTGGTAACAGTTTATCAGAACACAACTCCATATTCAGGACAAAGCTTACATTCTTTTTACTTGGCTCCTAGACACTCATTATCTCTAACAAAAACATCTGCCAAATTTCTCCTCTTTACATCTCTTCAGTCCTTAACATTATCTACCTGTGCCCTAGCAGTTTTCCACCAGCTCAGTGGCACCCTGTACCCATGGCTTTCGTTCCACTAAAATCAAAACATCCTTGTGCATCAGTCTTCCAGTATTCTGAGCTAAGGCTAACAAAGGAATTCCTTCGGCACTCAGGAAAGAAGTCCCATACAGGCTCACAATTTATCTACTTGCTTTCCACACAGTCCTTCCATGATCCTTGGATGGGTACCTGGAGAACTTTCTACCTTTCATCTTTTCTGACTTATATAGATAATGCTAATGTTTCCTGGCTGTCTTTTGTCTGTCTAAGCATCTCTCAGGGCATTTGTCTCTGAATATCAGATAAGCAGATAATCTGAGCTGCTGTTCCTATTATAGTTTGAGATTTGTGTATGACCTTTCAGATACCGTAATTTGCTGTGCTACTGTGTTTTCTTTATAGAACCTTTACACTTTTATTTGAGGTGGAATGTATAACATGGTAAACATCAGCTAGCCCTCATTAACCATTTTATTCCTTGCCATGGGAGGAAAATCTAATTTTATAAGACAAATCATGGAATGGTTTGGGTGGAAAGGACTTTTAAAGATTGCTTTGATAAACCCCGCTGCCACAGCAGGGACAACTTTCATTAGATGAAGTTATCTCATTCAGCCTGACTTGTAATACTTCCAATGATGAGGCATCCATGCCTTCTTTGGGCAACCTATTCCAGTGTCTCACCAGTTCCATCATAAGAAAATTCATGAAAGTTTCTTTCATATCTATTTTATTGTGCCTCTTCTAGGACCAAATTACCTTTGTTCTTTGTTCTCTGCTTTTCAAACGGTTTACTTAGCTGGGCTTCCACTCAAGAGTCCAAGTCCTGTGTTTTCAGCCAAAAGCAAATGATCTCTTAACCCACATTTAATGATATTTGTCACCCTATGGTCTACTTAATAGTTCCCATATTTACCACACAATTCCAGATTAACTGTATGTCTTCTTCATCGTGACTGAGCTGAACTTTTTGTATGTTGAGCAACTTGGGACGTGTGTTTCTGCCCCTCAGGTCAAGGTCTTGCTGGGAGGACACATCCCTATTACTGCTTTTGGCTTGCAGGCAAACCCAGCTGATTTTGTATTAAAAGATTTTAAGAAAAAACAAAGACATTTTTCGACTTTATAAACTTTCTTCTGCACTTTGGCGGCAAAACTGGTTTAGTGACATTAGATAGAAAGGCAAAGAACATTATTGTATTATTTTGTTTGCTTTTTCAAGGATCAAAGGAAAACATTAAAGTTAAATTTTAGGAATCTTTTGAACAGCGTAAACATTTTCCCTCTGAAATACTGAGTGATTTCAAATTTATTTTGCTAGAAAAATACATTTGCCTTCAATCTAAAAGAGAAAATAGTTTTGAGACTCAGAAGTAATTAATTGGTCACTGAAAAAAAAAGGCTAAGGACTGTTTGGTAACACCTCAAAAGAAGCAAGTTTCCCTAATTTAGCTGCATGAATACATTTTACCACCTACGAATTCTGTCAAGGACGGCAGATGTACCCTAGAGGGAAATGGAAGGTGCTGCTGCAGAGGGGCAGAAAATTGTTGCAGTGATGAGTTTGTTGGAAATAGATTGATGTTTCAGAAATGCACTGTAAGTAGTTTTAATGGACTGTAGACAATGATGGAGCAAGTGGAGAAAAAGGAAGGTTGAAAGAGATACACTGTGATGCAAATCCATTTTCATTACAATGAAGTTATTATTCTGCAGTTGTGAAATGCTGAGGTCCTTTGGGAAGTCATGGTGAGTGTGAAAAGAGAAGTAAGAGAAAAGCTTTCAGAGCACAGCAGCAAGAGGTAAGATGTTGATCTCACTGTTTCCTCCTGTTCTCATTCTGCTGCATTTGTTTTTTTCCTAATTTGGTTGTTGTTTCCCTACCCATCACTTGTATTCTTGTTCCTTAGCCTTCTTTGAGTGCCCCAATAAGTATCTAAATACACTTTTGGATTAAATAAGAAATTTTCTCTGCTATACTAGAATTACACTAGTGTAATTTGACTTCAAATGTATGAGAAAATTGAATTGAAATTTTAAGCTTATAATATACTTTTTTAACTTCCATGTGGTTTTCTCCCTTATTAATATATAAATTATGTGAATAAAAATAATTTGTTTTCTTCTCTTCTTCTTTCCAAAATCACTAAAATTTAAATCAAAGCATAGTTTTTGTGCCTTCATCTTTGACCAGCTCTTCTTTGCATACTTACTACTTTCACTTGTTTTTATTTTGAAATCATGACTGCCAGCTGCAGAGGTTTTGGGTTTTCTTTCTTTCTAATTTCTCTCTACAATTCCCAATGCTTGTGAGACACTTTGTATCCTTTTGATTCCAACCTGAAGTCCTCTCTATGAAAGAAATGTCATTTACAACCTCTCATAAACTCTTGTAATAACAATGAGAAGGAAAATAATGTAAGTATATTCCAGTGTTGAACAAATACATAGTTTGTATCTCAGTCATGGTGGTGTCTGGAGCAGCTCAGTTACCTCAAGACACAATTTAATACATGGATCTGGTTAAGTCACTGAGCTGTTTCTTCTTAACATTTTTGTTGTTGTTAACAGAAATCAAGTAAATTGTGTAATTAATTTATAATGTATATGTGTTATATTTTCTTTTCCAATGTAATGATTTTGTTTATCAACAGCAACTGTTTTCACACTGTTGGTATGTGCATTCAGGTTTTTTTTCTCTGATAGACAGATTAGATGAGAAAGGGGCAGGCAGAACCAAGACAGCAATCTGCATTCTGGAGGTAACAGTTTGGCTTCTAGAGAAGGCATTAAAGAAATCTGTCTGCATGAAAACTGAATTCCAACCTAGTGGTTTAAGCTTCTTTAATACAATGGTTTTATATAGACATAAAGTATAGGCTTTGCATTGTGTAACTTTCATAAATCAAGTAGCTGAAGACATTCCTTGATTCAATCTCTAAAGTATACACTCAAGCCTCAGAAATCAAACAAGTCCTGATTTTAGATTTTAGTCGCAGTTCCTTTGCAGCTTCTGAAAGTTTTTACTTTAATACTTTTTGGCATTTGGAAATGAATAATTCATCAACTTACAAGGATTCACAGGGTATTTCCAGTAAAGGAATAAAATGAAGATGCAGCTAGGTATTTATGATACAGTCCAGGGCTTTTGGAGAGGCTGAGCATATTTCATTAAGCATACTTGAACTCAAGTAACAGGAACAAGTTTCTCTCTTCTCAGTTCCAAGTCTTTCAGCACAGACAGCCAAGAAGCTGCTTTTATTTTGTTTATGGTTGTGTTCCTGCTGCTGGTTTGCTGTTTGTGTCCTGCTTTTTTTGCCAACTTATTTGTGTGCATCTGCAGAGTTTATCTTCACTGTTGTTTGTTAAAAACGTGTATATATATGAATGCCTACACAATGCTTAGGTTGTTCTACATCCAAATCAATTCCATATATCTGTGCTATTTTCCACACTTGGGGAGAACCCATGGGATTCTACAGCTCAGCTGTTGCCTCACCCTCAGTGTGGCTTAATCCTTGTGTGACTGATTTGCTGCAGTTTTAGCCATAGTGAACATAGGAGTCCCTCTAAAATGTTTCCCAAAATAGGCTCAGTGGAAGATAATTATCATGCCAGCAACTTCAGCAAAGTGCTGCAATTGCGGAATTTAACTGGAAAGTATTCTTTACGACTATGTCATATGAAACTAGGTGAAACACAGGAAATTAATTCTACTTCTGGGACTGCTTTTCGGGGAGCACAGGATTTTCTAGATAACACATACCTTAATGACATTTTTAAATGAAAAGTTCAAGTCAGTTTTCCTAGTTCTTCTCTTCCCATTGAGTATCTAGTGAATTTGATCATTATTTTCATTATTGTACTTTGAAGTTTTCAGTGAACTGCAGGCAGACAGTGCCTAAACATGGAATTTAGGGCCCAGACTGACTGTGTGTTACTAGTTTCCAGAGACATACAGATGGTTATCACAGAATCACAGAATTAATCATGTTGGAAAAGACCATCAAGATCACTGTTATGGAGGGGGTTATGATTAATGAATACAATATTCTTTTCTGAAATGAATGTTGTTTACTAATTTTTTATATCCAAACTTTTCCACCCTCCGACCACTTATTTTACTATTAAATAGGTTTCATTGTAGCATTTATGGAATGATTACATAAACAATATGTAGATCTGGAAGTATCTATTAATATGTGTAAACAATCAATTCAATTTTTAACTATTCATTAACACTGGAAAATCTCTTGTGGTCAATAGTACCACTTGGCCATCAAATGGAATTCAGGTCCCCTTTCTGCTTAGGGCAGAATCTAGGTAATATGGAAAGCTTAAGTTCTTCACAAGTATTTCTCCTGTCTTGCAGGGTTATCAATAGATTGGAAGTACCCAGAACTCTTGCAGGGTTTCTGACTGGTCTGCTCAATGGCTGCATCTGCTGTTGATGTGGCTGCAGCTGTGGCTGAGACTTGATTCACCCCAGGCTCCACAGGGTGAAGAAGAGGGGGTGCAGATGGGTTCTGACCTGGTCCTGGCTTTCAATGATCTGTGTACCTTCAGGGCTTGGTCATCTTCAGGAGATGCAGGCTGCTGTGGGTGCAGGCAGACGTCTTGTGATGTGTCTCAGCAGATATGTATGTCACGCTGCTAATTGCCTAAAGACCATTCAAGTTGCTCCTGGGAAGTCTCAACTGTTTCAGGGCAGAATATACCTTATATAGCTATATAATAATAATAATAAGGCATTACAGACATGGATGCAGAACAGAGAATAATAGCAAAATCATGGCAGATGCATAAGCATGGCAAAGGCATGCTGTGTTATCTGTTTATTTGCTTTTAGTGTCAATGCCTGAGATTGATTGGACCTTTTTGGACATTAGCATATCCAAACAGTGGCAGTAAGCCAAGTCTTACCGTATTTGGGTGGAAAGCACAGGTTTGCTTATACCATATGGGAGAAGAACATAGGCCCGGCACAGGCTTAGCATGAGGCTAGCACATGCACCTTGTTTACCACAGGTTGCAAGCAGGAGAAAAAGAAGTTATATAAGCCAGAGTGCTCAGACTATGTCTTTTGTCCATTTTCCCTGCAGTTGCTTCTTCCCCAGAAACGGAAGGCAGAAAAACATGTCTGGGCAAGCCAGCACACATATAGGCCTATGTCCAACCTATCACCCAACACTGTCTAATTAACTAAACCATGGCACCAAATGCCACATCCAGTCTCTTCTTAAATGACTCCACCACCTCCCCAGGCAGCCCATTACAGTGACAAATCACTCTTTCTGTGAAGAACATCTTCCTAATACCCAGCCTAAACCTGCCCTGGCACATCTTGAGACTGTGTCCTCTTGTTCTTTCACTGGTTGCCTGGGAGAAGAGACTGACCCCCAGCAAGCTACAAACTCCTTTCAGGTAGCCGTAGAGACCAATAAGCTCTCCTCTTCTCCAGTCTGAATACTCCCAGCTCCCTCAACCGCTTCTCACAGGGCTTGTGCTCCAGGCCCCTCACCAGCCACCATCTCAACATCTTTCTGAAATTGGGGCCCAGAACTGGACACAGTGCTCAAGCTGTGGCCTAACCAATGCTGAGTACAGGAGCAGAATGGCTTCCCCCGTCCTGCTGGCCACACTATTCCCGATACAGGCCAGGATGCCGTTGGCCTTGTTGGCCACCTGGGCACACTGCTGGCTCACGTTCATTCCCTGTTGACCAGTACCCCACCGGTCCCTCTCTGCCTGGCTCCTCTCCAGCCACTCAGCCCCAGGCTGTAGCACTGCATAGGGTTGTTGTGGCCAAAGTGCAGAGCCCAGCACAGAATCATAGAATCAGTCAGGGTTGGAAGGGACCACAAGGATCATCTAGTTCCAACCCTCCTGCCATGCCCAGGGACAACCTACCCTAGATTAGGCTGGCCAGAGTCTCATCAAGCCTGACTGTAAACACCTCCAGGGAAGTGGCCCCAACCACCCTCCTGTACAACCCATTCCAGGGCCTCACCACTCTCATGGTGAAGAACTTCCTCCTCACATCCAATCTGAATCTCCCCACCTCCAGCCTTGCTCCATTCCCCCTAGTCCTGTCACTACCTGATAGCCTAAAATGTATCTCCCCAGCTTTCTTGTAGGCCCCTTGTTAAATCTCATGGCACTGGACTGTTCCCATCTATTCATCCTGTCCAGGTCCCTCTGCAGAGCCCTCCTACCCTCTAACATATCCACACTTCCAACTCTCGTCTGCAAACTTACTGATGTTGCACTCAATCCTCTCATCCAGATCATCAATGAAGACATTAAACAGGACTGACCCCTGGAGCACACCGCTAGTGATTGGCTGCCAACTGGATGTGACACCACTCACCACCACTTTCTGTATCCAGCCATCCAGCTATCCAGCCAGTTCTTAAGCCAGCACAGTGCCCTTGTCCATGCCACAGGCTGCCAGCTTTGCCAGAAGTTTGCTAAGGGAGTTTGTAATGGTGTGTTGAGACTGAACAGCAGCATTACCTTGAAGTTTTCTGCATGTAATCCTGCTTCAGCACACACTTCCCATTGTTGAAAGTTTCAAGAGTCAAAAATTCCTTTCTTAAGTTTTAGGTTTTGTTTTGCTTCAATTTTAAGAGGAATGTTGTGTGAGATTTTCTCTACTAGATCACTAGATCACATATTTGCCAGCTTTTAGTTGTGACACATATTCAAATGTATATAGGGAATAGTTTTCCTTCCCTAGCTCAGAACACTCCTCTTGGCTGAATATACTTTTTTTAATCTTCTGGCTCTCAAATGAAATGCTTCAGTTAGGACAACTTACTGCCTAGCTTAGAACTAGCTTCTTAGACAAGCAGTTATTTAATCTATTTGACTTACAGAGATTTAGCAATAAATGTGAAATGCATATTGATTCTTAGAGAAAACTTTACTTCTTTTTGGTGAAGAGGTCTATTTATACCACTAAAATAACCTGTTGCTTGTGATGTTCCTTACTATGAAATGGGCTAAGTTATACTTTCCATGCAATTATATCTATCAAAGCTAGGGAGCATATATTTCTGTACTTACTAATTTTTACAGAATTTATACTTTTTTGCCCTCCACAAAGTAATGATTGGCTAATTTTAAAAATTTTGGATTGGATGTGCCTTTGCAATATATGTTCTTTTATATGGTTTTGAGTGCTACTGAAGGAGGTCTTCCAGAAATTTGCTTATTGCTTATTGCTATCAAAGCCGGAAGCTCCTAAGCCAGTGAGGAATTTGTTATGTGCCCTATGTCACAATTTTGTGTTGGCATTATTGATCAAAGTTTAGACTCTCTACTGATAGGGTTATCAAGCACTGGAACAGGGAAGTGGTTGAGTCATCATCCCTGGAGGTATTTAGAAGACTTGTGGACTGGTGCCTAGGGAGATGATTTATTGGTGGACTTAGCTGCTCTGTAGTAACAGTTGGACTCTATGATCTCAGAGGTCTTTTCAAATCTACACGATTCCACAATTCTGTGATTTCCAGGCTGTGTTTGTATAGGTGGTAATTTTGGACAAGATTGATGTGGCCTACTTGCGTGTATGTGAAATACAAAAGGGCTTTGGATGCCTTCCTTGCTTCCAGTTGTTGCTACCAGCCAAGTGAGTAGAGCATACACAGCTGCAGGTGATAGCAGCAGAGGGGACAAAGCTACTAGTATAGTTTTGTTACGAGCAGAGCCTGCGTAGGTGCTGAGGTACTTCTGATAGAGCTGGGCCAAGTAGTGCTTGAGCATTAGCTGTACCCTGGCTAGGAGCCAGACTATGTAGCAGTAATGCAGCATACTTGCAAGAATATTTTTCTTTCCCAGAGTAGTGGAAGAACGTGAAAGGTGAGAATCAAAGGACAATGGATCTCTCATGATGCGTTTCCTAGCCTGTTGGTGGGAAGAATAGCTACATACTGCTCCAGTTGTGTAGGTTGTGTCAGGGTCAGAACTGTCTTTTGCTTCTTGGGAAAAAAAAAAATCAAACTGAGACAGAAAGGGCCTTTTCCTACCAGTAAGAGAAAATTTCCAATAGTAGCATTCTGGTTTGTGCTTTCTTACCAAAGTAAATTATACTCTGCAAAACTCTTGCCTGCTTTGATCTGGGGCCTCCAGAAATTTGACCTGTTCTCAAAAGAGAAGGACAGGATTTATATATTCCTGAAGTACATCAGCTACCACTCTCCTTAGGTGTGTTCCACCTCTCACTGTAGCATAGCCACCACATCCATTCTGTCCATTTAGCAGGAGTAATGATGAGATGAGACACTTTAACAGCCCTTCACTGGGCTTTCTATACAAGGAAAATTGCTTCTGTAAAAAGTGATTCTTCCTGGAATCATACAAACTCTGATGGTGTGATAGCAGAGATATATATACACTACTGAAGAATGAAGTGGTACTGTGGACTATCAGCATTTGCTTTCCCACTAGTGCTTTCAAAAACAAAGATATTAAATGCTGAAATACAAGGGAGAACACCATGGAGAATCAGAATCTTACTGGCATCTGGCTCTACAGACACTGCAGTGTAGAATGGAGGTATTCAGGGACTTCCTAGATGAATTATAGTACTTTCTTGTAGAGAGTCTGGTTTTCCCACCAACATTGGGGGATCTAAAATTATTTCCCTCACTTCAAGTGCAGAATGATTTTTTAAATTGTTGAGAAGTCTGTGAATGTATCATGCTGACAGGATGCTTCAGCTGATAGAGATAGCTGAAAACATGATCAGGTTCCTAAAATAAAAATGCTAGGCTGCCAAGATTTCACTGGGAAG
>VWZI01018353.1:39067-95391 GCA_013396835.1 Psilopogon haemacephalus | reverse complement strand
TTGATTAATTAGAAATAAAAATCAAAGGATTTTTCATAATGCCTCCTCTAAAGCTTTCTACTCTGCCTGCCGACAAGCAAAGACTAGCCTACTGGGTTGAACAGGCTTCATTCTTTAGCACTCTGTTGATTTGCAAACAGGTAAATTGCAAAACAGAGCTTTATTTGTTTTTCACATTATTTCAGTTGTCACTTGATCTCTTTGTACAGTTGCAATGAAGTGATTACATTCAAATATTTGTAAACAAATGCTATAGAACAGTCTTTAACCACCCACAGGTAACTGGTAATGTTTATGAGGCTTTTTTTTGATGGATGCATGTGTACTATTGCTTTCTTAGTCATGAATAGAATCATGCTGCTTCTCCCTATTCCAAGCATGGATTTCTTCAATGTAGTTTGAAATTCGTTTCTTAGCAACTACTCTCTACTCTGATTACATCAAGTCCTGTTACCTAAATTTGCTTTTCTTTTCACATTTACAACTTTGCTGGACATAAAAGCACCAAGGTGAAGCTGACCAAAATATATAGAAAATCCACCCAGATTCCTAAAGTTGATATGCAATTGATTGCTATCTCTCTCAGGAGTTGTACAAACAGAGGTATACACCACAGAGCAAATTTAGTATCATGATTCTATGGGTGTTAGCTCATATAAAACTTACCCCAGTTACCATCTATTTTAATAAAGTGGAACATAAAAAAAAGTTAATGAAAAGTTTCTGCAATAAAGCAAAATCTGAAATAATGCATTTTATCTGTCTTGGGTTTGTACTGGGTTTGGCTGAGCTGGTATTAATTCTCTTCAGAGCATCTTTCTGGTGCTGTGTTTTGCAGCACTGTAGATAACACAGCAGTGTTTTGGCTATGCTGAACAAGCATCCAGGCTGTGTTTTTTTTCCAACATTTCTCCACCCCAAGGATATGATGAGGGGTGGGTAGAATCTTAGGAGGGGACATAGGCAAGGCAGCTGACCCAAACTGGCCATATCATGTCAGCTCAGATATAAGAGCAAAGAGAAAGAAGGAAATGTGGGATATTTGCCCATGGTGTCAGCCGTCCAGAGGAGCCATTAACACACAAAACCTTGCTTCCCAAGAAGGACCACTGTCTGCTCCTGGGTAGAAGAGAATAACATCTTTCACTTCTGCGCAGTTTATTGCTTGTGCTTATGATTGTTATTAAATTGCTTATATCTTATAAGTGGCTTATGTTGTGTTTTCCCCTCTTCCCTGTCCATCTAAGAAGGGGAGTGATAGAGTGGTTCTGGTGGCCATTTAACCCACAGCCAGAGCCAAACCACCACACTATCTTATTTCAGTGTTATCGATACTTAAAATAACTTAGAGCATAAATTAATTTAACAGGATTGCAGGATGAAATGAGGTTAGTTTATGCTTTATATTTTGCAAAGCCAATGGAGTAGAACAAGACAGATGTAAGAATACCCTTATATTAATACGTAGGGTAGTCATTGAACCTGCTACTGCTATTTTGTATAGAGTTGAAAAGGAGAACAAACTGGTTTAGAAAGAAATTTATGGTACAAAGATTTTTCAGATTTAGTAGGTTTTTTAGAAAACTCTTTTTTTTTTTTTTTTCCCTAAAAGAAAAGCATAAAACCCTGTTTTTTCTGTGATGAATGTTACTCCAAAATTTCCTTCTTTACAGAAACTCTCTCCTTGCTTTCCTGTGGTGTAAAAATAAACACATGACCATTTAGAGAATAGGTATTTAGGCCTTTGTTTGCACGTGGTTCTGGAAAATTTCAAACCTGGTTGAAAATATACCCATCTTCTCATGTACAGCACAAAGAGCTTGTAGTTTCTAAAGTTTATGTTTTGATCAGATGCCTTTTGTCCTGACATTCAGCCTTGTGAGTATAAGTTTCTTCTTTAGATACCAAACACTTTGGGTTCTTTCTTCTGAATCTGAATTTGCATGATTCAAATCACAGGAATTCTACTTGCAGGTAAAAAAAAAAACAAACCAAAACCACCCCAAAACAAAACAAAACCGACCAACCAGCAAAAACACCAACAAACAAAAAACCCCACAACAAACAACAAAATACCCAACAACAAACAAACATAGAGATAAGATGTTGTGGGGAGAGATCTGCTGGAGGTTTATGCTCTCTGGGTTTATGATGAATCACAGACCCCATGCAGTGCTACAGGCTGGGGTCAGAGTGGCTAGAGAGGAGCCAGGCAAAGAAGGACCGGGGGTACTGTTTGACAGGTGACTGAACGTGAGCCAGCAGTGTGCCCAGGTGGCCAAGTAGGCCAATGGCATCCTGGCCTATATCAGGAAAAGTGTGGCCAGCAGGACCGGGGAAGTCCTTCTGCCCCTGTACTTAGCACTGGTTAGGCCACAGCTTGAGCACTGTGTCCAGTTCTGGGATCCTCAGTTTCAGAAAGATGCTGAGATGCTCAAATGTGTCCAGAGAAGGGCACCAAGGCTGGAGAGGGGGCTGGAGCACAAGTCCTTTGAGGAGAGGCTGAGGGAGCTGGGGTTGTTTAGCCTGGGGAAGAGGAGGCTCAGGGGAGACCTTACTGCTCTCTAAAACTACCTGAAAGGAGGTTGTAGTCAGCTGGGGGTTTGTCTCTTCTCCCAGGCACCCAGTGACAGAACAAGAGGACACAGTCTCCAGCTGCATAGGGCAGGTTTAGGCTGGGTGTTAGGAAGAAGTTCTTCACAGAAAGAGTGATTGGTGTTGGAATGGACTGCCTGGGGAGATGGTGGCATCATTCTTGCTGGAGGTGTTTAAAAGGAGACTGCCTGAGGCACTTGGTGCTGTGGTTTAGTTAATTAGAAGGTATTAGTTGATAGGTTAGACTCGATGATCTCAAAGGTCTTTTCCGACCTGGTTACTTCTGTGATTCTGTGATTCTGTGAATGAAATTGGAATTCTGTCCAATTTAGACAGAAATAAGGAATGTATGTAAATCTTCAAAGGCATGAAAGAGTTCAGCAAAAATAAAAGGAACAAATTCTTTGTGTCTGGAATGAGCTGGAAAGAAATAAGAGCTTTAAGTTCCACAAAGGAATAATCAAATTAGGAAAAAAGTGAAGTAACCAGGCTACCCAATCTGGCACAGAAGGTCTGCCATTACTAGTGTTTCCAAACAGATTAAACAAATATAGTCCCTTATGAATAGCTATTCCTTCCTTAGAGTAATAAATACAGGAAATGGGCTTCCTAAGTCCCCTTCATTTCGTTTTAAAGACAAGTTTTCTAAAGGAACAAGTTTCCTAGAATTAATTGCACTGTTGCCCTGTCTTACTTGATCACCTTCTTAAAGACCGTGGTTGTTAAATAGTTCTTATCAATTGAAGCTTGTATTTTAAGCCAGTTTATTACGCATACATGTTTAATGGTGCATTCATTTTTGTGGTGATCAAAGATCTGGCCTTTTGTCTTAGATTTTTGCATTCTATGGGGAGAAGCTCCAGAAGCGGTTAGGCAGAAAAGGGAGTTTAGTGTAGCACGTGGATGCTTTCCAAATATTCTGTGTTTTTAAACTACTTCTGCTTTCATGTTTTGTCTACTTCTGCTATTCAGGCAAAATTTCCAGCTTGTACCTATTTCTGCTTGTTCTAAGCTTTGTGAAAGCAGGTGGCTTTTTCTAAAATTTACCAGTCTAAAAAGGACACCTGAAGTTCCCCATTAAAGTCACATATATTTAAATGTTCCCTGAACTACCCCATATCAAAACCGATGAAATAAACTTATCTATAAGATGTAGTCCAGTGAAAGTTTTCAACACTAACTCTGAGAATGACATTTTCTTAAAGGTAGTGGCTTTAATATAGAATGTGTGGGAATGAGACCCTTGAGAGGGATCTGAGTTGTGTGGTATTGAAAAACAAACAAACCAACCTATGGAGATGTGTCCTTTCTGGGTTCCAAGTATAGTGATATCCTTCCTAAGAAAACTCTTCTCAGTAAACTCAGTGTACAAATATCCACAAGTTTCTTTATCTTACAAGAATTGTTCTATTTCCAAACAGGGTTTTCCATGTTATTTTATAGCTAAGATTCAGCTTTGAAAAACAGGAGTTATATTTAAGGAGGCTTCAGTTTTCAAGTGCTATTTTGAGATAGCCAAGTTTTTCTAATGAGACCACCAGAAGTCATCTGGTTAATTTGAAAATTAGTTTACTGGCTGTACGTTATTCTATTTGGGCTCTTGTGATTTAAGCTGTGAAAATAATACAGTACTATTCCATAATATAATTTTTCATTTATTTGTTCTTGGTTTTGGTTTGTGGTTTTTTGTTGTTTTTTTTTTTTTTTTTTCAAATTTCAGAATGATTTCTTAAGTCTCCAGAAGAGTAAATCTTGTGCATATCACACACACATACACACACACACACAAAAAAAAAGTGAGTTACTTAACTGTCACATTTCTTTCCTAAAAGCTCTCTGAACTTTTCTCCTACATATAAGAAATACCAGCAGGATCTCATTCTCCATATCTATCTTTTGATTCCAGTTCTAAGGATGTATTTTCTAGTTTCCTTTTACTCTCTTTAAGTCAATAAAGTGACTGTAGATAACTGTATCCAAAGCACTGGCAGCTTGCGTGTCCATGAAGCAATCCTCAACAAAGGATGAGATGTGAGGAAGCTCCTACAAAATCCCCAAATGAAAACAGATTCAGGAGTGGAAATCTGTTGATAATGTGTAGATGACTCTTTCTCTTATTACAGATCAGTTGAGCCAATTGGTACTTTCCATGTATTTCTGCGCCTATTCAATTAATGGCACCTACATAAAAGAAGCTCAATTATGAGAATCCAGCCTCCTTCTGTCTGTGTATTCTCTAAACTACTTGGCCAGAGGAAAAAAAAAAATCATTGAAGTTTGACATATTTAAGCTGTAATCAGAGTTTTTTTCTCCATTTTATCACTTTCATTATATATTAACTGATAAATCATCAGGGTTCTCACAGATTTTCTCATGAAGCATGAGATAGTCTGTAGATAATCGTTCTAACATTTACACAACTCCAGCAGATTAGTTCTTTTTCTGGAAGAGCTCCTTCAGCTGCTGCTCACTTGTTGCTTCTTTCTGTTGCATCAGCTCCTTGCCTCCTCTTGTCACTCCCCAGCCATCTGGCTTTGACATTGAAGGACAATATGGCCTGCCTGAAGCAGGCTTCAGATTCTCCCAGTATTCTTTTCTTGCCCTAAAGAAAGAAAATGAAATTCAGAGGTTTTTCCAGCACCCCATGGTACTAAAGGAAACATGACTTAAAAGACCATTGCAAAGGACCCTCTAAATTGCACAGACTGACTTTGTATTTAGATGCAGAAGTATGAATGAAAGCATTCAGTGAAATGCTACATGCTTGAAAAATATATTTTTATCCTTGAAAGGAACACTGTAAGCCACTTTACATTTAGGAACTTACACAGCAGTCTTTCAGGTTTTGATCTTAACTTTCATTAATTTCACATTAATTCAGACCAAATCTTCGTGTTAAAGAAGGATAAGAATTTCCAAAGCCCATTCACCCCTTTATCTGCTGCCAGACCAGATTTAGTTTTTTTCAAAATTATTTCCATGTAGAATTTTTAGAGTGATGTTTGAACCTCCATGTCAATTAAACCAGCCTCCTGCATGGATCAGTCTTCACAAGTAGTATGTGAATGTGTTTTCCAGGTCAGATCTACATACCTTGCTCTAACCCAGGGTTTGGTATGCATGCTCAGACTTTCACCCCATCTACCATGTTTCTCAGAAGCTTCTGGAAAAAACCCTCTTTCAGGAGCCAGCTCCTCTGCTATTGCTCGGATGTGGTATGGCTCAAATCCACAGCAACCTCCAATGTAACGAATTCCTAAGTTGTAGGCATCTCTTGCATATTTTTGAATATCCCATCTGGTTACAATTCTTGGCTCCAGGCCTGCAAAGACATTCGCATTTTAAGTTTCTACCATGTTCCATTTCAGCACATCTTTTGGTAAGAAGTCACACTGTCAAAGTACTTACATGCTGTTTGCAAAACTGGTTATAGAAGTAGATATTTTAATTGTCTGTGCTAGAATTAATGATGGTCTAACTTACAGATTCTGCCTTGCCCTGCTGAATTATGCCTGTGGTAAGTGTTTTTGGTTTTGCAAAACAGCACCCAGTATCTTCTGAGGCTGATGAAGCCCTAAGTCACATACTTGCCATTCTGTCAGAGTACTTAGCTGCAGTATTGAAGTACTTTCAATGTTACACCTGCATTTCCAGTACCTATGAAATATAATTACAGTATTCTCATCTCTGAAAGGGGAATAATCAACCTCCTTGAAACAGGAATAAGCCTGCACGTTATTATTTCAGAATGCCTACTACACTTTTCCATGCTGTCAGCCAGTGGTAGCCATTTGTTTCACTGACAGCTGGGCTCTGTAACTATTTCTTAGCCCACACCTTAATTAGTTTATAATTTCTGTCTTAAGTACCATGCTGCCTCAAACCACTTCCACGTGGGAAGTTCTGTGTTAAGTTAGAATGCAATCTTTATAATATTGAACCCTTCTCCCAGCTGCAGGTCGTGTTGAGCAGAGTGAAGGAATAATGGGGTTGAGATGAAGAACTTGTGGAAAGAGAGGAATAGAAAGTGAAAAGAACAAGGAAAACCACACTTCGAAGGGAAAAGGGCACGAGAGTGCTGTTGAAATAGAAGTAACCTTGTGTACAGTCCTGCAAATGCAAGAGAAAGCATCAGAAACAAATTGTTTCCTTATCTCTTATGTACCATTAAGAAGGTCATGCTACATTGAAACCAAATTTTCAGCCATAAGAATGTAACATCTTAAGCTTATTTTATAACTTTATAAGCAAATAAACTCCATGGGGAACAGAATAGTGTGCTTGCCTGTCTTCTCTATTAGCAATGCTGTCATAGCCTACAGGACCTCAGGATATGCACCCAAGGGTCCAGAGGGAATTGTCACATGAAGCTGCTCAGCCACTATCCATCATATCTGAACAGTTGTGGCAGCCTGATGAGGTTCCCAGTGACTGGAAAAGGGGAAACATAATCTCCATTTTAAAAAAGGGACTTGTGCAAATCATTTGAGACTCTCCTGAACATCCTTGTCTCTAAAACGAAGAGCCATGGATTTGATGGATAGACCATTCAGTGGATAAGGAATTGGCTGGATGATTACATTCAAAGAGCTATGGCTCAACAACTGAGTGAAGACCAGTGACAAGTGATATTCCCCTCAGGGTCTCTTATTTAATGTCTGTCAGGGACACGGGCAGGGGATTGAGTGCATCCTCAGCAAGCTAGGTCAACAACACCAAACTATGTGATGTGTTTGACACTTTGGAGAAAGGGATGCCATCCACAAGGACCTTGATGGGAGTGAGAGATGGGCCTGTGTGAACCTCATGAAGTTCAACAGAGACAAGTGCACCTGACTCAGGGCAACCCCAAACATGGGTACAGTATGAATGACGAGTGGACTGAAAGCAGCCCTGCAAAGCAGGACTTGGAAATACTGGTGGATGAGAAACTGAACATGGGCTAGCAATGTGTGCTCACAGCACAGAAAGCAAATCACACCCTGGACTGTGTCAAAAGAAGAGTGGCCAGCAGGTCGAGGGAGGTGATTCATCTCTCCTACTCTGCTTCTATGAGACCTCACCTGAATTATTGTGTCCTCGGTGTAAGAAAAACACTGACCTGCTTGAGTGAGTCCACAGGAGGGCCACAAAGATGGTCAAGGAGCTCAAGCCCCTTCCCTATCATGAAACCTTGAGAGAGTTGTGATTGTTTATCCTAGAGAAGAGAAGGCTCAGGGGTTCTCATAGTACTTAAAGGAGACATACAGGAAAGCCGAAGAGGGACTCTTTATGAAAGAGTGTAGTGATAGGATAAATTATTTTAAACTGAGAATAGATTTAGATTAAATATTAGGAAAATAAAATATGATGAAGGTGGTGAGACACTGGCACAGGTTTGCAGGAGAAGTTGTGGATGCTCCCTCCCTGGACTTGTTCAGTGTTCAGTTGAATGGGTCCTTGAGCAACTTGATCTAGTAGAAGGTGTCCCTGCCCCTAGTAAGGGGCTTAGAACTAGACCATCTTTAAGGTCCCTTCCATCCCAAGCCATTCTGTGATTCTGTGGATAAAAAACAAGCAGTATTTTATAAAAGGAAATTGCCACATAGATCACTTCTTGTGGGATTTTTCCCTTCCCAAAACTGACTAATATTCCATTTTCCATGCTTGTCAATGCACTTTGTCTCTTGGCTTTATTTGGAATTAATTATCTGTAGCTTAATAACTTATGCTAACATGTATAATAAAAAGAGACTGAAGTTTTAGCCAATTTTTTGTGAGAAATTTGTAACCCTCACTTAGACTTAATCCCTCTATTTTTCTATTCCTATTTGGGTATGCTTTGACTTGCTGGGACTTTTTGGTTTTTTTAAAACATTGTCCATGCTTAACTGGTGTCATAGAATCACACAATGATAAGAGTTGGAAAGGACATCTGGAGATCATTAGTCCAATTCCTTTACCAGAGCAGAATCACCTAGGGCAGGTTATACAGGGCAGTATCCAAGTGGGTTTTGAATGACTCCAGAGATGGAGACTCCACCAGCTCTCTGTCATTTCAGAGCAATTGCATTAATACAGGGAAGAAAACACACAAAACCAGAAAAAGTTCTACAGATAAATAAATATTGCTGGCACCCAGATCTCAGAGTCTGCCAATACAACATGGCCAATGCTTTCATAGAAACCAAGGTCTTGTTAGCCTGTACAGAGGTTATGTACACTTCAGATAGCTAAATACCATTTTGTGCATATTGTTTTCTACAAAAGACAGAGTTAACTGGGTCAGTTTACCAATGATTTACCAAACTGGTTATCTGCCATCAAGTGATCAGTTGCTATTTCTGTGTATCGAAAGCATCCACAGAACCAGACTTCTGCAATTGATTCAAAATTTCTGAAGGCTGAGATATCATAAAGATTTCTTATAGCACACAAGCCAAGGACTGTAATAAATCAGCACGACTCCTCCAATTCTCTTAATTATTTACTGCATCTCTTCTGCAATCGGAAGAGTTATATAAAGGAATGAATAGGATAAATTAACTCCTAACACTTCCAAACATCTCAGTATATTTTCAGAATGCAGGCACATTACTATAATTTAACGAATGCCTCAGGCTCATGCTTTATTCTCTCTTCTTCATTTATGTAAAGAGAAGAATTAAAAATCTTCATGAAAGTCACATCTCCCTTTCAAATATTTTTGTTACAAATTGAAGTTTGTAATGTTTTAATACCCTATGGTCAGATTTTTTTAAAAAAAACAATTGCATGATACCTAAAAAGGAAAGCACTTTTCTAACCAATTTAAAAATGTTTAAGCTGATTTTGTCCACTTATCTCAATGGCGTGTGATCTTCCACACCAGTGGTGAAAAAAAGCCCTAAATACATAAGTTTTATATGCACAGAATGTCCTAATTTTTCAGTCGCTGTAGAATTTCTCCTGAGCACACATGTAGTGACTCCATCTCCAGACTTAATCCAATTGTTAGCAACATCAAAGAGCATATTTCCTCTTCTGTCTTATCTCTGATCTTGACAATTACACTTGCAAGGCCAAACCATTATGAGTGCAATAATCATGCACCTCTATGTAATTCTGCATATGCATTGTACTTTAAATTCCTACACAGATAAACATTATAGGACTTGTGGGATAGATGTCACAACCTAGAATGATGGAAGAGCTTTAGTGTGTTTGCTCTTTGGACTGTTCGTAGTTGTCCTGAACAAGGTACAGCATGAGAGAGAACTGTATTTTTCAACTGAGTTTAGGTTGTGGCACTTCAACTGTTTTGATCATAACTTCAATTTCAGTCAAATGCTGTGATACTACTGAAATACTTTATGAGGTTGACCTTTAATCCAACATTGTACTGCAGTGCCTCTACGAATACTGACAGACAGGATGATTAGGATTTTGGCTTATTGTATAGAAGGACAATTTCCAGCTCCAGCTTCACTAAAATCTGGGGGTAAAAAGGAACATGTAATAAAACAATCAAACTCATTTAAAAAACAAACCTCCTTGTCTTACCAAAGGGAAATTCTGGAAGATCAATAAAGCCCTGCTTTCCACAATCAGGTGTATGGAAAGCAAGTGGCTGGGACATTAGGTGGGCCTTCAGTTTAGCAGCCTGCAAGCCCTCTTTCATCAGTTTCACAGTTTTCAGGGCAGTATCTGGATCAAAATGGCAGTTGACTCCAACAATAGAAGCACCTAGGAGGAGGAAAATAACTTCAAGTCACATCTCTTCAGGAGGTGAAATTTCTCAGCCACAGCACCACAGAATCAGAGCAGTCCATCTTTACACTGGCATTATGAAAACAAGTCAGCTGGACTACAGCCAGTCTCAACTCTATTGAGACTGATCATTCCAACTCAGCTGCACTCTTTTTACTTCCCTTATAACAATTAATCACAATTCTTACCCTCATACAGTTGCCTTTACCAGTGCTTAATCTAATTACATACAGCCATATATGCCAATACCTAACAGGTTTCTAACACAGCTTCTGATTTTGGATTTTAGCTCTAATTCCAAAGGAAAAAGAGTCATTCAGAACAGATATAATAATGCCCTGTACCATCATTCCGCATGCTCCTGATAATTTCTTATGCCCTTCCCCTTGTCCTGCAGAAAACACAGCCTTTGATAGGCAAAAAGCTTAATTTTTCATCCTCTTATTCTTGCATCCTGGGTTTGAACTATTCTCCATACAATTCTAAAACCATGAACAGGTAATTGAAGGTGGTTTTGGATTCTGCTTATGCCTTCAGAATTTGGGGTTGGCTCTGAAACTGTTTTTGAGTAGGTTTATGATTTTCCTCTATTCATTACCATCTGCTTATGACTATTGTTGTCAATACCATTTTGGCTAACAAGAATTCCAGAGCAGCATTTTTATGTGCTCTTTTTGAGACTGCTCTAGTAAAGTACACATACAAACTTTTCGACAAAGTCAAAACTTTAATCAGATATAACTGAGATGCCTATTTATTTCAATATTTAAGGACTTCACTTTGTTCCACACTCTTAAAGGGGATGTTAAGATAGATCCTTACCAGCCTTTACGAGTTGGACAGCACATTGTCCAGGGGGAACACCATGCATGTCTCCTTCTGGACCAATGCACATCGTAGCTGCAACTGGTTTCCCAGATTCTTTTAGGACTTCAACTGCCCAGACAGCCTCTTCCACATGTTCAAAATACTGAAAGAAATTAAAACTTGGCAAATTCACCAGTAATATAATGACTTATTTTCTGATTCACAGTGATAGAATTAAATTGAGTTCACTGACTACACAGTTAAAAAAAGATTTCTAGAACTTAGCAAGCAAAACCAATGAAAAAATGATGCTGTTATTTCAGAGCAAGAATGCCTACACAGGAGGTTAATCAGGGATTTATATCCAAATAACTATTTTCATCTAGAGAAGTTATCTTGAGTCGATTGCTTATTGTGTCTGGGAGGAAATGTGAACTAGTCAAGATCAAAATCGTATATCCTCTTTGTACCAGTATAGAGTTTGACTTGACTGAGATGGAAAATTCAGTTTCAATGTCCTGTTCTAGGATGCTTGCATATGCTGCTGTGTTTAGAAAAGTACTTGTATTTAGAAAAGTACCAGATGCTGCTTGCATAAAAGCGTAACATAAAGTTTTAGAGGAAGTAGTACATATTTGTATTCACTGAGGATGGCTAGACATCTTAAAATTACACTCTTCAAGTTGAAGGGCATGTACTTTCTTTATGTACTTACCTCTGCAATTAGGAAGTCCACATTCTTCTTCGTAAAGACATCCAGCTGTTTTCGAAAGACTGCTTTAACCTCTGCTTTATCCTTGCAGCTTAAGTATGATGGTGTTTGACTGACTCCTCCAGCTACTAAAGCATCTCCTTCATTAGCCACTTCTCTTGCAATATCACAAGCAGCTTCATTCACTCTCTGACACTGTATAAATATAGATTAGTTTTACCTGGTCAGAGATACACATGTAATTTCAGAGCATAAAAAAATTACAAAAAGAAATAGAAGTCGTAATGTCTTCTTCCTATTCTTTTTAAGTAGTATTGATTAGGAAGAGCAGCATATATTAAAAAAAAAACAAACCACCAAACAAACCAAACCCAAAAAACACCACCACCAAAACCCCTAGAATCTTTCTTGCCACCTCTAAGTTATCATATTGTTGAATACTACAAAACCTTATTACCTTTAATATCTCTTAACACAAATAGTCTATAAAAAGCAAGTGGAATTTTCTTTGCTTCTTAGATACTGAGTTTGCCGTGATTAAGTGTATGCTTTTACCTGATATTTTGTGAGCAGAGAACAAAATATAGAGTCAATGCAACTGATTTTTTTCATTATTATTTAAAAAGGTATTTTAGTAGTGTAATAATTTTCTAAAATTGAGGTTATAATAGTCATAGTGTTGCTTATGGCATTTAGATAGATAATTAATTATCTAATGTTCAAGTTACCAAGTTTAGAATAATGAAGTGAAATTTACCACTATAGAATTGGAAATGCAACTTGAGCATGCAGGAGCAAATGAAATGGTTGAAAGACACATACCCTCTACACCTAAATCAGAATAACTAGAACAGCATGTGAAAAAGAGGTTAAACTGGAGGAAGAAAAATTTTTGGGAAAAATAATTTTGGGATAGATAACAAGTACTGATTAGAGCAGGCTTCTTTGCAGCCTATGGACTACTTAGAACCCAGACATATTTCTCTCAAATTAAGTTTTCCATGGCCTGCTCAAAAGCCCTAGATGGTTTTTAAGGCTATTGCTGACAGGTGGTCTTCCATATGCCCTTATGTGCTGGTACATGTAAGGGAACCCTAGGAGGTGGAGCCATAAACCAGTTAAAGCCTAGAGGAACCTTCTTTCATAACTGGCAGAAAACTGCAAGCTTTGCTACAACACATTCTCAATACCAGGTGCTCTCCCAGCTTTTCTTGTAGTTTTTCCTGGCAGCAATAGTTGCAGTGTGACTTATTCCAGAGGCACTGCACCTCAGGCATTTCACTGATGCATCTATTGAATCACAGAATCACAGAACATTAGAGGTTGGAAGGGAACTCCAGAGATCAACCTCCCTGCCAAGGCAGGATCATCTAAGGTAGTTAACACAAGAACTCATCCAGGAGGATTTTGAAAGTCTCCAGAGAAGGAGACTCCACAACCTCTCTGAGTAGCCTGTTCCAGTGCTCCGTCACCCTCACTGTAAAGAAGTTTCTCCTCATGTTGAGGTGAAACCTTCTACGTTCTAGTTTGTAGCCATTGCTCCTTGTCTTATTGCTGCCGACAAGAAAAAGAGATTGGCTCCATCCTTCCATCCCCCTGGTGAATTTTTTCTGTTCTGCAGAGGCTGGAATAGACATTAGGACCAAAGGGGAAAGGGTCAAAGAAAGCGTTCAATGACACATCTAGTCTCAGAGGAACCATCTAGAAATTTTTGTGCCAGAGGTCCCAGTGGAGTTGAGGACTAGTTAACACATCCAGCTTCTAGAGCTTCTTTGTGTAGGGAGTAAGAAAACACAAATATTACACTTATACGGAAGAAGGGGAATATTGACCATATTGCATACCTTGGATTTTTCAGTTGTTACTTTATGGAAGACATGTTTCTTAAAGAACATTTACTTCTCACTAGCCACTGGTTATTCTCTAGGATTTTTTTTTTTTTCAGTTGGTTTGTTTCTCCAAAATTTAAACCTTTTTTTCCCCCCGTTCATTTTTCTGTCTGTGCATTTACTCCTCCTTATACTTTTTTGTATCTAAACTCCGGTAAACTCAGGTGGGAAAAATATGATGTAGGTGTCCTCTCTCTTCATCCTTGCCCTGTTTTGTTTTGTTTTTTAACCTTTAACCTTATCTTTCTTGCTATCCCCAATTCTGAAATTGCATCAATTTATTCTTTGGGTCTTAAATGTAGCCAAAACTATTATGACAAAATGTGCAAATACTCAATAATCTCTCTATTAAACTCTTGGCAATTAATCCATTCATTTCATATCTCCATCAAAACAGAGTTTTACTCACAGTTATTTTCTCAGCTACATAATTGCCCCTGTTCTCTAGTTTGTCCTCACTGGCATAAAAGGTGAATGTCTGCAGAACATTGGATCCAGCTCTAAGGAATTCCCGGTGAAGCTGACGAACTGCAAAGAAGAGACAAACAAGAGATGGTTAATACAGTTTTGGCTGTTGCTATCAAAAAATAGAATGCTTATTGAAGTAATGTTATTGTAAAATAAGTGATACTGTGTTTACTGGAAGAGCCACTTGGAGAGAGTAGAAGCAGACAGAGAGTATTGCAGGCCACTATGCCTATCTTTTACTTTCTTCAGTCCTTCAGACCTCCTAGTTTCATTTTATATAAGTGCAGAGTGGTTTAGGAAGGAAAAGCAGACATCTGACAAAAGAACATGAAAGCACAACAAGAAATACCAGACAAAAAGAAGACCAAATGAAAAAGCTGTATTTTCTTAGGCTCTAGACTGTGAAAAAGAAAACAGAAGAGAGTTTCATGGAAAGAAATTAAGGGACAAAGTAATATTTTTATGGAAAAATATAGTGGTCCCTTGCCTCACCTATTTTGCATTTTCAGGTTCTCTCCTTCCAAAGCTCTAGCTAAATCTAGCTCTAATTTGATACACCTGTGTTGGCACAATCCCAAGCACAACTCTAGGATGGATAGCAAATGGCTGGAGAGCAGCCCTAAGGAAAAGGACCTGGGGGTCTGGGTTGATGAAAAGCTCAACATGAGCCAACAGTGTGCACATTCAGCCCAGACAGCAACTGTGTGCTGGGCTACATCAAGAGCAGCGTGGCCAGAAGGGCAAGGGAGAGGATTCTCCACCTTTATTCTGCTCTCATCAGATGCCACCTCAAGTACTGTGTACAGTTCTGGAGCCCCCAGCACATGAAGGACATGGAACTGTTGGAGTGAGTGCAGAGGAGGGTCACAAAGATGATCAGAGGGCTGGAGCACCTCTGCTATTAGGACAAGCTGAGAGAGTTGGGGCTCTTCAGCCTGGAGAAGAGAAGGCTTCGAGAAGACCTTATAGTAGCCTTCCAATATCTGAAGGGGGCCTACAGGAGGGCTGGGGAGGGACTATTCACAAGGTCTTGTAATAACAGCACAAGGAGTAATGAGTTTAAATTGGCAAAAGGGAGATTTAGACTAGATGTTAAGAAGAAGTTCTTTACAGTGAGGGTAGTGAAACACTGGAACAGGTTACCCAGGGAGGTTGTGGCTGCTCCCTGCCTGGAGGTGTTCAAGGCTAGGATGGGTGAGGCCTTGAACGACCTGTTCCAATGAGAGGTGTCCCTGCCTATATCAGGGGGTTGGAACTGGATGATCTTTGAGGTCCCTTCCAACCTAAACCATTCTATGATTCTAAATACATCCCCTAATTAAAAAATGGCTTGCTCCAGAAGAGTGGTTTGTATCACAGACTTAATTCTTCTCATAAGTCAGCACATGATGATTTTACTGCAGAGCCAACACTGTTTTAAAGAAAAAGTTGGCAATATTTTAATGGGCAATTTCCTTACATTAGGACATTGGGAGGGTCTGTGATGGTAGTTTTGACCTCATTGCTGTAAGGAGTACACTGCAATAGCCACAGCCAGAACAAAACATTCCAGAGAGACCTAATAAAGACCTTCCAGTACCTGAGTGGGGCCTACCAGAAGGATGGAGAGATGCTGTTTACAAAGAGCACCACAGTTTCTGTGGCAGATGTTTTGAAAAGTTTTCCTTAAGTCCTGGTTTATCATACCTCAATGTCTGCAGACAATCTGTGTCAACAGGGAGATGTATGAAGGTGTCATGAGACTAACCTCACTTTCTTTAGCCGCAAGAAACACAGCCTTGAGAAGGTCAGGTGGCACTGTGAGTTGCTAAAGTCAATCTGTGTACACACAAGTATTTCTGTTTTCCTTGAAGTAACAGTATACTGTCACTTGCTTTTCTCTACTGGTACCTTATTTCATTTCTAATTACAGCCCTGGGTAACCACACTGCCATTTCACACAATCCTTCTTCTCCCAGCAGCCTCAAAGGCTTATCTAGGAGCACATCATACCGCAGAGCTGCAGTTCTAAAAGCCCCTGGAATATGCCTGAACTACCTGGGTCAAGTTTCAGTCTTAAAACCTTTACTCAGAGTCAAAACATTCTGCATGCAGGGAATATTCTTTTTCCAACAGAACTGAAATAGGGCTGTCTCTGTATGTTTCTAGTGTTCTGTAGCTTGTTTTCCTATTGTCTTTCATGAAAAATCGTTAATGAAAACTAGGCAGGAAATGGGAAAAGGAATAAGGAACCTACAAATATTTTCACATGTGCTCTAAGACATTTCCATAATAAATGAGATTTGTTTACCACTATGGCTAGTGCTGTTTAAATATAGTTATCCTATAGTTATCCTACTCCTAGAAGAATGCTTGGAATTTCTGAGAAAAAGGATAGTATCATAGGTAAGCAAATGAAACATAACCAAACATATATGAATAAGGAACTTCATATCCCTAACTATCAGATTTGTGAACAGTAAACTCTTGAACGATTCTACATTTTGAAGGGAAAAAAAATAGTGTTTTATCAGCCTGAATCTCATTCAGCCACAAGCAAAGTGTTTTTAGCACAATACCCTGTTACTGCTATCAAGCCCGTGGCAGTCTGCACTATCAAAAACCCAAGTCACCCTGTAATTTACCTCTTGTGTGACTTCAAACATGTTACTCAAGTTGTGTTTTCCTCCACTCTAACAGTCACACACAGAGCTAAACAATTATTAATGGTTAGATGCATTTTGTGTGTCAGATGCATAACAATGGCTTTCATTTCAATCTACCATGAGCTAGGCATTTCATGAAAGGCACAGGATTAAGCGAACAGGAGAAGGGGGCAATAAATGCCTATGCATATTGCTCAATATTGAGCAATATTGGTCTGGCTTAGAAGAAATACTTAGATCTCATTTTTTAACCAATTAGTCTAGCAAAACTTCTCATCTCCTGTAATGGAAATAACAGTCTTCAACTCACTTTCTCCTTTTTCTTTTCCTCTCTAAATTCCTAGCTGAAATTCTCAGAACCTCTCTCATTTTCCCTTCTTCCTTACAAGGACAAGAAGGTCTGGTAGTTGGATGGTTTTTACACCAGCTGGCTCAGTCAATTGCTCCTTCTGGTCTTTACACCTGGTTTCAAAGTAACACAGCCCTTGAACATGCAGGTGGAAAAAAGCAGTAATGGAGAGGAGGCAGCACACTGCACAAAAGTAAACAAAGACATTTCCAGTGAAGAGAATATGTATAAATAGTTGAAGAGACTTACAAAAAACCTCTTACCTTTGTTACAAACATGAACAATAACATTTTAGTAAATCAGTAGCAACGCTTAGAAGGCTATATTCTAACTTATGAGCACTGCTCACATCTTTAAAGCAAATCTGTGCACCCATTTAGCCAATTTAAACCATCTGCAATTGCCTCTGCCTTACATTCCCCAAGTGAGACCTGCACTTCCCAAAAGCACATGTGGAGCAGGTCAAGAGTTTTTGAGTAAAGAGTATGATATAAGTGCTTTGATTTGTAAAATGGAATATGTAGTGGCAGGGAAATGCAGAGTAGAGAGAAACAGAGAGAGATAATGTTATGTCTTTTAGGGAGACAAAAGTTGCAAAATCAGGTCATCACCCTTTAAACCTTTGCTGGAAGTCTGCATTATCTAAGGCTGTCCATGACCCTAAGTCAGCCATCTACACAAAAAGTGACACTTGAAAGCTGAGAAGGGTTAGGGTGTATAAATAGTGTTCAAAGCAATATAACAGAGATCTCTCTCCCTCCTCTGTATAAAGGAAGAAGATTGATTTGAAAGGGCAGAGATTTAAAACAGATAAAACACATTATATTACCCAGGATATTCTGAACTGGTTTGGGGGTTAACTGCACATCATATTTCTATGGCAAATACTTTCTTGTAATGAAGCACACATAAATAGATGAAAGTGTCTCATTTGCACTGTCTATGGTAAATGCTATGATCATTATGCCAGAAGTCATGGAACGATGGCTTATTTTGTCCACTTCAAGAGAGTTACTCCATTAAATGTTTATTGTGGTTCTTAGATTCTTATGAGATTTATCATTCCCTATTTCACAGTGGAGCCAGATACATTAAATCCTCCTCTTTCATTCCATTGTTATTTAAAGTCTCTATTTTCCTGAAAGAATTAACAAACAAGCTATATTAATTTATAACAATACAAAAGTTCTAGGATGACTGGAATACAGCAAAATAGACAGTTAACTTTAGATTTTGTTTTTCACAGAATGCTTTAATTCCTAAGCTTTCTGTCAGCTCAAGGATAAAGTGGACACATGCATGACTGAGAAACCACTGAGTGTTATTAAATACAAGGATACCATATAAATGTCAAAAAGTCCCCAGACTGCACATGATTGAATACTAGGAGAGCAGTCTGGAGAGATGTCACTCTGTTTACAATATTCTTACCCAGACAACTGCTTTTGGCCACTGTAAGAGCAAGAAAAAGTGGTAAGATATGCATCTGTTCCATAGTTTCTTAGACTGTTCTTTAGAGTGTGATTCTACTTCATCAAGGAACACCAATACACGAAAACCTATTTCAACTTCCTATATGTTTATTATTTACACAACTACATTTATGTTCACAACAGGATTACCTTTTACCAGTAAAACTGACCTGCTTCTGGGTGTTCTACTGTTGCTTCAGGAGTCCAAGGCCCAGCCTTTACATATCCCCTCTTTTCAAGAGCAAAGACAAAGCCTCCATCTCCAATCACGATTTCTCCAGAGTCTAAGCGCTCTAGAATACCCTGAAGAAAACAGGAAGAAAGATTAATAATTGCAGTTCTTTACTTTTATGGTCCTCCTTTGTCATTGTTGCCATGATTTCCTGTATTTCCAAAGAAGACAAACATTTGTGGGCTACAAGAACAACCTTTGCCATAACAAGTAATAAATCTTCCTCTTGAAATTCTCTTCAATGAACAGTAGATGACCAGCTTTGCAATATAAGTTTCTAATATGTTCATGTAAGTTAGATAACACTTTAGATTAGTCCAGATACAGTTCCCAGAACTAGAATAGTCCAATTCCATTGCTATTAGCGTAAAACACCACCTCAAATACTCCTGTAAAATAAATGAGAAACTTCTTTAAATGAAACACTAGTACTGCTGACCTCGATTAGCTTGTTTGCTCTTTAGTTACAGATACTATCTTGACACAGGCTCAGCACAAGTAGGTGGTAACCCAAGATGGCACAGCAGGCATCACAAACAAGTAAGCATGTAACATTTTCCTATCAAGGAAAGACACATCTCAAAATACTGGAGTCCATTTTCTGACTGACTTTTTTACTGGCCTGAGTTTGCTTCCCTAGACTTACAAAATGGAAGAAAATCCTGCTTGTTTTGTACAACCCAGAAATACTCTAAGATCCCAAATTACAAACATTACAGCAGCCCAGGATTAACCTTACATCTGCCTTGAACTTCACACTACCGCAAGAAAAGTAGTAGCAACTTTTTGACAAAATTTGAAAATATAAGAACAACATATACTGATTGCACTTTAGATTGACATTTAAAAGTAGATATTAATCTCTTTAATTTCTTCCTTGCTATTGCCCTAAATAGGGCTTTTTTTTTTTTCATAGATTACAACAGCAATTCTGTTTACTTTAAAAAAGCAAATGAATGCAGACCCATTCTATTAACAAAGGTAGTAGATATAGAAAAAGATTTAAGCAAAGGCTGAAACTTCTCTCCAAAGTTATATTTTCTTGATGGCACACTAGATGAACTTTGAGGAAGAAGGAAAGGGAAAAGCCTTGTGAACACAGAGTTAAGTGTGGCTTTCACCCTGAGGTTATTTTTTATGTGATAATCTCTGTGTTCATTCAATCATCTCACCCCAGACATCCAGAAAAGACAAATACTTAGGATGTCTCAGCGGCACCATTTAAGCAAGATGGAGGTATGCCTTTCTAACAAGAAGGAGCACTGTGCCAGTTGTGCCAGTTGCAGTACAAAGCATTGCAGTCTAAGACTACTTAGAGGCAGTGAAGCCTGGCTAGAGGGTCAGTATTTTTGGTTCAGGCACTGACATGGCAAGTCTTCTACCAATCTGCTGTGCAGATACATCAGGTTTGTCAGTGTTGGCCTGCAAGTCTCTGCATCATGTCCCATCTCCTATCACATTCTTGCCAAGATATTGACCTGATTAACTTTATAACTTAAATAAATTATGGTAGATTTTATCTCTGTTTCAACAGGGACATGGCAAAACTCATCACCAATATTTGGTCTCCAAAATTTGGTAGTTTCCAATGAGTTTACCAGTCACACCTGTCTATCTGAGCAGTTCTGTTCTAATGTAAATGTCACATTAACACATAGTGTAAATGTGTTGTGCAATTAACTAATTTGCAGTTGTAGCAGAATGCCTCAAAGGGGGTCAGAGAAAGGCACTTGAGGGATCTCTGGTTGTATGACTGCTTCCCCTGCCTTCCAAAGATTCTTCTATAGATGGAGCCTGCTTCAGAAATTTAAAACACAGAGGAGTGTAGAGGGGAAAATACCTTAAGCATACAAGCAGTCTCAGTCATTACTTGTTAACTGAACATTAAGTAATAAATACATGTTGACATCATATTTAAATATTATATTCAAATGTACTATAACTATCAGATTGTTTTTTTCTTTTTACAAGTCACTTCTGGGATTTAGCAGCATTTTTCCTTCATAGTTCCAGTTAATGTTTGTTTATTTTAAACCTGCATTTAAAAAAAATTATATTTTTTGACACAGAGAAGCAACATAAGCCATGATATCACAGACCATAGCATCTTAATAGATACTCTATTGTGTTATATATAACCTAGCATCAGAGCATCCAACAGCAGGTAACATAATTATAAATCACCAAGTACTTCAGACAAACTTAGTTCAGATTGGCTTAAAATGGAAATAGCTTTGTTTTTCAAACTTTATTACAGGTCTGATATCATCTCTTCATACCATTTTTACTTTATTTATGCTAATAAAATACTGTCTGGACAACCAACATAGAGTTAGCCTATGTCTAACATCAACACTGGTTTGTTCTGCCCTAGAGTATGTGGTATGTGTGGCTTGTCTGTAAGCCAGATGAAAACTGTACTATCAGGCCATCTAGTACTGCATAGATCTGGTATGAAATAAAAAGAATTTGTATCTGTAAAAAGCTAACCAAGGGGCTTTTGAGCCATTTTTTTCTCTTCTTTATTTTGGCTACCATGAATGAAGCTGAACCACATAGTTGATACATCTACCCATTAAAAGAGTGCAAATGTCTGTATGGAGATACTCACTGAAACACCTTTCACATAAGTGAAAATCTTGCTTGGTCTACTTTTATCCTAGCTTCCTATCAGCAGAGAGAAAACAACTGTACTAAAACAAGATCTTAACTAAGCCCTCATAATAACTTATCTTCTGCTAGGTATTTGAAGGTGTGATTGCTGTGAGCATATATCAAAATGCTAAAAGGCAGAATACCTCCCCACCTCCTTCCTTTATGACTGATTTACCTGAAAGCCCTAGGTCTCATAGTCTTCTTCCCATTACTTCCAGAATAGTTCTGTTGTCTTACTCTAGGCTTGTATGCTACACTTATAAAGAGTAAAACCAGTTCTGATAGTAGCAATTAATAACAATGATGATGTCCTATCAATGATAATACTCTTCTGAACAGAAGACAGAATATGTGATTACACTCTGGCATGCTTGCCTCAATAGCTAGAGTGATCGATGTCTGCATAATTGTCTATACTAGCATATTTCTGTAGCTAAATGAAGGTGCAAGTGCCATGCATTTATTGGAGACTGTGCTCATATTACAAACATTGTCGATACTCAGTCACATAAACCAACCTGGAGATATCAAACAGAGCGTCCAGGATGCCGGAAACAAGAAATTCTGTTCAGTGGTAGTTCATGCTTAAAATATTTACCGTTTTAATGTGTTGTGATCACTGCTTAGTTTGTTCATCAAATAATGTTAAGCAAAATGGTTTTGAACGTTGGTGGCTCCAGTCGATGTGTTCTGAGAAATAAAAATTCTGTAAGCTGCTGCAACATTAAGTTCAGCCTAACCTATCTCTTTAACGGTCCAAATGTCTTTAGGGGCTCGATACTGAAGAGGTACAATTATTACTATGGCCTTACTTTATATTTTCAAAGTAAGACTTCACCTGAAGAAATACCGGGTACAGTACTGGAGGTTAAGAAGCGCGGTTTGAACGCCGTGTCAGTTTAGCAGCAGCTCCCGGTGAAGTCCCCGGGCAGGACGTGGAGGCGACAAGGCGCAGCAGGGTAGCAGCCCGTCCCAGAGCCTGCCTTGACCCTGTCACTGCCCGCAGCACCGACGCGGAGCTGCCGCTCTGCTACTGCCCGAACCCGCCGGGCTCCCGCGGCGAAGGGAACTGCAACAGGGCACCTCTGCAACAGCGTAGAAGGAGCCCACAGGAAGCAAGGGACCAAGATGGAGCTAGGGAGGGAAGTGGGGGAATTACCCGTTTGCCCTGCTTCGTGGTCTTCCCGATCGGCAGCATCTTGCTCGCCAAGGGACGCCGGCTGCCCGAATCTTCCCGACGTGTCAGCACCAACCTCAGGATACTTTCAGCTTTCACGCCACCCTTTTATAGCCCGGGAAGGAGGCGGGCCGTGGTGGGCAGCGCTTAGGGTACCACCCCCGCCTGGCCCAGCCTCTGACCCCACCGGGCGCCCTAGCACTGCCCGGGGGTACCCCGCGTCCTCCCACCACCGCTTCCTCGCATCTCAAGGTCGGGAGGCGCCTGGTTGCAAACCTGGGCTGCCCTCTGAGCCAAGGGGCGGGCCAGCGCCCTCCTCCGTGAGAGTTGCCTTTGGCGGCGGCAGGCTAGGGACGGGACAGGACGGGACAGGACACTGTCGGGAGAGGCGCGTAGCCAGTGCTCTTCATCCTTGCTGCCGCGGGCTGTGTGCGGGATGAGCGCGGTGCTGCGGGGAGCCATCCTGCGGCTGCGGCCCCCCCGCCGCGGTGGCTGTCCTGGCCCCCTAGCCGCAGCTGCCCTGCGGCCCCTCAGCGGCGGCGCGGGCGCCCAGGGGCGGTGAGTGCGGGTCCGCGGGCTGGAACGGGCTGGGGACAGCGAGAGGTACGGGTGGAGAAGTCCGTCTCGGTGGACTTCTGAAAGCGCGGCATCCGCGGGTCAAGCTGCGCGGCGGGTTCTGCGGGAAGCCGGTGGTAATAGAGGTGCGCTCCCGCCGTCGGCTTTCGGTGATTCTGGGACCTGTGAACAGGAGGTGCATCCCGCCGTACGCCTCGCATTTCTATTTCAGACATGACCTAGCCCCGGCTGAGCCGCGAACCTGGTATACAGATGCCTCCTGTTGTCTTCGGGGCCTTATCAGTGAGCGAAAACTGACTTATTTTTCCTGGCACGGTCAAACCTCTGGGTGAACCGTGTAGCTCACAGGAAAGGTATTCTATGGATTCTTACCAGGGCCCGAGAAGGAAAGGTTTGCAACGAGCTGCAACTCCAGTGAGGAAGTCTCAATTAGCAGCTTAAAAGAAGCACAAGGAATGCCTGTATGCTCGACCTTGGTTACCATGCACCTCAAAATTTAGTAGAGGAGCTGGCGTGTCTTCTACCTGGCTGTTAAATGGATTACTGTTAACTTGAAAAAAATTAATATGTAATCTCAATAAAGAACACATGTGGGGTGGGAAGGCACCAAAGAGAAAAGTGTTGTTCACTGCCCTTATTTATTTTAGTTTTCATTAATTATCACACAGTAAATCAGCATGGTGCACATTCCTCTTGCATTTACTTTTAAGAGGTCATATGACAAGATCTCTATTCCTAATACTTGCTTTGATTTCTGAGTGAAAGATAGGTGGAAGACTAGTTACACAGTAGAAAGCCTTTTGCCAGACAAGGTGCCAATGTACAAGGAGAAGGGAGATAAAACTGAGTACTGATTAACTGCCCCCAAGAGACACCACCAGTTTCATGCTAGTGTGTACTGCTGCTGTACCGAGAGGTCCTGCCTTGTCTCATATAAAAAATAATAATAATAATTCCTCGTGTGTCATGTTGCTTTGTGGATAGGGCAATAAAGAGGAGGATTGGATGATATGTTGGAGAATGTTGATGCCTATGGCAGCAGTCCCAGTTTATACTGTTTAAACTGCTTGTGAAAATGCAGTGTCACGTAAGACCAGGTGTAAGCCATTAACAAAAACTTGTTTTCATGGTGTTCTTACTTCAGCAAAGTAGAACATGTCAAAATAGAACATAATAACATATCTTAATTTTCCTTGTTTGTTAACGCATACACTGATGTAGTCTGCTGACATAAGCTTTAGAAATTTATTAAGGAGTCTAACTAGACTTCTTTCAATATCTAGTGTTATGTATACTATAGCACTTCTGAAAAGTCAGGTTCTGATATTTTCATTTCAGGGTTACAATTTCTTATGGAATAACAATGTCTACATTAAATGTTAGTGGGACAAATAAAAAAGAATTTAAGTTGTTAGTNTTTGTAATATTACTATTTAAGTATATGACCCTTTAAGAGGATTGACTTTGAAAGAAGATAAGAGTGAACAGGTTAGGTTTTAAATCATATGTTTCTAGACTCTCAAGCAGGCACCAATTTGTATTGCAACTGGAGCAGTAAGCAAAAGAGATGAACAGAAGTGCAGTTGTCTTTTTTCTAACTCTCTGTATTTTTGTTTTCTACCAGGAAAAATCCTCCATCTTCTTCCTTGGGGAAAGACAGAGCAGACACAGTGATCATTGGAGGTGGTTGCATTGGTGTGAGTCTAGCCTATCACTTGGCTAAGGCTGGCCTGAAGGATGTAGTTTTGCTAGAAAAATCTGAGCTAACTGCAGGATCTACTTGGCATGCAGTAAGAAATGTTTTGGAAATATCTCAGATTACCAGCAGTTTGTGTATCAAATGGTGGTGGAAGTTTCATTCCCTTTATATTCCCTGACTTTCTAGAGGTTAAGTATTTTGGTTATCTCATAGATAGAAGGTTTGGCATTGAAATCTGTATTGATTTGCTATGAGTTTTGAAAAGCTGGTTCAGCTATCATAGGCTGATGGAGTCATAGATTGTTTTGGGTTGGAAGTGAGCTTTAAAGGTCATCTAGTCCAACCACCTTACAGGGACATCTTTGCTTAGGCTTAGAGCCCCATCCTTCCTAATGCCAAATATTTCCAGGGATGGGGCATCTATCACAGAATAGAATCATAGAATCAGTCAGCATTGGAAGGGACCACAAGGATCATCTAGTTCCAAATACCCTGCCATGGGCAGGGACACCCTAGCCTAGGTCAGGCTGGACAGAGCCTCATCCAGCCTGGCCTTAAACATCTCTGGGGATGGGTGCCCAATCACCTTCCTGACATCCAGTCTGAATCTCCCCACCTCCAGCTTTGCTCTGTTCCCCCTAGTCCTGTCACTATCTGATAGCCTAAAAAGTCTCTCCTCAGCTTTTCTGTAGGCCCCCCTCAGACACTGGAAGTCTCCAATAAGGTCACCTGGAAGCCTCCTCTTCTCCAGACTGAACAGCCCAAACTCTTTCAGTCTGCCCTCATAGGAGATGTGCTGCAGCCTTCTGAGCATCCTTGTGGCCCTTTTCTGGACACACTCCAGCATGTCCACATCCCTCTTGTAATAGGGGCTCCAAAACTGGATGCAGTACTCCAGGTGGGGTGTCACCAGAGCAGAGTAGAGGGGAAGAATCACCTCCAGATCACCTCACTGCACCTCACCTCTCTGAACAACTTGTTAAAGTGTTTCACCACCCTTATTGTAAAATATGTCTTCCTTTTATGTTACCTGAATCTACTTTCTTTTAATTTAAAACCATTACCTGTTGTCCCTCATTGCTACAGGCCCTACTAAAAAGTCTGTCCCCATCTTTCTTACAGTCTCCCTTTAAGTCTTGAAAGGTTTCAATAAAGTCTTCCCAGAGCCTTCTCTTCTCCAGATTGAGAAATGCCAGCTCTCTCAGCCTTTTTTTTTTATATATAGGAGAGGTGTTCCCGCACTCTTAACTGTTTCTGTGACCTACTCTGGACTCATTCCAACAAGTTAAAATTCTTTATGTGCTGAGAAGTCTAGAGGTGGACAGTGTAACCCAGATGAAGTCATGCCAGAGCAGAGCAGAGGGGCGCAATCCCCTCCCTTAACCTGATAGCCACACATCTTTTGATACAGCCCAGGATGCTGGATCATGTCCAGTTTTCATCCATCAGTATCCTCAAGGACTGAGAAGAACTCAATCACATCATCTCACAGCCTGTATTAATGCTAGAGTTTGCCCCAGACGAGGTGCATAACACTTGGCCTTATTGAACCTTATGGGCTACACACAGACCCTCTTCCTAAGCTTGTTCAGGTCCCTCTCTGTGGCATCTCAGTCCTCAGGTGTCTCAGCTGCACCACTCAGCTTGGTGTCATCTGCAAACTTGCTGAATATCCACTCTGTCTATATCACTGATGAAGATATGAAACAGCACTGGTCCTCTGACCTTGAGAGACACCACTTGCCGCTGATCTCCAGGTGAATATCAAACCATTGACCAGTACTTCCTGGGTGCAACTGTCCAACCAATTCCTTATCCACTGAATCCATATGTCTCCCTATGTCTTCAGAGAAGGATATTGTGGGGGACCATTACAAAGTCTTTACTGAAGTCTAGAGAGATGACACCTGTTGGTCTTCCCTTGTCCATTGATGTAGTCACTCCATCATAGAAGGCCACTAGGTTGGTCAGGCAGGACTTGCCCTTGGTGAAGCCATGCTGGCTATGTTGAACTACCTCCTTGTCATCCATGTGCCTTAACATTGTTTCTAGGTAGATCTGCTACACGGTCTTACAGGGCACAGAGTTGATTTTGACAGATTCAAAGGGTTCTCCTTTCTACCATCTTTAAAAATAGGTGAAGTGTTTCCCTTTTCCTGGTTTTCAGGGACTTCATCTGACTGCCAGGACTTTTCAGATATTACAGAGAACTAATTTCTTTGGAACTCTGGAAAGCATTTCATAGGGTCCTATAGGCTTCTATATGATCAGTTTCCTCAGGTGGTCTCGAACCTGTTTTTCTATTACAGTGGGAGGGACTTTGTGCTTCCAGTCCCCATCCTGTGATTCGTCTACTGGACAAGTATGGGAAGAAAGGTTGCCAGTGAGAACTGAAGCAAAGAAGTTGCTAAGTACTTCAGCCTTCTCTTATTCTGTTGTTACCAGATAGCCAGTCTTGTTCATCAGGGAGTGCACACTGTCTTCCCTTCCTAGCTAACATACCTGTAGAGGCCTTCCTTATTATTCTTTGCATTGCTTGCCAAATTCAGCTGCAGCCTTGCATTGGCCTTTCTGACCTCTTCCCTACACAACCAGGCAGCATCCCTGTGCTCTTCTCAGGACACCTGTCCCTATTTTCACTGCCTTTACAGTTCCTTCTTGCCCTTTAGTTTGACCAGCAGTTCTCAGCTCAGCCATGCTGATCTCTTGCCTTTCTTGCTTGATTTCTTACACCTTGGGATTGAGAGCTCTAAGGAAAACTTCCTTAAAGATCTTCCACCTCTGTTGTGTTCCCCTGTCACTGATGGAAGTTTCCCAGGGGGTCCAACTGACTAATTCCTCAAAGAGCTAGAATTTTGCTTTCCTAAAATTCAGGGTCCTGCCCTTACTCTGCCTGATCCATATCCCTCTGGCCTGTGAGGGGCACCTACTCAATTCTATTTCCCCAATGCCTATACAGAAAAATAGGTGTGTAAAAAAATATTAACTATCTCCTTATGGAATAGAAAACCAAAATAATGAATTGAAGAATGTTAACAAGTGTTTCCTTTTTTTCTTCTTTTTATTCTCACTGACACTAGCTTATTGCTTATAACTATGTAAAACCTTTCTGTCAGTTTTCACTTCCTACTGAATGCAGCAGTGGAGTGGAGCCCAGAACACTGTTTTGAAGGTAGAGAGGGCCTGAAGCACAACAGGCAAGGCCAGAGCACAGCAGAGAAAATGCTTGTGCTGTGTTTATTGAAAAGTCTTGCACTGTGACACTTCTTACAACAGAATTTGATATTAACAGAGCAGAACTGATAGCTATGGGACAGGTTAAAATGGGTTACTGTCTCTTTTCATTCATCTCATAGTACTCTGTCTGAGGAGGGAAAAGTTAATAAACTTCTTTCAAATGTCGACAAAGATTATAACTGTGACTGTGAGTTTTTGTTACACTAAGTACTGTGCATTTATCAGTGTTTTCCTCACTGCATCCACAAGTGTTTATAGCCTGGTTTAGATATTGCTATACTACACCATGTTTTCCCTCTTTCACAGTCTAATGAATTTAGGTTCACATTTCATATAGATCATGTACCTGCTAGTCTTACACTAAAACTTTCTTCTGAGATAGATTTGGCTGTCTATCATGTGTGTTATTAAGACAGCATAGAAAGCATGCACGTTTTTGTATTCGCAACAATAAGAAGGTATAAATAACAGAGCAACTGCTTCTCATTTCTGTACATATCTAACTATGACAAAGCAGTGATTATTATATGTATGTAAAGTAAGTCAAGACTTAGGCTTTAAGAACTCCTGAAGTCATACTATTCTGCAGGTCAGATCATGTGCAATCTCACTGAAGCCCTCAGGAATGAACAAGGCCTATGTAATTCACTCAGCAAATACATTAGTTGTGTTGTTACTTTTAAAAACCTTTTTTTCCCTAAGAAAATGTTTAACATGTATGTGCTACTCTTTTTCTAAGAAAATGTTTAGCCTGTATGTGATACTTTTTCTTGCAACACACAATTGATTTTAGCTGCTGATGGCACAGCACATCACAAGACAAAAAAATGTTACAACTTGATCAGACTTCCAAGGAGAGAGAGTACTATTGTGTGTCTTCCCCCAAAATGCTATTTTAATAATGATGTTAGTATAAAATCTGAAACAGACTGGAATAGAACAAAGCTGATACATAAACATTTCAACATACAAAAATTTAATCTATAAAAACATTTTAAAATCTGTGTGTCAATTCTCATAGAAAAGTATCCATTCTTAAAATTATGTTCCCAGACCATGTTCATTTACAATTATAAAATCCCTCTTCTACAAAAAAAATAGAATAAAATAAATCTCTTCCAAATACAGGAGTGGTTCACACTGAAACTCAGGAGAACATATCCATCTGGGATGGATAGGGAGCTCATGACTGAGTTTCAAAGCAAAAATGCAGTATACAGGAGGCAGAAGCAGGAAAAGGCTACAAGGAAGCAACTGACCAAAATTGCCTGCACATGTGAAGAGGATGTTAGGAAAGGCAAATCTCAAGTAAAGACCTCTAAGGAACATTAAAGGCAAGAAGAGGACCTTCTGCTGCTGCATGAGTAGTTAGGGGCTAAATAAAGGAAGTACAGGAATGGTGCTGAGTGAGGTGGGTAGTTTAGTCACAATGCACTGTAAGACTGAATTGCTGAATGCACCTAGGTTTTCAGTAACAAAGTTCCTCAGGCCCAAGTTCTCTGAAAGGGATTCAATGAAAAGAGAAATTACTGGTAGTGAGTGAAAATCAAAGCAAGGATTATTGGGAGAACTTGATTTGTGTACATACATTGGACCAAATGGGCTGCATCAAAGAATGCCACTGGTGGCACTGCAAGGCTGCAGTTATATCACCTTTGAAAGACTGTGGAGACAGATGGAAATGCCCAACATATGAAGAAGGGCATATAAAAAGCTGAAGGGATAAGCTAAAGTCCAGATAGGTATACTTTGATTTTTGGGAAAATCGTGGAGCAAGTTTCATATCTGGGCCCATAAAGGAGAAAAACGATGGTTTGGAAAGTCAGCATAAGTTTGCCAAGTGCAAATCATGTCTAATGAAACCTTATTGCCTTCTGTGATAGAATGACAAGAGGAGAGCAGTTGATGTAACTTACCTGGATTTTGGTGAAATTTTAGACACTGTCTCCTGTAATATTCCTGTGTTTAACTGAAAGTAAATTGATCTCTATGGCTGGGTAACTAGACAGTTAACAGCCTGTTTGGATGGTTGGACTCAGAAAGTAGTGGTTAATAGGTTATACTCAACCGAAAGCCTGGAAGTAAGTGGAGAGTTATGAGGTTCTGTCTTGGGACTCATCTTGTTCATTATCTTTAATAATAACAAAGTAAATGCTCATCAGATTTGCACTTGACACCAAACTGAAAGGACCAGTTAATGCACTCAAGAGCAGAGCTGTCATGCTGAAGGTCCTAGACAGCATGGAGGGACAGGAACTTCAAGAAATTTAAGAAGGACAAATGAAAGTTCTGTGCTCAGTCAGCAAGGCAGTGCAGTCTCTGTTGTTGGAGATTTTTGGGACCGGACTGGAGAAAATCTTGAGCAACCCAGTCTAACCTCATACCTGACCATGCTTTGAGTATGAAGTTGAATAGAAACCTCCTAAGATTCCTAGGATTATTTAATTATTCTATTATATTTTTATGTGGGCCAGTCATGTTATAGTTGTCTCCCAAATATATTCCAGAAATCAGAAACATTCATTATCTGAAGCCAAACGCAGCAGATGTGTTTAAAAATGTTTTCTTAATTTAAAAATGTCAGAGAGTTCTCATTTAATTCTTACAGTTGAGTGCTCTTTAATGTATATTGTTTTAAAGCTAATTTGCAAGAGATCTATGTTTCATTTTGTTTGAAAATGATAATAGTGACCACTAGAATAGGATTTTCCTACATTTGAAAATTATGTTACATACAGAAACTCAGAAAAATTTTACATAAACAATACAGTAAGAATAATGTGAGATGACAAAATTTGCAGTTACAAGTGAATCAATTACTCAAGGGCAACGGATTGTAAACGTTTCAAAGCCTAATTTATTTCTTTATTCTACATACACAGAAAAAAACCCCAACACAATACCCAAACAGCAAAACATTTAGGGCATATTTGTTAAGAAAAAAGTTTTAATTACAAATGCTGCAGTGACAGAACCATGGCCTTTAATCTGAGGTGATTGCAATAAATGTGTTCACAACAGTGTAAAACATGTATCAAGTGAGGTTAAAAATTTACTTAGTCAAATTATCTCCATAAGTGTCCTGTATGATGATGATTCAATCTGATAATAAGGAAAGGACAGCAGTACTTTTCCAGGCTACTAATTTATCCCTTGGACTTTCTGAATCTGACATGTCCACTTTGTGATTAATATAGCTCTTAGTAGATCTCTCTCCCTCCTGTGGATTTCTGTGATCACTCCTTAAATTCAGGTTGTTGAGAAAATGGACAATACCAAACATAAATCAGGAACCAGAGCCAAATTTATTAATAAAACAGGCACAACTAAAAAATGTAACACTGGTAATTGATTGATTTTGCGTATTTTTCCATTGGTTCATTTTGATAGTTCAGTCATGTGGTACACTATGGCATATTATATAGACAGTATGATATCAGAAAAGATAAAATACTCATAAACAAATGTAGAAGGAGCTTCTAACACTTTGGCTAGCAAAAAGACATATCATCAGCAATGACAGACATTTATTGGAAGACACTGAGTACCTGTCATTTCCAGTAGTGAGTGTGATTTATGACTGTTATGCAACTGGTATCTGAGTTTGAGCCATTTGTTAAGAGTAACTTGAAGCTAACTGTTTCTGAAGAAAAGCATCTGGTCTTAATTGTGAGGCTGTACCAAGAAGATTGGTCAAAAGAGACCATGGTTTAACAAAGTGAGGATGTGTTGTCTAATTAATGCAATATATGTTAATATTAATCAGCGAAGTGAAACAGGAGGTTCTTGGCATAATTAAAATACTTTGAATTAAAATACATATTTAAAAACCACTAAATCATGGGGTTTTTTTGTTCGCATACATGGTTATTCTACCAACTTTAAAAGCTAAAGCCTTAAAATATGCAGCTCAGAACATAGCTTGCAAATCAAATCGAGAGTAGTTAATCAATATGCACACTGAACAATGTACAAGGAAACTATCAAAACTCTACTTTTTGTGTTTCATTTCACATTTTAATTTCCTTCTGGGTTTTTTTCTCAGAATGGCAGTGAACTCCAAGGTGCACCAGCTCCCTTAGGGGAAACAACTTTAACCTATGAGTAAGCTCTATTTTAGTTAGCAAAACATATAGTACATATATTCAAATCAGTGTTACTTAGCTTGAAAAACTAAGATAATTTTGCATTTTTGTTGTGTTACTTGGAAGAAGGGTTTTAGTTAGATGTCAAATTCATGACATGCAAAGACCTATGCTTCAGGAACACTTTAATTTTGCCTTTTTAAAGCGGTAAATGTCTGCAGTTTTAAGTGTACTAGATTGATGTGTCTATCTTTACTGTAGGCAGATGAACAGTTTTCTTAAATATACCAGAGGCAGCAGTATCTTCTTGATTTTACTGTTGCATGAACCCATAAGATCTTAACAGATACCTGAAGTTAGACTTGGTAAAATGATATAGCCAAACACATATAGTAAATTCTTAAACTTCTTCTGAAATGCAGCAATTGCTTTCTAACTGCCCCATGAGACAGCTCTTGAGAACAGAATAATATTGACTTCCACTGCCCTGCTATTGACACCCCAGAAAAAATTAATAGCTCCTGTTAAGATCTGATCTTTGTAAAGTTTTGGTTTCTCTCCCATCTACATTTTCAAGAAGGAAAAAGGACATTTGGAGTTTATCAGTTGATCAGCAAGTCTGTCTCTTACAAAAGATTCAAACCTGACAACTGAATAATTTAAAGAACAAAAACTATAGAAGGGAAGGACTGCAATAATATAACGGCTTGACAAGTTTGATGAGAAAAGACAGGTGGTAAAGCACATGTTCAGAGAACAGGAATGTCATAAGTAGGGAAAGAACTTTATTTTTACTTTTGTAGCAGTTGGCTCTATCCATGTGTTGGTTTTCTTTACATGATCTTGACAGTTCCTGTTTGAATGACACTTAGAAAGATATTAAAACATACTACATTCCTAATCATATCTCCATATTGTTGTTTCATATTTCTTATTTGAGGCTGGTTTAACTACTTATTTTCATCCTGGAATAAATCTGAAGAAAATCCATTCTTACAGCATCAAACTCTATGAAAAGCTGGAAGAAGAGACTGAGCAGGTAATCTTAACCTTTAAAGTGTTCATTCAATTCTGTACTAGCATTACTAATAATCTTATCCAAAAAATGGAGTTGCCAAGTTGTGTATCTGTGTGCATTCATGATTATTAAAACGCTCCCTTTTTATTGAAATATATTCTCCTGCCTCAGTATCAATGATAATCTCTTGTTTAGTCACTAAATATTGTAGACAGCTTCCCAGATCTACCTAAAGTGTAAAGAAATTGTTTTCATAAATCATCTCAGAAGCTCAGCAGACTGAGAGTCTCTACCTTGCTATAGGAGTTGAAGTAGTGTCAAGGATCTGGAATGCATAGATCGAATTGTAATACATTCCTGCTTTAAACATGTCCACTGTGTGACATAATGCTACAGCTACTTGAGAAAATTGCTGCAATTCTTCCCATCCCTTTCAAGGATGTGTTTTTTAGTGGCCTGAGGAGTGGTTATACAGAGAATCATAGGAGTCATCTTTATCTGGCATCACCAAGCCATATAGATTTCACGTTCTAAATTCAGGCTTGCTCAGACTAGAACAAAAATTGGATGATCCTCACTGTACTGGTCTACAAGTAATAATTGTACTAATAAGCTTTCTTCTTTCCACTGCATTACTAGATATGCAGCAGATTATCATTGTGAGTTCCACTAAAATCTCCCTCTTAATCCTGTGAAGTAAGATAGAAAAGCCAAACTAAATAGTGTACACCTGAAAGTGAGCATTCAGTGTCCAGCTGTATAAGGATTTCTACTTTTATGTTAACAGAAAATAAAGAGGTAGTTGGTTTTCCATTGTGTCAATGAAGGTGATTGGTCAGTTAAATTTATTCTGCAGCATCTCAATAAAAAATTATGCAAGTGATAGACTTCATTAAAAGCTACCATATATTTTTAGATGTATCTGGTTTTGAAAGTTTATGAATGGTAAATTCAAATATTAATTAACTATTGATGCAAATAATAGTATCAATATTCCATTAAAGCTTTTTACAACTGTTTCCAAGGTAATATTAACCTAGAAAGTTAACCTGATAGCACCTAGGTGCTGTTCCTTCAAGAGAGTCTAATTTATTTGAATCTCTTTTCAGTGATGTTACTGGTAAAATTCCTGTAGGCTTCCAGTAGGATAGAAACACGCATTTGTGGAGATAAGTAGAGTTTCTTTCTGTAGTTCACTGCTGTCTTTGTTTTAGGCTGTGGGGTTTCATCAGCCTGGAAGCATCAGAATTGCTTCAACTCCTACTAGGGTGGATGAATTCAAATACCAAATGTCTCGAGTTGGTTGGCACCCCACAGAGCAGTACCTAATCACACCTGAGAAAGTACAAGAGCTATTTCCCTTACTGAACATGGATAAGGTATGGATATTTTATGAAACTTCCATTGGATATTTTATGAACTTCCATTCCAGTTAAGCATTGGTCTATCAGATACGTAGACATAAGGTATGTTTCCTTTATACCTTGTTTTTCAGTGAAAAAATATACATTATAAGCTTAAATTAGATTCTCATGCACTTTAGGTCACTGTGCATAGCATTCATTATTAATATTAACACATTCATTATTAATATTAACATTGTGCTAATGTTATACTAATATGATATTGATATGAATATTATAATGTTAAAGCATTGCAACCTTTGATTTCATGGCAGAACTGAGAAATTTTGCTTTGTTAGACCATTGTGTTGTGTAGCTGTAGCCATGATTCTGTTATACATTCTGACACTTTTTTTTAAATTTGACTCCTCTCAAGGTTTACTTGCATTCAATAAATAAGGGATTAAGACCAAATAATTTATTTTGATACATTTTAATTGATTTCATTTTGTCTAATTTCACCTTTGTTTAGGTTTTAGCTGGCCTGTATAACCCTGGAGATGGTCATATTGATCCCTACTCTCTCACCATGGCCTTGGCTGCAGGAGCCAGAAAATATGGTGCCGAATTAAATTACCCTGTTGAAGTGACTAATCTGAACTGCCGATCAGATGGAACATGGGAGGTTGAAACTCCACTGGGAATAATTCTTGCAAAGAGAATTGTGAACACTGCAGGTAGGGTTTAATATAAATACATTTATATTCTCTTCAGTTTTACAAAACAGCCAACATGGCACAACTGTACTGAACTGCATACTGCAGGAATACGTAATAAATGTCTTTGAACACTTACTTGGTTTGAGGTAAAATGTGCTTTCCACATATTAACTTACGGTATTGTGAATATATAGCTCTTATGTTAATTGGCCTTGACTAGCATTAAAAATATTTGTTTATGGTTTGTCTACTAGTTGGATGGTCTTATTAAATGTTAATAGCAGAAGAGACCTTAACTGATCTATGGTAAATTGTGTAGAAGAGAGACTGTAGTCTATGAATACTGTCTAGAATCTTGTGAAAGCTAGTTAGGAAGGGATATGAGATGTACAAATGAAGTATAAATATCTCACTATTTTTTCAAAGAGACTGAATATTTGCAGCAAGAAGTATAAACCTGCCTATGCCAATATTACCTTTCTCTAAGATTTAACATTGTCTGTATATCCTTGAAACAGAAGAGTTTTCTTGCTCTTTGAATTGTATTTAAAATTTGCACTTGCTTTAAAAATATGGGGGTTTGTGAAACAAAAATCTCCTAACACAAAAGAGCTTTTATTTATATATACTATTTTTATTCTTCATTGTGCTAAAGAAGGTAAGCTGATATTTCTGCTTCAAAGAGCTTTTGACCAAGTCTTTTGAATTCATTTTTGCCTTCTGAACAAGTTGATAGGTCTAAAAAATTGTGCTAAATCTAAAACTCCACTTATTTTTATGCTGCTTTACACACATTACTGAAAAATAGTGTTGAAACTGTTGGTGTGTCCTACACGAAGTGTGCCTTCTGCTTGCTAGTAGAAGACTCTGTGTTCTCAACTGTTTGGGAACATGCCAGATATTTATCATTTGAATGAATTTTTTTCAGTCTCAAGCTGAATCACACCTGCATTTTTAGGGCATGAGTTTTTCATACATCCCATTCCAGTGAATAAACAGGCTTCCATAGGAAACAGTGATGGCTCAAGAGGACTTTCTCTTCTTGCTCAGGTGGGACAAGTGACTTGAGAGCAAGGATGTGTCCTTATCACTCTTTTCTATATCTCTGCAGTGAAAAGAAGAAAAAAACCAATTTATAGTGCGAAACGGAAAGATTTAAGAAGTTTAGTGAGATAGGGACTCTTCTTGTTGATGGGTAGAGCAAACATGTCTGACAAATGAGTGGGTTGGGCTTTTGAAGATCAATAGACTGGAAGAATGAAATACTTGAGCAAGGTTCCTGGAACTGTCAGCAAGTGGAATGCCTGTGTGCTAGAAGACTTGCTGAATATGGAAGCTCAGACGGGGAGGTACTTTTTGAAAAGGCAACAGTGGGGATGAATCATGAAGAAATAGGAGAAAGGGAGAAGAAGTGTTTTAGGCAAAAATATTAGGAGAGATTCTTCACTAATGGTTGTGTCAAGCTGAGACTGGAAATCTGAAGCTGCCTGAACATGAAAGAGTGGCAGAGTAGCAAGGGAGAGGAGGATGGGACTAGTTTGGAAAGAAGAGAATGCAGGTGGAACAAGATTTGTCAAGTGAGGGACACTGACCTGCTCACAGGGACAAAATAGCTGAAGGATATAGGTCTTAGAGAAAGAAGACTGGAGATTAAGACACTGGAAAAGAAGAGCAGGTGTGGGAGAAAGTATTAGGAAGATAGAGGGAAATTTGGAGGCAATGGGATAAAAGGGATTAACTCTGGGAGGATGAGCTTTACTAGATGACGTCAGTTCACAGCTTTCAGGTGTGAATTATGGGGTAGCATTCAGTTACAAAATCAAAAGCCGTCACGCCAACAGGGCATTTATGTCAGGTTTTACACAGTGTGGATGTATTTGTCTAGGACTGATCCAAAATTATGGAGTGGAAAGGCAATTCTTTTGGCAATCAGACCTCTTATTTAGACCACAAACTTCTAGGCACTCATTCCCAACTATTAGCCCTGTATCATTCGGATGAAGTATCACAAGTGTGATTTTTCAGTAGTGTACATACCTCACTTTGGCTTACCTACCAGTCTGGCACTACAGAAAGTTTTCTAGTAAATGCTTTAACAGTTTATTTGCAAAAAAATTAGAGTATACTCATGTGAAATTTTTGTCTTTTTTATTATTTAGTAAGTTGTTAAATGAAAAATATATATAGTTTATTCTCTTGTGTAGTTAGTTAACTGTTCAGTCAGAGTGAACATTTGATGCACATATTGCTCAACTTTCTGGCTAGGGGTATGAAATTAATACCGTATAACATACGTCTCCTATAAATGTTCTCTCAGCTAACATTCATTCTTCTCAGCCTTGCCTCATTCCACTACCGATCATGACCGGGGTAATTCAGAGCTTGTATTTTTGGGCTCATGTTGCAATATGAGCAGAGAAAAATGTATCAGAAGATTCTCTAGATAACCTCTGCCTCTTCATCCTCCAACTGACATCTGCTGCTGGAACTGGAACAAACTGGTTTCAACCAATATTTAACTGTTCTTTATGTGATATTTCCATTTTGGATGAAAACAGATGCCTAATAAATAATCCCTGACATGAACTAAATGGTACTGAGCCTGCTGAAGTGATTTGCAGCCTGCATATAACGGAATGTTTGATTAAAGTCTGCAAAAATAGTGAATTTAGTTTATATATACAGTATGTGGGTGTATCTAAGCACACATTTGCAGACATGGCTGCATCTGCTGTATATACAACCACTTATATATGCATAGTGATGGAAGATTTTGTTTTTTAAAAAATAAGAGGTAGTCAGATAACAGAGTTCAGCAGGTACACTAATACTGCCACTACACATTTCAGCATCAGATATTTGCAATCCCTACAATTTAATCTTCACAGATGTCCTAGAGATATAATTTATGGCTTTATCTCTGCCATGTGTGTTAGGACTTGACATCTGCTTCCAATCAGAATATTGTTTCAGAGAACATATCCATCCTTTTGCCACTTCTGTGTTTGTAGTAGCTTTTGCACATGGTTGAAACAAAGAAAATGTAACATTTTTCATTTAGTAAATGCCAGATGTTGTTATTCTCAAGGATTAGATAAGCATTTAGCATGTGTGATTTTTTTTAGAGGTACGACATTCAGGAGTTGATTTTGAGAAAATCTAAACTATTTGCCTTTAATTTAAAAGCAATTTAAAGTCAACTAATGTACTTCTGCAAACTTAATGGCTAAGAAACTTGTTATTATCTTGAAAGAAACAAAGTTCACATTCAAAGACCTAAAATTATGTCTGCCATTTTAATTTTCTTTGAGGAACTCGAATATGCTTGCTCTCTCTATTTTCCCACTGATTCTGCTTTAATGAGTACTGTTTCTTTTCCAAATAGGTCTTTAATTCAAAACAATTTTTGAAGGAGATTAGAGATGGAATTTGCTGCTGCTTCATCTTTCCATCTCCTTTGTGGGTCATTAGCTGACCTTATCTTAAAACATATTTTGTAGATGACGTGGAAATATCCAAATCAAAATAATTCCCTAGAGACTGTTAGCCTCTATGTAAATCTGCATTAGTATTTCCCATGTTTAATGCAGGAAACCTTTGCAGATGTGTTGGAGATTTAACTTTATGAGATTTTTTTTTATTGTGTTTTGTATAAGGGAGCATATATCAGGTCTTAGTAAAGGACGTTTTGTATCACTTGCTGTGTGACTATGGCATAATCTTGAGCCAATTTAAGACTTAACCAGTGCTCTGTCAATAGATCTCCTTCAAAGTGGTGAGGATGCCATTAAGAAGCAAAAGCTTTACAGATGATAAATGCAGAACAACAGATACTGGGCAAGAGGATTTTAGCTGAAGAAATCTCTGTCATGATCCTGGATATCTTGCTCTGCTGCTTTAGGTTGTTATTGGCAATTGTCAAATTAATCACCACAGAAAACTTTTCTCCTCAGAGACTTGTGGGTGTTAGACCCTGAGACTGGTTTGTAATATTAAGTAAGAGGCTGGCGTCCATCCTGGCATGGGTGAACAGCACAAGGCCAGTGTAGCTCACCTCAGCTTTCCGAATTGCCCAGGCTTCAGGCAGTGCCAGAGATGAGAGGATGTCAGCAAGCAGCACTGGCCAGCTGCTTACCACACAGAAGGATCCAAGCATGGTGACAAGGCAGGCAGAGCAGGGGCCAGGCCAGTAAGGGCTCTGTTGTATAGGGTACGAGAGAGAGAGAGAGAGAGGAGAGAGAGAGAGAGACAGAGAGAGAGAGAGAGACAGAGAGAGAGAGAGAGAGAGAGAGACACAAGGTCCGGCCCAGGCCTGGCGGCTGGGGTCAGCCCACAGTCAGGTTTGTGGGGCTGAGGCACAGATAGAACCATAGTGACGAAGCCAGGCAGAGGCCGAGGCAGAAAGTTGATCCAAAGGTCAGAAACAGGCCTGGGGGCAGTAATCAGGGTCAGATACTGCCCACTGGTCAACAGGCAGAACCACAGAGAAGCAGTCCACGGATCAGGGTCTGGATCAATGAGGTCCATGGCCAGACACAGGCACAGTTGTGACAGAGTGGTAAACAGACACACCTACAGCAAATCCAGCTCAGACAGGTTCTGGACGCTCTGAGCTGACCTGAGATGGGCTTCAGGGCCCACGGGCAGGGCTGTGGGCAGAAGGCCCAGATGAGGCTGTTCAGGATTGTTAATGTCTTTCAGTGCCCTCGGGGCCCTGAAAGGGGTTATGTAGGAACCAGGCTGACCTGCTTTCTTTTTTAAAGTGGCACACAGCATATAGCCCTTTATTTGAAAGGCCCCGATACTACTTCTTCATCTGCCTTCCCTCAATCCTTACTCCCAGACTCCCCTGAAACTGCTTCATGGGATTTTCCCGCTTTGTTTTCACTTCTGAGACCTCTTCTTGATCCAAAGAGTCGGGAGACAGGGTCCTCCAGGCTGCATAGAGCAGCTTGCCATCCCAGTCAGTTTTATCTCTCTGATTCACAAGTCTGTATGTCCTAACCTTACAGCAGATGTGGGCTGTCATGCAGAGCCCAAAGTAGTAAGGCATCACTCCTTGAATTTCCCACGGCTAGCTCACTAGGTGACTCTATCTTACCATCTTAACCTCAATACTCAATAAAGACAAATTATGTATTCTTTAATTTATGCCCCTAGTAGCATGTCTGAAGGAGCTTGAGCAGACTTTGGGGTCAGGAAAATTGTTAATTGCATTCTCTTGTCGCAGTTTGTATTGGAACTTTTAACTGTCCATGGAGAGCATGCTGTCTACTCACCAATGTGAACATTGGAATTACTTGTTTGCTATGTGGAAGGGGAGGGAAACTTACATTCTTGAGATTATCTTTCTAAAAATACTGTCTTTCTCTGTCAGGGTGTTACAGCTTGACTGCTGTCTTGGGAAAGTATGCTACTTTACTTGGTTGGTAGAAAGAGGCTACATTAACACCTATGGTGTGAGCTAATTTATTCTAATTTTTAAGTGTCTCTTTCTTTTCTAGGGCTACATTACATTTCCTTTACTGAAATAAACCATGGAGTTTGTGAGACTGTAATTACATTATCTTCTAAACTTCGAGAGACTTAATTTATATTTTACCATTTTTTAAAATATCATATGACATATGGTAGTATAATTTTTTAAAAGGATGAGGAATTATAGAATGAAAATTATGCTGAGTGATTTTAAAAAATTATATGCAAATAAAAAGTATGGAAAGAAAAATATGGAAACTATGGAAAATAAAATTATGGGAAATAAAGCACAGTGCTTCCTGAAAATGTATAATTGTTATTTTCCATTCACTGAAAATTAGTATTTGAATATTTCTATTTCAGGTTTGGGTTGGATTTTGTTTGTTTGTTTGTTTGTTGGTTTTTGTCTTCTCTAGGCTTCTGGGCTCGTGATGTAGGCAAGATGATTGGCTTGCAGCACCCTCTCATACCAGTCCATCATCAGTATGTTGTAACATCAACTATCCCTGAAGTGAAAGCTCTGAAAAAAGAGTTGCCAGTGATTCGTGACTTAGAAGGATCCTATTATCTAAGGCAAGAAAGAGATGGTCTTTTATTTGGTCCATATGAAAGTGAGGAGAAGATGAAGCTGCAGGACTCGTGGGTGACAAATGGAGTCCCATCAGGTAGTTAAGAATATAAACTCTTTAAACTTGATAAGCACTAGCACACATTGTAATCTGTACCCATCATGCTGCCGTATTTGATGGAAAAATATAAAGTATTTGCATTGTGTGAGTGTAATGCAGAAACAATTTTTTTCAAAGAATAATTGTTAAAGAGTGAACAGAGTTTAAAATGAAATATAAAACCACCTTGAAATAGGCAGAAAATACACATCTATCACATAGTCTTATCCTACTCTTTGAACACGTGCTGAAGTGTTGTGATTAGGTGTAGTTACCAAATCTGTTATGTACACATTTGCAACTGGAATAGGGATTTTTCTAAGCTTACAGTTCTCTTCAGCATGCTGACAGGGACTCTGAAGTTTTGCTCTTTTCTCAGAGGTAATGTGGTTATCAAATAGGAACACTGGTGTAGCAAAGGAATGCCTTGGAAACAATGCTGTGCTTAAAGTTCAAGAGAGCTATAGATTTTTATCAAATCTTTGTATTAAAAAAATCCTAACTATGACATGCTGCTTCATATAGTAGATTTAAAAAATTGCTATGTTGTATTTAGGCTCTGTCTTTTCATTCACTTCTAGAGAGAAAGTTATATTGAGTCAATAGTGTTGCTATTTAAAAAAAAAAAAAAACAACACAATGTCTTTCCTAAGAAAGAGCAATCAGCATTGCTGGGCTTTGGATTGCACTGGCAAAGCTTCCTGAATTTACCATCTCCAGCAATTATTAAGTCTCTCTACAAAATGACATTCAATAATGCTTACAGCCCAGACTGATGGGTGAAATATATCCAGGAATTCACTAAACACCATGGAAATCATAAGCTGGCACGGAAAATATCTTTCTTCCCCTCTTCATGTTGATGACTTATTGGAAAAGAAAAAAAAAAGAAGGTTAGAAGGAAGGTCCTATGTTTCTTCACTTCCTTTCTACTTCATTGTTAAATTTGTGTGACCTTAGGGTTAAACAAATATGTATAGAGGACAGTATAATTGCAGTGACAATAAACTTGATCCTGCAAGTAACCTGGGATTTATGCATGCCATTTTGCTTGTGTAAGACAGCAGAGGCTTAAGCATACTGATGAATTCTGTATGATTTTTATGTATGTAGACTGCATAACTGTATTTAAAATGCATATAAGTATATCAATGTAATTAAGTATATAATGAGTCAAATATTTGTACAGGTTTTGGAAAAGAGCTTTTTGAGTCTGATTTAGACAGAATAATGGAGCATATTGAGGCTGCTATGGAAATGGTCCCCGTTCTGAGAAAAGCAGATATCGTAAACACAATTGCTGGTCCTATCACCTATTCTCCAGACATTCTTCCTATGGTGGGACCACATCAGGGTGTCAGAAATTACTGGGTAGCTATTGGTTTCGGGTGAGTATATTCTTTGTGACAACTTTTTTCTATCATATTCTGGAAGTGTCAGCTCAAGCTTTGCACATTTTTGTGTGGTTTGGTGATTGGTTTGCACACATTCTGTGTAAAATGTGACTGGAAAATGTTGCTATTATCTCCAGAGTATTACAGAAGCTCATCCTTCTATCTTACTTCATAACTCTCAGGAGTTTTTTTTTCAGTTTGCTTCCTCCTTCTATTTATGAAGCAGTAAGTAATGAGCAGTACTTGTTACTCTTTGTGTAGCAAGTTAAAGTCATAAAAGTGGTGGGTCTTACAGTAGACTTCCCAGTAAATTTCTGTATTACTTTTCATTACACTGTGTCAGCAGTTGTTTTGTCTATGCAGAAACTGGTACACCTGAAGCTGCGCAAGAATGAGTGGTACAGGGAGAACTTCTGATATGAAGTGTTAACTTTCTGATGTAGAATTGAAGACACATTAAGCAAAAGTCATTGCCAGCATCCTGGCTAACTGTGCTAGGGATATGAAGAAAATATTGAAGGTTGAGCTGAAAAACTATGATGGAGAGGACAGTGTGGCAGCAGGAAGAAGTGTTTTACTGCTGTCAGTCTCTTGCCCATTACTATGTCTTCTTTGAATGCAATTTACATCTTGTGTACTCTGTCTGCACTAAAGTCCACGGTAGACCACTTCTTTATAATTACCTTAATTTGACCATTGATTTAAATGGATAGAATGGACTGAATACAGTTTCAGACACATTATTGAACACAGTCTGTTTACATTGTCGTTCCAATTGCCTAATTTGCTGTTCAAAATCCAGCTCAGCTTTATCCAGGTTTCTTTCAATCCAAACCAAACAAACACTCAGTTCATAAGATAAGGCAGTATCACTAACGTGCTTTTCGAGGCCCTCAAAATAAAAAGGTTTGGTAATTTTGCAATGATTCATTGTGAAAGGTATTCACCTTTGCTGCTTGGATTTTTTTTTTTTTAAGTTGTTATCTTTTAGTAACATTTGCAGAACTTATAGTTACAAAAGTGGTTTATCTAGTCCTTGCTCACCAAAAAGACTGTTTAAGTTCATCACTCAGCTGACAAACTCTGGAATCTGTTTTCCTCCATCAGTGTCAATGGGATCAGAATCAAAGTTCCATACAGGAAAAAAAATGAAGACCAGTGTCTTCAACGGTTAAGTTTCTTTAAACAACTTATTTCAGGAATTTAACTAATATCTAAATGTTTAGACAGAGGTCTCAATTATGTTGCTGTCACTGCATTGCTTTGCCTTGCTTTTCAGGGACTTTTGACTCTGTTCTAGGCTTATGGGTCACTGCAGTGTTTCTACCAGTGTTGTAATTTTTTATGTCTGTTAGCAAATCCTTATCTTGTAATCAACTAGCAGAGACATTATGACAGAGGACTTAGTGCTGTTAGTTCAGGGGATTTTTTATTATCTAAAATTAGCAGTTTGCTAGGCATTTTAATATGTAAAGAAGTTAATAAGTATAGCTAGCAGATCTCATAGCACTGTTTATTATCAAGGCTGCTCAATGCTCCCCATTTTCAGTTACTCACAGCTTTGAAAATTTTAACAATAGTAGGCTAGTATTTTATTCATAAAAGTTTAAGACAATGCAGTGTAACCATTCTGAAGAGTGAGATTACTGGATGGCATGCATTTTTGCTGCATCGAAGTTTTAGGTGTCAAGTCTTTCTTTTGAAAAGCTCTAATCTCTTTTCTGAGAATGAATGTAGCTTTTGGAAGAAGTGACCTTTCTCCCAAAGATATGCATTCCTGCTTTTCTTTTCAAAATGTATCCATGAGGCCTGTTCACAAGCTTTTGTAAATTATAGCTCATAAACACTTCCTAGAGATGTACTAATTTTGCACAAAGATTCCTGAATTCTATCTACAGTAGTACTCCATAGCCAAAGACTCAACAGGATATTTTTCTGCAGAAATGGGATACAATAATTACCAAACTTTGGAAAAAAAACACTAATAAAGGAACCATGGTGCACAGGGACTCAGATTTCATAGGAAAAAATCAGTGATAAGCAAGGACTCATAAATTAGTAAGACACAAGAACTGATCAGGAGCAATGGGGAGGGTAATCTGGCAGGGATTGGAAGGAGAAAAGAAAATCAGACAAGATCAGTTCTTGTTCTTTAACAAATTTTCACTAAATCTTCATATAAAGACTGTGCCACTCTTTAAAACTACTTTAAAAAACCTTTCCCAGCATAGCATGCATTTCATTCTTGTGTAGCAGAACTCTAGTGGATTTATTAATACCCACTAGGTGTTCTGAGGTAATGAGGGATTTGGGCATCCTACCATAATTCAAAATGTTTGGTAATACAGACCCATTAGAAGCACCAAAATCAACTTTTCACACTGAGTTAGTGCAGAAAAGCTCTGCAGAGTGTAGAGACCACTCAGCCTGTAGCAGCAAGCCAACAATTCAGGGTGGCCTCCCAGGCCTTCTTGATCCAACCTTTAGCTGAAGTTAAAAAATTCATCATATTTGGCCTGTCACCACTCATTGTCATACACTAGTCTCTATGCCATGTTCCTGTGTGCTCTTGGCTGCACAGAAACGTACAAGGAGACTTAAACTGAATAAAACTTTTTAAGGCCATGATCACATAAATTGTAACCATAAATAACTTACAGCTGACAAATTAAGATAACACCAGCAATGGACAACTCTTCTGTAGTACTTGCAGAGTGGCAGTTTCCAAGCACTCATATGTGCTTCATCAGGTGTGGTAACAGAAGCTTATGCTTATAGTCTGAAGAGCTGGACTGAACAGCCTTAAGGAGACTATTTGGCAGAATTACTTCACATGAACAGCTGTTTAATACTTCTGTTTTGTTTAAATAAATAATGTATGCACAAAATCCCAGTATATAAGTATGTAATCTCATGAGAATTAGGAAGTCAGGCTTTCTAAAAGTGCTAGAACTAAGTTGTCTGTATAATCTCAACTCCTCTTACATATATGCATTAGAACTAAATGATTACATAATTATTTTCCATAAAGATGATTTGTGCTTATTTAATTGAGGACATAGAATTCAGAATGCACACTCAATGAGCAGCAATACAAGTTTGTCATATCTTCACTATTCTATGTGAGTATCTGTGATTTAATGTCAGTGCGCTAATCAAAACTTGGTTTTGGACAGACCTAATTATTGCTTCAAGGATTTTTCTGTTGTGCTCATTGGAGCATTTCACAAACAACTAAGAATTTATTTTTACATCTTCCCTAAAACCAAAGTAATTTTGACACTTTTTTTTTTTTCCCTGAGATATGGCAATCTAATTCACAGAAGTATTAAAATAAAAGTTTTTATAACATTTAGTATAAATAATTATTTATCATTAAGTGCTTCAATGTCAAATCTGAGTTGTATGTAGACTGAGTAGTGACACACATAATGCAACACAACAAAGATCCTTGTCCCCAGTTGTCAGTGTTGTCCATTACAGGTACCATGCAGAAGCACACTTCACACACAGCTGTTTTCCTATGATTGCCAAAATGTCAAGTTATTTGAATGCTAGAGTTAAATACAAAAGTGATTAAGTAAGGAAACCTTTATCACTTCATAAATTTTTAACATCAACCTTTGCTGTCCAGTGTGTTTTTTTGTTTTTTTTTAAATGTAGGATTTCTAACAAGAGCTCTCCTGTACAGTCTAATCCTTCACACAGGACAGGCTTTTGCTACAGACTCATAGGAGAAAATTCCTCTAATTTAATTTTGTTAGCACCTTTTTTTTTTTTTTTTTAAACCAGTTCTCTTTGTAGATGTAGTGGAGAACAGAAGGTAAATCAGGTTAGAAAAGATAGCTCTCAAACTCTGGCACCACTGGAAACAAGCTGTCTATTTTTATCCCTACTTTCTCTACATTCCCTGATTTTCTCTGGACTGATGGTAATTCAGCTTCTTTAAAACTATCTGAATAGTATTGTTTTTTGACTTTTGTTTTTTGACTGCTGTTGTAACAGTATGCGAAAAACAGTATGTTTTTTGACTGCTGTTGCTTCTGTCACTATAACGTATATACTCACCGTAACTGCTAGACTATCTCAAGCAAAATCAAATCTGAGTCTGGTTTAATCATACCTGAATAAAAAAGAAGACGTATTTTATTACTAGAAAATGTATTTAATGGATATCAGAGGTTTAAGAACTTTTTTTTCTCCCTGGAAAAGAGTGTTAAATTCTGAACTTTAGAGAAAGAAAGAACTTACTTCAATCTTGAGTAATGCAACTGATGTGCATTAGCAGTGGAGTTCTGCTGCTCGTGGTGGGGCAGTATCTGCTGATAAAGTATGTAAAATCAGAAAATAAGACAAAACAGAATGAACAATCAAAAACAGGGGAAATTTTGAAATGCTTTAGGGATGTATTAGTAGTATATGATAGTACTGATTTTTAACAACAACAAAAAAGATTTGTCATGGCAGTACTTCTTTTCCTGGTTTAAAGGTATGGTATTATACACGCTGGTGGCATAGGAAAATACCTCAGCGACTGGATCCTTGAAGGGGAACCTCCATTTGACCTTATAGAATTAGATCCCAACCGCTACGGAAAGTGGACGACCACAGAATTCACTGCAGCCAAAGCAAGAGAATCTTATGGTTTTAATAACATTGGTAAGAAGGCATTTTTAAAAATACTTTTATATCTTAAAAGTGTGTGAGGTGGTTTAAAACTAACCCTCTAGTCTGGTTCTCACTTATAAACGAGAAATAGGAACTTTCTGGACATATTTGAATAAAAAGTAGATAAAATAGGGTATTGGATACAAAAGAAAAATGACAAGTCTATATCATTCCATTTGCTTGCTAGATTAGGATAAAGTGTTCTGCACAAACTATTCTTTCTTCCATTTCTCTTCTTCACTCTGGCTGCTGCTGGGTGGTGGGTTTTTTTACATGGCTTTCACTGACCTTGGCTGAGACTCTTGTTACGGCTGAGTACATAGCAGCAGTGAGGCCTTCTCTGTTTTCTCTCTGGAGGGAGAGCTATTCCCTTGTTCTCCTGACCAGAGGGGTAGTGGAACAATTTGATGGGGTCTTTGTGTTGTTTCTGACTTGAAAATACTTGTAAATATATGTAAGTATATTTTGTACATATGCATTGTACTTTATGCTTTTAGTTTAGCTTGCATGTAAGTATAGCTTCACTTTGCTCCTAAACCTTCTGAGCTAGTCTAGTGACTTTATTCAACCCACCACAAAGTGTTTCATCAAAGCCTACCTCTAGGTTTCTCTGCTTATATATGTGTTTTATCTTGGTGATGACCTTCTGATATGCCATGGGGTTTGTTTTGGGCTTTTTCCCTCTGTCTAGTTGGTTACCCTAAGGAAGAAAGATTTGCTGGGAGACCAACAGAGAGAACCAGTGGGCTATATGATTTGCTGAAGTCAAAATGTTCAATGGGCTTTCATGCAGGATGGGAGCAACCTCATTGGTTCTACAAACCCGGAGATGAGACTGGATACAAGTAAATGAAAGATAACTTTTTAATCTTTTCCCCTGAGATAAATTGTCATGATAGCAAGAGCCAGATGAGTTACATTTAATGAGAAATATACATCTATTATTAATTTCAGCTCAAGGTATCTATTAGGCAGTTATTCCATTCTTGGCTTTGCCATAGTTTAGAATCCATTTCATTCTAATCATGCAGACATTTCAAAATACTCATCAAGATATCCTGTAACTCTGCTATGTTTAGGGAATCATACAGCAGTCTAGCTCAAAGGAGACGTTTTTTTGCCTTTTTTTGTACTGTGCTACTGATCAAATAATAACATTTTAATGGAAAAGCCCATTCCTTTTTTTTTTTTTTTTTTAATTTCCTCTGTCCACCCAATTACCTCCTTGCACCAGGGAACAAATATAAGTGTTTTTCACAGAGGTACTGAAGTCCCAGTGTAAGTGAGGCTTATGAAGGAATAAAGAGACACACAATGGTTCAGAAATAAAGCCTTTGACATGTTAAACTTAAATAAATTACTCATAAAAATTGCTGTAAATTTACACTTGACAGACTACTACTTCTTCTAACATTTGAACAGTTCACAGTTCATTGTACAAAATGGTTGATAAAATATCTCTTTCTGTTGTTAAAGAATTTTAATAATTAAGCTATGTTAGTCCAAGGAAAATGTTGGGTAAGCTGCCTACAATTAGGAGAGTATCTGTTTTGAATGATTATTAAACTGAAGAAACTGAAGACTACTTTTTGCTGGAAACAGCACCAAAAAAAAGTCTAAATAGTGTTTTATGTGTGTAAATGCTCTGTTTCAGACCCAGTTTTCGACGCACAAACTGGTTTGACCCTGTGGGTCGTGAGTATAAACAGGTTATGGAAAAAGTTGGTGTGATTGACCTGTCACCATTTGGCAAGTTTAGAGTAAGAGGCACAGATTCTGTTAAGCTGCTGGATCATCTATTTGCAAATGTTGTTCCAAAGGTAAATGGGACACTGATAACTCTTTTAATGTAGGACTTAGACAAGCAAGATGTGTTTCAGAAATTGAAAGTCAAGCATAATATTGCTGTATCTTTCAAATACCAAATACTTACATCCTTTGGAAGATTGCTGTGTCAGGAGATGTAATTCACTCTGTTAAGACCACAAGCAGTGGAGCAACCACAACTAAAGGTGCATTTTGGCACAGAAAATTGAATCGGAGAATGGTTGAGGTTGGAAAGTGACCTCTGTAGGTCATCTTGTCCAAGCATTTCACTTGTAGCTCATTGCCTAGGATTAATTCTGTCTATATGGCTTGTGAGTATCTCCAAGGATGAACACTCTACCATCTCTTGGGGTAACCTTTCCCTCTGCTTAGATGCCTTTGCAGCTGAAGATGTTCCCTTACATTCAGTCAGAAACTCCTGTGTTTCAAATCTTTGTCTAAAGAAGTCCAAGTGGCTCTCACCTTGAAGTGTTTGACAGCAGTAAATAGTAGAATAGCTTGGCAACTGCCTGCCTTTGCCTGTGCTGTACTGCAGTAGCTTGAGTCAAGAGTGGAGCAATGGAAGGTGCTCCTACCCCACAACAGCTGAATGACCTATTCTTGCTGGATACCCAAGGGAGCAGTTTTGCTGTGGTTTGGTTTTGTTGGTTTTTTTTTTCCCCTCAAATATGTCATGCTTATTTTCCATCCCCTCACAATAGCTCTGTTTTACAGCTGGCTGTCTGGAGCTGACAGGGTTGTAAGTGCTCAGGATACTCAGCTTTCCAAAAGTGTGGCTTCTCAGAATTTGATTTTGTTTTCAAAGCTGGCATACTGTTACAAACTACTCCAGATTTCTTATTTGTGGTCTTCAGCTGGTAGTAGTGCTCCCTGAGTCCTTTCATGTTCCTGCTTGGCCAAACATTCTCATGTAGTGTCTTTGACTTCAGAGATAAACCTCCAGCAAAGTTGTTTCTTTCTAGCATACTATAGAGATGCGATTTGCTCATTTCATGTCAGAATTTCTTTTTTTTTTTTTCTGTAGATGATGGTTTTATCTGCTTCAGACACCAGAGGGAGGAAGTATGAGGAAATAGTAAACTGAGGCTGTAATTTTGAAGTTAGCTAACTTCTCAGAGGTCAGAGCCAACTGAATGAGAAGGCTCTACACAAGAATGGTATCCTATAGGTTTAGGAGAAAGACGAACCTGAATTGCCACGTAGTCAAAACAATTTGCCTTCTTTCTAGATTGGGCTAGAGGTAAGGTAACTGTGTCATCAGTGGGCATGGATACTTACATGATAGAGAAAAAAAGCAAGATTAAGTAGGAAATTATTAGAACAAAGTGATTGTGTTCTATGGAGTTTAATCAGTGTTATGAAGGGGGAAAAAGAAAGATAGATTACAAATAGCATATGAGTCCACTTAAAAATCCATAATTCACAGCAACTGGTTATTTAATCCATCTGACTTTTGATACCATTGACGTTTGTCTGCATCATAAAATAATTCAGTGAAGTTACTGGACATACATTTGTATCACAACCAGGTTGACTCTGACTGGCATGAGATCCCAAAATCTCAACTATGTGCCTGTATTATGCTAGTGCTTATATTAATGCAACCTTGAGAAAAAATGTTAGTACTCGCAATATTTTTCTTTTTTTCTTATTCATTGTCCAGAATATGGGCACTAAGTGATTGAAAAAGTCCTTATGAAAGGAGAATGAAGTAAAAGAGACTAGTTTCTGCCTCTGAACCAGATCAGAGCAACACTGTGGAACATTAATATTTATGCTTTTATTAATTATATCTGTATGAACATGTATGTATTTTATGGTCACAACCAAGTAACTGTTACTTGAAATTTTGCCTCTAAAGAGGCAGATTAAAATGTACAGAGATATAGATTCACAGTGTGCAACTAGATAAAACATAAAAGCATACATAAATCAGTGCCACAAAGCAGAAGCCAACTCAGGATTTCTTTCTTTAAAGTACAGGACAGAATATGTGTTATTGTTCTGAGATCTGAAAGCCTTATTCACATGGTTGAAAGGGAATATTTAGATCAATAACACACATAGAATTTTTTTGTTCTGATAAGAGAACAAACTAATGTTGATTGAATTTACATTGAAACAACATTCTTAAATCAAATTTAGCCTAAGAACACCTTGTCTAACACAATTAACAAATATTTGTAAAGGTCTTGATTGAATTAAAAAATTCTGCAAAGAAAAATTCGCAGTTTCCACTGTAAAGCGTAAGTTTGGCCAGTTGTATATCTGTCTGCTTCTCTTATATCATAGCAGAACAAACATAAAACATTTGTTTTCTGAAGTGAAGGCATGTTTCCATTTCATAATGTTTCAGAATTCCAGAGTTTTATTTTTCATTGTAAATTATTGCATGATTTAATCTGTAGGTGGGTTCCACTAATATAAGCCATATGTTAACACCGAGAGGAAAAGTTTATGCTGAGCTAACAGTCTCTCAACTGCCTCCTGGAGAGTTTATGCTTGTAACTGGATCAGGATCAGAACTCCATGATCTCAGGTTAGTTTATTTTTTATACACTAAGTACACAGTACTGTACAGTCACATTACAATAGAAACATTTATGCTATGTGCCAAATTCTTAATAATTACTTAACCTGTCACTGAGTTAATGAGAATTCTACTTATTTATTGATTTCAGTTTCTTAGAAACTCAACTGATTTGAAACCTGAAGTATAAGCAGTTGCATATTGAATTATTGAGGATGTTAAAAAATGCAGAATTTACTGATAGTTAGGAACTACGCTTTAATGGGGCAGTCCTTGTATCATTATTGAACCTATTCTTGTTTGGCATTGTATGATGGAACACAGCATGGTTGTTCCTTTCTGTGTTTTCTCTTATGCAAAGAAGAAAATCGGCTTTAAACATGGATGAAGTCAGAGGCACTGACCTGACCAATAGAGATAGGTAATGCAGAAAATGCTTTGGTCTCTGAGGTCACAAAGTGAAACCACAGAAAGAAAGGAAGTAGAAACAGGATGACTTCATTAAAATGCTTTACATAGATGAGCATTAGAAGTGACATTTTTATTGATATAGCAGCTATACATACATGCTGAGAAAATCAATATTTCTTATTGCAGATCACAGAATCAGAATATTAAAGGTAGGAAGGGACCTCTGGAGAACACTGAGTCCAACCTCTCTGCCAAGGCAGAATTATCTAGGGTAGCTTTCACATGAATGCATCCAGGCTGGTTTTGAAAGGAGACTCTACAACCTCTCTGGCAGCCTGTTCCAGTGCTCTGTCACACTCACTATAAAGAAGTTTCTCCTCATGTTGAGGTGAAACCTTTTGCGTTCCAATTTGTAGCCATTGCTCCTTGTCTTATTGCTGCTGACCAGCAAAACGAGATTGGCTCCATCCACTTGACACCCACCCCTCAGATATTTGTACACATTGATCAGACCTCTTCTCAGTCTTCTCTTCTTCAGACTAAACAGCCCCAGGGCTCTCAATCTCTCTTTGTAGAAGAGATGCTCAATATTCCTCAATCATTCTTATGGCTCTCTGCTAGACTATCTCCAGCAGGTCCCTGTCTCCCTTTGAACTGGGGAGCCCAAAACTGGACACAGTATTCCAGGTGTGGTCTCACCAGGCAAATCAGCTACTGAAAATGAGTAAGTCATAAAAGGTTCACGCTTGCTACTCCAACACACAGTGAACAAAGTACTGTTCCATAACAATCCCTTGGGAATTGGTAGGACCATTGGCACATTCAGGAACAAATGGCAGAATTGGATTTACTTTTACAGAATTTGTGCAGTCCTGTTTGCTGCTGCCCTGTGCTTGATATATTTTAACAGTGCTTTACAATGTAGTACTTTGTAAGATTTAAAAATATACTAGTAAGTACTCTAGTAAGAAAAGAACAAGCTTGGGTGTACATTTCTGCTGACACAGGAATTTATTTTGAAAACTCTTACATTTGTTGTGTTCGTTCCTTACTCTTGTTATTACCACTTTCTGGATCCAAAAGCAAATCTGTGTTCAGTCCCATGAGATCAGCTCTCTTGATTCCGAGACTTTCTTATTTTGAAAATACTGTTCCACCCATTTAAATTTTATCATTTCCTGACTGTAACCCACATGCCCAGAAAATGCTGTTTGGCTTCAGTGATGCATTTGACTATCTAATGTATCAAGTATTTCCATTGCTTTTTGAGAAGATGTGGGACTGGGAGCTGCCGTGAGGATGCGTACTAACAAAAGATGATTCCTTTTAAAATTTTATCTAAATAATTTTCATTAAAAATCTTAATATCAATGTTGTGTTTTATGTGCAGATGGATAGAAGAGAAGATAATGAGATGTGGATACAAAGTTGAAATAGAAAACATCACAGATGAGATAGGAGTACTTGGTGTAGCAGGTCCATACGCACGACAGGTCCTCCAGAAGTTAACGAATGAGGATCTGAGTGATGATTCATTTAAGTTTCTCCAGTCTAGACATCTGAAACTTTCTGATATTGCCGTTACTGCCATTAGAATATCTTACACAGGTAAGGAATAGAGAAAAGAACCCTTAAGGAAAGAGACAATGATTAAAGTAATAACTGTAACTAAAATTATGTTGGAAACTGTATCTCATCATGTATGCAGGAGCAAAAGGTTCATTGCATTTTATGTACATATGTGTGAGGAAATGTAGTACATTGATTTTCAAATCTGATATTTTCAGAGTCTGTGCTGGGTTTTCCAAAACTTTTTTCTCTAGAATACCCTATAGTGTAAATATTTATTTTACAGAACAAAAGGCCAGTTCTGATAACCTCTGTGGTATTTGCTGCAAAACCAACGTCAAGAATTGGTTTTGGATTACCATATACTACTGTTTGTCAAGTGCCTTGAAAATTTAACACATTAGTGCTGAGTATTTGGTTTTTCTCAGTTACTTTTTATTTTCACTTGTACTTATGCCCATCTCTACTGCAGTAGATTGAATTCACAGCATTCTGAAGCAGCTGAACTAATTGTAATTTAGATTATATTTATGTTGTGCTAAATATGATACAATAACTTTCAGCTTACTTACACTTGTTATGTCATCATTTGTTTGCAATGCCCTTAATCTTCATCTCTCATTGTAACTTCATCACGTGATCTTTCATTATTGCTTATTATGATTTTCCACACGGATTTCAGTTAGAGGAGTAGTACCACTGCTTAAGATCTAGAACATAAGTCTTCTGGACATTCTTTCAGAGAATTAGTCTTCCTATATGATAATCAGAACTTGACTTTGAATATGAATTAACACTTAGAGCATTGATCTCCATCAAGGACTGCATTTATTAGGATTTTTTCATTGATGACCTCATGAAAACATTAGTCTTTTTTGTATAACAGGTGAATTGGGCTGGGAGCTCTACCATAGAAAAGAAGATTCTCTAGCTCTTTACAGTGCAATCATGGAAGCTGGCCAAAAAGAGGAAATTGACAACTTTGGAACATATGCTCTGAATGCCTTAAGGCTGGAAAAGGGTTTCCGAGCCTGGGGCGCAGAGGTCAGGAAATGCAACTTCTTTATTCTTATCTCTGTTTATTATGACATTATGAATCATTGAGCTTTTAGTCAGAGTTAGCATATAGGCTATTTATTCTAATTTCTTAATTTAGCATGAAAATAAAATTTCTCTTGACCAGGAAAAGCTGCTATAATTCTGAATAGTGTATGTTCTAAATAAAAATAACTAGTATATTTCATTGCACCACTGGCAAACAGACATTTATTTTGATTCACTAATGTTTTCGCTCTTGTATATAACAAAATTATGAGGGTTTTGCTAAGCTCTAGAGTTTTGAAATCAAAGGTTTGGATGATAAATCCTAAAAATGTTTTATTTCTGTAATAAATATGAGAGGCAATTATTCTTACTTAAGAAGGTGTTTTGAACTTTATAATTTCCTGTTGGCTTATTTCTGCTGAAGTTTTTCATTCACGATAGAGAACTACTCAGGGCACTCAGAGAATTCAGAAAGAATCAGGTTAATTTCTGCTTACTTGAAATTTTTCCTTATTCCTTTGGAAATTAAGGAACTCAAGAAGCTGAAATAGTGGCCATTTAGGGGTGCTTTGCCCCCCACCTTGTAGTAATTCTTTTACCTCTTGCTTCAAATGCTGCCTAAGAAGTCGTTCTCCCTACACCTAACTGAAAGGTAGTGAATAAAATTTGCTTTGCTTTTTATTTTACTCTCCAGCTACACACTGTCCTCTCTGTCACAGCAGACATTCTGTTGTGTTGCAATTAATGTACATAGCCCAGTTACTCAATCTGCTGCAGGTTTTTGGCAAAAAAATCCCGTTTCTTACATAAATGTGTTTACTTTGTGTATTGAAATTTAGATGAATTATTGACCTATCTCTATGTTAGGCATAATTACAGATAGTTCTGTTGAAATTACATAAATGGAAGCTTATAGCTTATCCAAATAAAAGTTGCACATGTGCAATGTAGAAGACATTGATACAGGAGCAAATAGGATGCATAGCACAAATCAAGCCCCCAATCCAAAACCTGTGGTGATCCATCATGTATGTGATGAGTGAATTTGTATTTTTCAACAGATGAACTGTGACACTAATCCCTTGGAAGCTGGACTGGAATACTTTGTAAGGCTAAACAAGGTATGTCTTAGTATTTTCAAAGTGTTCTATGATATCCAAGGTTATTTCAAAAGGAAAAATGTTATTATCTGTAAAATAAAATAGGTTTAGAAAAAGAACTAAGCAACTGTAAGAATACATATAAGTACTTTGTAAGTACTGATATATTTAAAGAGTTTAATATTTTCCCATGTTTCTTGCTACACTTCAAGAAGTTGCAAGTGCTAA
>VWZI01018352.1:0-11183 GCA_013396835.1 Psilopogon haemacephalus | reverse complement strand
CTGTGCCATAGGCAGGGACACCTCCCACCAGAAGAGGTCACCCAAGGCCTCACCCAACCTGGCCTCAAATACCTCCAGGGAGGTTGTGGAGCACAGAAGCACAGAATGTGATCAAAAGAGCACATTCTGTGCTTCTGTGCTCCACAACCTCCTTGGGCAACCTGTGCCAGTGTCTCACTACCCTCCCTGCAAACAATTTCCTCCTAACATCCAGTTTCAATCTCCCCTCTGACACTTCAAACCCATTCCTCCTCATCCTCTCATTAGAAGACTTTGTCAATAGTCCCTCCACAGTCCTCCTGGAGCTTCTTCCAGATCCTGGAAGGCCACTCCAAGGTCTCCTGGAAGCCTTCTCTTCTCCAGGTTGCAGAGCACCAAAACTCTCAGCCTATGTTCAGAGCAGAGGTTCTGAAGCTCTCTCAGCATCTTGGTGGCCTCCTCTGCACTGGCTCCAACACTTCCACGTCCTTCTGCAGCTCTGCTGGGGGCTGCAGAGCTGCAGACAGTGCTGCAGGTGGGGTGTGAGGAGAGCAGAGCAAAGGGGCAGAATCACCTCCCTTGCCCTGCTATCAACACTTCTCTTGACCAGCCCAGAAATTTAAGACATTAGATCCTAGCACTGCCAAGTCACCACTAAACTACATCCCTTCAGCACCACATCTACACAGCTTTTCAACCCTTTCAGGGGTGGTGGCTCCACCACTGCCTCAGGCAGCCTGTTCCAGAGCTTGGCAGCCCTTTTGAGGAAGAAACTGTGGCTCATGCCCAGCCTAAACCTCCTCTGGTTCACCTTGAGGCCACTTCCTCTTGTTCTGTTACTTACTCCCTGGGTAGAAGATGTCAACCCCCACCAGGTCAACCCTCACCTCTTGGCTCAGAAGCTTTTCTGGGGAGATCCCAGTCCCCAGTTCCTGTACTGTAACTGTCCCTGGTGTTCCAGCAAAACAACCTCAGCTTGTAAGCTTGGGGTACAGGCACTTTGCAACCCTGATCTCAAATAGCTCTGCTAAGTCCTCTAGGATGACAATAGCTTGGCTTTGGGGTTGATGGCTTTGCTTTGCTGGGAGCAAGGATCCCAGAAACTAAGATGTCCTCCTTGAACATCCAAGGAAGAACTTCTTTCCTGTGAGGGTGACAGAGCTCTGCAACAGGCTGCCCAGAGAGGCTGTGGAGTCTCCATCTCTGGAGTGATTCCAAACCTGCCTGGAGCCATCCTGGGACCAACACCTTTGTGGGTGCCATGGGCAGAGGCATTGAGTGCAGCCTCAGCAAGTTTGCTGAGCACCCCAAGCTGTGTGGTGCAGCAGCCAGGCTGGAGGGCAGGGATGGCATCCAGAGGGACCTGCACAGGCTGCAGAGGTGGGCACAAGACAACCTCAGGAGGTTCTACAAGGCCAAGTGCAAGGTCCTGCAGCTGGGTCAAGGCAATGCCAAGGACCAATCCAGGCTGGGCAGGGACTGGCTGGAGAGCAGCCCTGAGGAGAGGGACTTGGGGGTGCTGGGGGAGGAGAAGCTGAAGATGAGGCAGCAGTGTGCACTTGCAGGGCAGAAAGGCAAGCAGAGGCTGGGCTGCAGCAGGAGCAGTGTGGGCAGCAGGGCCAGGGAGGTGATTCTGCCCTTCTGCTGTGCTCTGCTGAGAGCCCACCAGGAATAGTGCATCCAGTGCTGGAGCCCCTGGGACAAGAGGGATGTGGAGATGCTGGAGGTGTGCAGAGAAGGGCCATGAGGATGCTGAGAGGGCTGCAGGTGACCTTCTTGTGGCCTTCCAGGATCTGAAAGGGGCTACAAGAAAGCTGGGGAGGGACTTTTTAGGCTATGAGGGAGTGACAGGACTAGGGGGAATGGAGCAAAACTGGAGGTGGGGAGATTGAGATTGGATGTGAGGAGGAAGTTGTTGAGCATGAGAGTGGTGAGAGGCTGGAATGGGTTTCCCAGGGGGGTGATTGGAGCCACATCCCTGGAGGAGTTTGCAGCCAGGCTGGCAGAGGCTGTGGGCAGCCTGCTCTAGGGTAGGGTGTCCCAGGGCATGGCAGAGGGGTTGGAACTGGCTGCTCCTTGTGGTCCCTTCCAACCTTGACTGATTCTATTCTGGTTCTATTCTATGGGCAGCCTGCTGTGGGTGAGCCTATTTTAGCACAAGAGGTGAACTAAGTGATTCCCAAAGATCTCTTCCAACACCAATCATGCTGGGAATCTGAGTTTCCTAGTAGCAGCTACACAGATGATGGAAATGAGATGGAAATGAGGTTGGAGATGATCTCCTATAGGGAATTCTTGATAGAACAAGTGGGAACGGCCTCAAGCTGCCACTGGGTAGGTTTAGACTGGACATTAGGAAACATTTTGGTCAGGCTCTGGAACGGGCTGCTCAGGGAGGTAGTGGAGTCACCCACCCTGGCCAATGCCATTCTGGGGTGGATTAGAAGGGCTGTGTTTAGTAGGTTGAGAGAGGTTCTCCTACCATCCACCCCTTCACTCTGTCCTGGTGAAGTCTATTCTGGGGTACTGTCTCCAGTTCTGGGTCCCACAGTTCAAGAAGAACAGAGAGATGCATGAGAGAGTCCAGCACAGAGCCACAAAGATGATGAAGGAAGTCGAACATCTTCCTTATGAGGAGAGTCTGAGGGAGCTGGGGCTGTGTTGCTGGGAGAGGAGGAGACTAAAGGGTGACCTCATTCATGTTTATAGATATGTGCAGGGTGAGTGGCAGGAGGCTGGAGCCAGGCTCTGCTGGCTGATGCCCAATGAGAGGACAAGGGGCAATGGGTGGAAGCTGAGGCATAGCAGGTTCCATGTGAACCTGAGGAAGAATTTTTTTTCACTGTGAGGGTGACAGAAGACTGGAACAGGCTGCCCAGAGCAGGTTATGGAGTCTCCCTCTTTAGAGATATTCAAGAACTGTCTGGATGCATTCCAGTGTGATCTGCTCTGGGTGATCCTGCTCTGGCAGGGGGGCTGGACCAGATGAGCTTTGGAGGTCCCTTCCAGCCCCTGACATTCTGTGGCTGCTCCCTCCCTGGAGGTGTTCAAGGCCAGGCTGGATGAGGTCTTGAGTGTCCTGTTCTAGTGGGAGGTGTCCCTGCCTATGGCACAGGGGGGTTGGAACTGGATGAGCTTTAAGGTCTCTTCCAACCTAAACCATTCTATGATTCTATGATTCTGTGATTCTGTGATTCTGTGGTTCTGTGATCCTGCTGTGGCAGGTGGGCTGGACCAGATGAGCTTTGGAGGTCCCTTCCAGCTCCTGACTTTCTGTGATTCCATGATTCTATATGTTTAAAAGTCGTTTGGATGTGATGCTTGGGGATATGGTTTAGAGTGAACATTTTAGAGCAGGGATATGGTTGGACTTGGTGATCCTGAGGGGCTTTGCCAACCTGAATGTTGCTGTGATGCTGTGAGAAGGTACTAGGAGGCAAATAACCTTGAACCACAGAATCACAGAATGTCAGGGGTGGGAAGGGACCTCCAAAGCTCATCCAATCCAACTCCCCTGCCAAAGCAGCATCTCCCCAGCCAGATCACACAGGAACACATCCAGGCAGGGTTGGAATATCTCCAGAGAGGGAGACTCCACAACCCATCCTGGGCAGCCTGTGCCAGGCTTCTGTCACCCTTACAAGGAAAAAAATCCTCCTTGTGTTTAAATGAAACTTTCTAAACCTCAGCTTCCACCCAGGGTGCAGGTGTCAAGTGGCTAAGGTAAATTATTTTTGGTGGTCAGCAGCAATAAGCCAAGGAGCAAAAGCTACAAACTGGAACAGAGAAGGTTTCACTGCCATTGGAATGGGCTGCCCAGGGAAGTGGTGGAGTCCCCATCCCTGGAGGTGTTCAAGCAGAGCCTGGATAGGGAACTCAGTGCCATTGGCTAGGGCTGGATGCCAGGTTGGACTGGATAAGCTTGGAGGTTTCTTCCAACTTGGCTTTATTCTATTCTATTATGTTCTGTTCTGTTCTATGCTACTCTATTCTATCCTATTATGTTCTATTCTATTCAATTCTGTTCTGTTCTATTCTATTCTATTCTATTCTATTCTATTCTATTCTATTCTATTCTATTCTATTCTATTCTATTCTATTCTATTCTATTCTATTCTATTCTAATCTACTCTGTTCTATTTTATTCTTGTTCTATTCTATTCTATCCTATTCTTGTTCTATTCTATTCTATCCTATTCTTGTTCTATTCTATTCTCTTCTACTCTATCCTATCCTATTCTATTCTGTTCTATTCTATTCAATTCTGTTCTGTCCTATTCTATTCCATTCTACTCCCATTCTATTCTGTTCTATCCTATTCCATTCCATTCTATCGTATTCTATTCTGCTCTGCTCTATTCTATTCTATTCTATTCTATTCTATTCTATTCTATTCTATTCTATTCTATTCTATCCTATCCTGTTCTGTTCTATTCTATTCTATTCTATTCTATTCTATTCTATTCTATTCTATTCTATTCTATTCTATTGTATTCTACTCCATTCCATTACATTCTATTCCATTCTATTCCATTCTATTCTGCTCTACTCTATTCCGTTCTATTCTATTCTTGTTCTATTCTATCCTATTCTGTTCTATTCTATTAAATTCTGTTCTCTCCTATTCTATTCCATTCTACTACCATTCTATTCTGTTCTATTCTGTTCTATCCCATTCCATTCCATTCTATCGTATTCTATTCTGCTCTACTCTATTCTGTTCTATTCTATTCTATTCTATTCTATTCTATTCTATTCTATTCTATTCTATTCTATTCTATTCTATTCTATTCTATTGCCCCTTGCCCTGTCATTGTGCACCCTCTCATCATTGAACATCAGCTTTGAGGGGAACAGGGACAATGAGGGCACTCATTACCTCTAGGGTGGCACAAACCCACCAAAGCCCCCATCAGAAACCTCCCTTGGCAGCCTGTGCTGAACTGAGCCCCCTCCCAGCAGCTCCAGCCATGCCTCTGGACCCTCTGCTGCTCTTCTTTGCCTTCGGTTCCTTTAGATGGCACCATCCTCCTGCGCTGCTGCTGTGCTGGAGCTCATCTCCATTAGTATTCACCCTGGAAAAAAAAAAAAAAAAAAAAAAGAAAAAAAAAGGAAGATTCTTTNAAAAGGAAGATTCTTTCATTCCAGAGCTGCAGGGAGCGAGGTGGTAATTGAGATGCTGGAAGCATCTCTACTCGGCACTGCTCAGGCCACTCCTTGAGTGCTGTGGCCAGTTCTGGGCCCCCTCAATTCAAGAGAGATGTTGAGGTGCTGGAAGGTGCCCAGAGAAGGGTAGCAAGGCTGGGGAGGGGCCTGGAGCACAGCCCCAAGAGGAGAGGCTGAGGGAGCTGGGGGTGTGCAGCCTGCAGAAGAGGAGGCTGAGGGCAGAGCTCATTGCTGTCTGCAGCTACCTGAAGGGAGGTTGTAGCCAGCTGGGGTTGGGCTCTGCTCCCAGACACCCAGCAACAAAACGAGGGGACACAGCCTCAGTGCTTTCTTTTCTCAGCCTGTAGTCTAATTTCTCATTCAAATCCTCCAATTAGTTCAAAACAGCACAGAGGACAAACATTCAAATGAGATGTTTGCAGCAGGATACCTCTGGAGTTTGGGTGGCCAGAAGGATGTGCACCCTGGAGAGAAGGCTCCAGGAGGAGGCTCAGGGCAGACCTCATTGCTGTCTACAACTACCTAAAGGGAGGTGGTAGCCAGGTGGGGTTGGGCTCTGCTCCCACACAACCAACCAAAAAAGAAGGGACACAGCCTCAAGTTGTGCTAGAAGAGGTCTAGGCTGGATGTGAGGAGGAAGTTGTTGGCAGAGAGAGTGATTGACATTGGAATGGGCTGCCCAGGGAGGTGGTGGAGTCCCCATCCCTGGAGGTGTTGAAGAAAAGCCTGGATGGGGCACTTAGTGCCATGCTCTAGTTGATTGGATAGGGCTAGGTGATAGGTTGGACTGGATTATGTTGGAGGTCTCTTCCTCCAGGCTGCTGGTGTTTTGGCAGGATGCTTGAGGCTGACTTTTGTGTCTCCAGGGCAGCCCTGGGGGATGAGGTTCATAGAATCATAGAATGATAGAATGGTTTAGGTTAGAAGGGACCTCAAAGCTCAGCCAGTTCCAACCTCCCTATCTCATAGGCAGGGACACCTCCCACTAGATCAGTTTGCTCATAACCACATCCAACCTGGTCCTCAACACCTCCAGGGAGGTTGTGGAGCACAGAAGCACCGAATGTGATCGAAGATCAAAAAGCACATTCTGTGCTTCTGTGCTCCACAACCTTCCTGGGCAACCTGTGCCAGTGTCTCACCACCCTCAGTGCAAACAACTTCCTCCTCACATCCAGTTTCAATCTCCCCTCTGCCAGTTTAAACCCATTCCTCCTCATCCTGTCTCAACAAGACCTTGTCAATAGTCCCTCCCCAGCCCTCTTGCAGGCCCCTTTCAGACACTGGAAGGCTACCATAAGATCATGCACACCACATTCTGGGTGCTCTTCAGAGGTCTGAGGTGTGACTGGTCCTCCTTCTAGCTGGATGCTTTGGGAAAGCCTCCTGGGAACAAAAGGATTAAAGTGAGAATTTGGACCATTATAGATGGGACTGATCTGCAAGAACCACCCTCACCTGAATTAATGGCACCTTTGTCATCCCCTGGAGTCCCACCCTGCATCCAAAAGTCAGCAAAACCCAAATTCTCCTTTTGCAAATCCCAATTCCATTGGGAACAGGCTGGGAATGTTGCTCACTTCTGCAGAGCACCTGCAGCACCATCAGCACCAGGATCCATGTGGCAGAGCTTCAGTCGTGCCTGGTCAGATGAAAGCAGAAACGTGGTCAGATGAAAGCAGAAACAGCAGAACAAGAGGATGAAAGTGAGAATTTGGACCATTATGGATGGGACTGATCTGCAAGAACCACCCTCACCTGAATTAATGGCACCTTTGTCATCCCCTGGAGTCCCACCCTGCATCCAAAAGTCAGCAAAACCCAAATTCTCCTTTTGCAAATCCCAATTCTAGGGAACAGGTTGGGAATGATGCTCACTTCTGCAGAGCACCTGCAGCACCATCAGCACCAGGACCCATGTGGCAGAGCTTCAGTCATGCCTGGTCAGATGAAAGCAGAAACAGGAGGTATGGAACTAATCTCTTTCCAGTGGTGCCCTGTGACCTGGCAAGGGACAAAGCACACAAACTGGGACACAGCAAGTTCCACCTCAACAGGAGGAGACAATTCTTTACTGTGAGGGTGATGGAGCACTGGGACAGGCTGCATCCTGTGATTCTGTGTGACCTCCAGAGCTTGAGTTCAACCTCCCCCTGCCAAAGCAACATCATCCAGGGCAGATCACACAGGAATGCGTCCAGGTGGGTTTGGAAAGGTTCCAGAGAAGAAGAATCCACAGCCTCTCTGGGCAGGCTCACAGGATGTCAGGGGCTGGAAGGGACCCAAAGAGATCATTGACTCCAACCTCCCTGCTAGAGCAGGACCAGACAATCTAGCTCAGGTCACACAGGAACACATCCAGACAGGCTACAAAAGGTTCCAGTGAAGGAGACTCCACAACCTCTCTGGACAGCCTATGCCACTGCTCTGGGACCTTTCTAGTCAAGAAGTTGCCTCTTGTCTTGAGCTGCAACCTCCTGTGCTGCAGCTTCCACCCATTGCTCCTTGTCCTATCACAGGGAGCAAGTGAGAGAGAGTTCTATGTCCCTCTTCAACTGGGGGGCACAGGACTGGACACAGTACTCCCGATGCAGCCTCAGCAGGGACCATAGAATCTCTTTCAGGTCACACAGGAACACATCCAGACAGGCCTCAGAAGGCTCTAGAGAAGGAGACTCCACAACCTCTCTGGGCAGCCTGCTCCAGGGCTCTTTAACCCTCACTGCAAAGAAGTTTCTCCTCATGCAGAGCTGAAACCTTCTCTGCTCCAGTTTGTAGCTGCTGCTTCTTGGCTTTTTGCTGCTGACCACCAAAGAGAGCTTGGCCCCAGCCACTTGACACCCACCCCTCAGAGATCTGTACAGATGGATCAGATCCCCTCTCAGCCTTCTCTTCTCCAGACTAAACAGCCAGGGAAGTGCTATGGGTGCTGCTACCTGCAGTCATTGCAATCCTAACAGACAGCAGGATGCTGGGCAGGGAAGAAGAGAAGGGTCATGGTTTCATTTGTAGAATCAAATCAAATGTTTCAAAACAATTTTTTGTTGTTGTTTAAACTCTGCTGAACCCCTTAAAAACTGAAAACGTGGAAAAACAATCTTATTTGACATTCAAATTTAGGGAAAAGTGGGAATCCTGCATCCCTGAGTCTTTTCCCCGGCAACTTTTCCCCTCACTCTGGTATTTTCTTTTGGCTTCCACGTTGGAATTAAAAGAGATTAATCCTTCCAGCCAGCAGAAGATGATTTTGCCTGATGTGCCTTCTCTCTGCCTTCCCCAACAGGTGATGTGTTCCCGTTTTTGTTTCTTTTTTTTTGGGGGGGGGCTGATCCTTGGCTGCTCTGCAACAAAGGAGCAGCAGGGAATTTGCGGGGTCAACCCAAATCCCTTGTTCTGCCCAGCCTGCTCCCAGCCCCCAGGAGTTTCAGCCTTGTTCAGGCTTTTAGAAGTGCAAATAATCTCTCTAAAGGGGGTTGAAACCAGATCAAGTGATGGGGCAGGATCTCTCCCCATGAAGCCTGGGAGAGCACAGGGCTGTCCTGGTTAAGAGCTTTTCCCATCTCCTTTGGTTTGATTTTCCTCACCTGTTTTTAGAATCATAGAATCATAGAATGGTTTAGGTTGGAAGGGAGCTCAAAGCTCAGCCAGTTCCAACCCCCCTGTGCCATAGGCAGGGACACCTCCCACTAGAACAGGTCATCCAAGGCCTCATTCAGCCTGGCCTTGAACACCTCCAGGGAGGGAGCAGCCACAACCTCCCTGGCCAACCTGTGCCAGTGTCTCACCACCCTCACTGTGAAGAATTTCCTCCTAACATCCACTTTCAATCTCCCCTCTGACAATTTAAACTCATTCCTACTCCTCCTGTCATTACCAGCCCTTGTCTGTAGTCCCTCCCCAGCCTTCCTGTAGCTCCCTTTCAGATTCTGGAAGGCTACTTTAAGGTCTCCTGGAAGCCTTCTCTGCAGAGGCTGCAGAACCTCTGCTGTGAGGACAGGCTGAGAGAGTTGGGGCTCTGCCAGTGTCTCACCACTCTCACTGTGAAGAACTTCCTCCTAACATCCAGTTTCAATCTCCCCTCTGCCAGTTCAAACCCATCCCTCCTCATCCTGTCTTTATAAGACCCTGTCAATAGTCCCTCCTCAGCCTTCCTATAGCACCATTCAGATCCTGGAAGGCTACTCTTAGGTCTCCTGGCAGCCTTCTCTTCTCCAGGCTACACAGCCCCAACCCTCTCAGCCTGTCCTCAGAGCAGAGGTGGTGAAGCCTCTGCAGAGAAGGCTTCCAGGAGACCTTACAGTAACTTTCCAATATTTGAAGGGGGCCTATAGGAGGGCTGGGGAGGGACTATTGACAAGGTCTTGTTGAGACAGGATGAGGAGGAATGGGTTTAAACTGGCAGAGGGGAGATTGAAACTGGATGTGAGGAGGAAGTTGTTTGCAGTGAGGGTGGTGAGACACAGGCACAGGTTGCCCAGGGAGGTTCTGGAGAACAGAATCACAGATATCACAGAATCAAAGATCACATTGGGTGATTCTGTTCTTCACAACCTCCCTGGAGGTGTTCAAGGCCAGGTTGGCTGAGGCTTTGAGTGACCTGTTCTAGTGAGATATGTCCCTGCCTATGGCACAGGGGGGTTGGAACTGGCTGAGCTTTGAGGTCTCTTCTAACCTAAACCATTCTATCATTCTATGAACCTCACCCCCCAGGGCTGCCCTGGAAAGCACCAAGGGCAGCCTCAAGCATCCTGCCAAAACACCAGCAGCCTGGAGGAAGAGACCTCCAAGCTCATCCAGTCCAACCTAGCACCCAGCCCTAGCCAATCAGCTAGAGCATGGCACTGAGTGCCCCATCCAGGCTTTTCTTCAACACCTCCAGGGGTGGTGACTCCAGCACCTCCCTGGGCAGCCCATTCCAATGAGGTTTCTTCCAACCTAACCCATTCTATGACTCTATGATTTTAAAATGGATCCTCAATACATTCTGGGCTCAGGAAAATGGGAATTGTCAGCAGTTACTGATGCTGTCATGGTTCTGGCTGTCATTAAAAGCATGAATCAGCCCCGGGATAGGTGATGCAAATGGGCCAGGGTGTGGGGGACACACACACCCCCACCCCAATGTGTCACTCAAACTGGGTCTGTTTCCCTTGTGTGATGAGAGCAAAGGGTCCCACCTGTGGAGCAGCACCGGCAGGACACCTCCTGCCACCCAGCCAGGCTGGGTAAGCATTAAAATATAGATGTTTTTTTTTGACCAACAAATCCCCAAACCCCACTGACAAGGCAACCACAGCAGCAGCCAGCTCGGCGACCCCGCACGAGTCTCCTTTATTCCCCCTCCGCCTTTTGTTCCCCTCCAGCCTTTTGTCCCTGGCCCAGCCCGCGCTGCTCCCGGGGATGCCGCCGGTGCTCAGCATCAGCCGCCAAGGATGCTCTGCCCTTCCCCATCCAACCTTTCCACAGCCTCCTGCCTGCTGCCACCTCCTCTCACCTGGATCCAGGGGAGCTGGGGGCGTGTCGAGGGAGAGCTGCCGGCCTCGTCGCAGCAGCCCTTTTATTTAGCTACCTGGGGGTGGGAAAATTAAAATTAAAATAAAAATAGATTTTCCTCCCTCTTGCTTCTCTGCGTGTCGAGCTCTGATTACTTTCTTATTTATTTGTTCAGTCGTTTTTCGCTCGTCTCTTTGTTAAACACACACCACAAAGTCGTTCATTAAGCGGCGTGAGCTGCGTTTTGGCCCCCTTATTAGGCACATCTCCAGCAGGAGAAGCTCTTTCCCTCCCTGCATTTATTTTCCTTTTGGATGATTTGATAAAGAAAGAGAGGAGAGAGGGGAAGATTAAAAAAAAAATAAATAAAATTACTCAGTGTTGTTTAAACAGCCTGGAAGTCTTTCTGGGCAAGGGAAGAATCTGCATTCCTCATTAAAGTTTCATGTTTCTCCCTTTCGACTGTGAACGGTGAAGAAAGGGAAGGGTTGGTGGGTTACATGAGAATGGAATGGGATGGAATAGGATAGGATAGGATAGGATAG